>CM066043.1:8369803-8801147 GCA_033557465.1 Ichthyophis bannanicus
TTATACATCAGCTCAACAATCAAAACACCACCCTTTCCACAACAATCCTGTAAAAAAGCATACTTGGACATCAAACTTTTAAATAATAAGCTTTACTTTGTATGAAGTGTGACTATGCCCTACGATGCCTCCCCCCCCCCCCCTCACCTGAGTCCCAAGCCTGTTCCTCATCTCATATTTATATTATTGCACTTTTTACTGTATACAGTTTACAAGTAGTTACCTATGTTTTTGTTGCCATGAATGTTTGATGTTACAACTGTGGCCTAATGTACAATATGTTCTCTACTGTTTGCTGTATTCATAATTGCTAGTTTTATGTATGCGCTCTTCTGTTCAATGTAAACCAAGTTACTGTTCGATGTAAACCACCTTGATGTGTCAAAAGGCAGTATATAAAACCGGCTAAATAATAAATAAATGTGTGTGCCTGCGCTCTCTGCAGGTGCTGATGATTCTTTGAGTGTGCGCGGATCTCAGGATCTATCGTTGTTTTAATTGTTGCTGTTCTTTGCTGCCCTAGCCAACTGCATAGTCTTGCCTAAAAATTTAACTGTCTCGATCTGTCACTCGCATAGGAGGTTGCAGGTGGTCCAGAATGCAGCCATATGGATGTTCTCCGGACGGGGTTGGAGATAATCTATTGAAGATGTACTGAGGCAGTTAGATTGGCTCCCTATTCAAGAGCGCTATCTGTTTAAAATGGAAATGCTGACCTTTAAAATCCTGAGGGGGGTGGGCCTAGCTATTTGCTGGGAGTGTTAGAGTGCTACCAGGCTGGCCGTGTCTTAAAATTCAGCCAGAGAAGTTTGCTGGTGGTTCCCAATAGCCGAGAGATATGGCAACAGAAATGGAGGGAGCGTGCCTTCAGGGTGGTGGAATAAACTTCTCACTGCGGTGTGGCTTTCGGAAATGTTTGAAGACCTTTTTATTCCCCAGTTAAGCTGTAGCAGAGGGGAGGGGGCGAGTGGATGGGTGGTGGCCACAGTGTTTGTTATTTTTATTTTCCCTATATAATATTTTATTTAGCATGTTCTTATTGTAAACCACTTAGAATGTTGTACATGGTAGTGGTATATAAATGGTTTTAATTAATTAAACAAATAAATACATATTTATATTCTGCCTTTGTAACAATGAGCCAGCAGTCAATTCCATCCAATACAATAAAACAGACAGAGCCCAATTCAGAAAGGGGCATGTCCGGGCCATCCGGACGGCCTCGCGCAGGACGGGCCCATTAGGAACCGATTCTGTAACGTGGAAACAAAACGTTCTCATGGCATATCGAATCAGGCCCGAGGATGGCCCAGCGTGCCCCTGCATGCTTGCGGGGACATCCTCCCTGCAGGCTCCCCGTCACCCGTTCCTTTTCCGACTTTCTCTTTTATTGTATTTTTAGACTTTGTTGTACACTGCTCTGCTGAGATCCCTTGAAAGGCGGCTTATCAAGCACAATAAACCCTAAATCATCTGGACTGGCCTAGCAGGATGATAAGAAAATTATATTTCCACAAATATGTACATATAGACAACCCATGCATGTTATGCTCCCATTCTAAAAGACTGAAGGACACATGTACTCGTTATCTGCATAACCACCACAAACATGAGGATTGTGTGAACTGAAAAAAACCCCATAGATGATAATCAGGTGGTGTACTGAAAATCTACCCTGCATGTATAGTTCAGGTGTATGAATGGTGATTTATTCTAAAACAATGCTTAATAAAAATAAACTGCAACAGTTCAAGATGTGTTTACGGGAGAGCCTCTCTGATATCTACACAGCCAGCCGGACTATCAGAGTCCAACAGGAAAGGCACAAATGTGGATTAGGAATCCTTTCATAGGTAATTTGCATTAAGAAGAAAAAAGCATGAAAATGAGGTAAATCCTTTCCCTTTGTTTGTCCTTAGATGGTGATTCAGGCAATTGAAGGCTTGATGCTGGCTCTGATGGTCCTTGAGTTCTGCATCGCTGTGTCCACTTCCGTCTTTGGATATAAGGCTACCTACTGCAACTCAGACTTAGACACGGTAATTGCCACAACTAATTTACTAATTACTCTATCCAATGGTACACCTTAATTGGAATCACTACAACTTCAAATGACATAAGTACACTTCTCACATTAATATAACTATTAAAGTAAACTTATTTGTAATATAGTTCAATATTGTTATGTAAACTAGTTCATAATGTACTGAATCAATTGTATTGATATTTGATTTGTTATAATGTAAAATGTTCCTAGTTCTTAAAGTTCAATGTACCAGTTCTGTTTGTTATAATGTAAACTGCTGCTGATCCTTGGAAGCAGCGGTATATAAAAGCTGTCCAAATAAATAAAATAAATAAATAAAATAATTTCTTCAGATTGAATCAGTACTATAAACTTCAACCCTTAGACTAGAGCCCTATTTCTTGATTCAGATACACCATCTGCTGCTGTTATTTTTTTACGTTGGGGACATGCAATGAAGCTACAGGTTAAACTATTTAAGACTAATAAGAGAAAATATTTTTTCACTCAACGTGTAATCAAACTCTGGAATTTGTTACCGGAGGATGTAGTAAAGGCTGTTAGTGTAGCTGGGTTTAAAAAAGGTTTGGACAAGTTCCTAGAGGAAAGGTCCATAAACCATTATTAAGAAGGGACCCAGGATATCAATGCTTGACCCAGTACAAGCATTGCGGAACCTGTGTCTTTTGGGGAAACTGCTAGATAGAACGTTGTATAGTTTTTGAAAATTTCAATAAACAGAATTAAAGTAAAAGTCTAGGGATTTAGATTGATACAGATATGTCATTTGAAGCTTCTGTTAGCTCAATTGTCTCAAAAATCTTCTTTAATTTACATCAATTATGAAAAATAAGAGGGTACTTTTTGAAAGAACTTTTTCAACTTGTGGTTCAAAGTTCTGTTATATCATATTTAGATTATGGAAACCTATTATTCTTAGGGGGTATGTTTACTAAACAGCGGTAGCAGCCTCCGTGCAATATCAGAACCACGGCCCCATTGAATTCAAAGGGGCTGTGGTTCTGATATCGTACGGAAGCCGCTACTTCTGTTTAGTAAACATACCCCTTAAATTGTTCTCAATATCAAATTAGGCAATTGCAACTTTATCAAATCACAACAGCATGTCTTATTTTTGGCGTTTCCCGATATATTGCAGCAATCCCTGAACTTCATAAATTACATTGGCTTAATGTCATGAATCAGATTCGTTTTAAGTTTTTTGTTTTTTTATATCGATTTTTTTAATGATTTTGTTCTGGAATATTTTTTGCAACTGTTATTTTCTTTTATAACATGTAAATCTAAACATTTACAATCTGCCAGTACTTTGTTGTTTCCTCCATGTAGAGGTTGTGGTGTTGTTGTTGTTAAGTGCTGTTGAGTCAGTATCGACTCATGGCAACCCTCTGGATAGTTGTCCTAAATTGTGTTCGGTCTTCAGTCAGGCGGCTCATTGTTGACAGACTGGTACCCGTAGCTGCTCTTATTGTATTGATCCATCTCATTGATGGCCTTCCTCTTTTGCGTTGACCTTCTATCTTGCCAAGCATGATGTCTTTCTCTAATGATCTCTCTCTTCGCATGATATGATCAAAGTATGAAAGTCAAAGTCTTGTCATCTCAGCTTCTAAAGAAAGCTTAGGTTTGATCTCCTCTAGTACTGACTGGTTTGTTCTTTGGGCAGTCCATGGTATATGCAGTATTTATTTACATTTACATTCATTCTCTTATATACCATGCTATTCTGCATCAGTGCAGTTTACATTGAACAAACTGAAATTACATTGAACAGGGCATTATAACTTGGAGATAACTATTTTACAGGGAACATGGGCTATGGAGGGTTAAGTGGCTTGCCCAAGACCACAAGGAACACCTGTGGGACTAGAAACCCCAGTCCTTCCGGCCCAAAGTTGCTGTCCTCTAGTGGGATTTGAACCCCTGACCTTCCGGCCTGAAGTACCTTGCCCCAACCACTAGGCCACTCCTCCACTCCACCAGCATTTGCTGCCAGCAACATAATTCAAAGGCATCAATTTTCTTCCTGTCTATTTTTTTCACTGTCCAGCTTTTGCATCCATATGATGTTATTGAAAATACCATGGCTTGAACGAATCAAATCTTTGTATGGAGAGAGACATCTCTGCTCTTGAGAATCTTGTCTAGGTCTTTCATAGCCATTCTGCCAAGAGCAATGCGTCGTCGAATTTCTTGACTGCTTGTTGCTTCTTTATTGATAGTTGACCCAAGTAGATTAAAGTTGTCCACAATTTCAATTTCTTCTCCTTCAATGATGAACTTGTTGATTTTGCCAGTTGTCGTGATCTTTGTCTTCTTTACATTAAGGTGCAGTCCCATTTTAAGACTATGTACCTTGATCATGAGAAGCAAATGTTTCCGATCATCTTCACTTTCAGCCAGTAATGTGGTATCATCAGCAAAGCGAAGGTTGTTGATGAGTCTTCCACAAATCTTCACACCTCTGTTGTCTTCATACAATCCTGCTTCTCTGATGATTTGATCTGCATATAAATTAAACAGGTAGGGGGAAAGTATGCAGCCTTGTCTTACACCTTTGCTTATTTTAAACCATTTGCTTATTTTAAACCGTTCGAACTGTTGCTTCTTGATCAATGTACAGATTGTGCAAGAGAACGATCAGATGTTCTGATATACCCATGCTTCTTAATGTGGCCCAGAGATTTGCTATAGTCGATAAAGCACAAATAGATATCCTTTTGGTATTCTTTAGTCTTTTCAAGGATCCATCTTACATCTGCGACAATGTCTCTCTTTCCTCGCCCTTTCCTGAACTCTGCTTGCACTTCAGGTAGTTCTTGTTCCAGGTATGGTTGTAGTCTCTGTTGAATAATCTTCAGTAGAATCTTGCTGGCATGTGGCCTCAGAGCGATTGTGCAATAATTTCCATAGTCAGTTGGATCAACTTTCTTTAGTATTGGTATAAACACAGATCTTTTCCAGTCAGTTTACCATGATGTTGTCTTCCAAATTTCTTTGCATAGCCTTGTAAGTATGGTAACAGCTGCATCAGATTGCTGTAATACTTCTATAGGAATGCCATCAATGCCTTGTGCTTTGTTCTTTGATAAGGCTTTCAATGCTGCTTCAATTTCTTCTTTCATCACCAATGGTTCCTGATCATAAGGTACAGGTTGAAACGGCTGTTGGTCCACTTGATGTTTATCATATAAAAACTCTGTATATTCTTTCCACTTTTTCTTGATCTTCTCAGCATCATTCAACATAGAACATTGAGCCATACAGAGGTATTTGTTTGAAATCATGCTTTATGCACACTATTCCCTGCATGACGGCGTGGTACTGGTCTGAATTATCGAGGCAATTAAAAAATATTTCTTCTCCTCTTCACTTTCGAAAAAAACTGAAAACTTGGTTGTTTCAATCTAATTAGTTGGAAGTTTCTTATACTTTGTTTTTTATCTTCTTATGTTTTTTCTTCTTGCTGTGAAACCACACAGAACCACAGTTTTGATTGGGATCGTTGCAGCATACAAATCTGTGTTAGATTAGATTAAATTAGATCTAAAAAAAAGTCTAGTTCCTGAATTACTTGGAACACAGATCTTGCTGAAAGTGTGGATTATGGACTTGCCAACCCCAGAAGGCACAAAAAGAATTTGTAAAAACTCAACTAAAGAGCTTCTGGTGGATGGGGAGAGTGGGGAGTCGATGCCTCCAGGCCCTGATTGCCTGATCTCACCGGGATTAAAAACTTCACACGAAAAAAAATCAGTCTGCTCCAGGGGATAGTTTTCTTAAAAGTCTCTTTATTAGGTGCAAACCCCCCAAATAACTTATTGACACCCAAAAGCATGAAAAGCAAAAGTATATCATGTCAAAATGGCAGGCTTGTCTGGAAATCCTCTGGTGATACCCTTGTTTTATCTAGCACAGTTTCTCAACCTTTTTTGTTGTGTGAACTCCTTATTAACTTCAAGAAACTTCAGGGACCCCCCAGTTCATCCCCGCCACATTCTGGACTCCCCCTCCCCCGTCCCTCAGAGCCAAGCCTGTCCCCACTAGACCTCTTTATCTCCCTTCTCTTTGCTGTCTCTACCAGTCTCTCTTTCTCTCTTCACCCAGCCAGTTCCCTCTAGTATCTCTCTAGCCCCCAGCCAATCTCCACTAGCCTCTCTCTTTTCTTCTCTGTTCTGTGGACCCCCTCTTATGGTCTCTCAGACCCCTAGGAGTCCATGGACCACAGGTTGGGACCCATTGATCTAGAACAGGGGTCTCAAACTCAAATTGCTTTGAGGGCCAAATGAGGACTTGTAAAGTAACCCGGGGGCCACATAAGACGCGGGGCCTCATTTGCATAAGGGGCCTCATTTGCATAAATATTTGCATAATGTTACCATACACTAACTTTTAGTAAACATGCCTCTTTAATGAGTATGGATAAAGAAAGACTAAAAGATTTAGAAACAGGAAGACAATAATTAAACTGGGAACCCCAAAAGCCAAACTTGGAATGTACAACAACACTGTAGAAATAAAACTATAAATTAATTTCCTCTTGTACTAAACAAAGCGCAAACATTAATGATGCACATTTCCCAGAGCTGACATATTCCAGTTAATAAATTCAAAATAAAGAGAGATTTTTCTACCTTTTGTGCATTTTTTCCAGTTGCAATTGTTCCAGCCACTTTCTTCTGGTTTCTTCATGTCTTCTGCTAACTCTCCATCGTCTGCTGTCCATTTGCCCTTTCTTCTCTCCTAGTTTTTTTTCCATTCTCTCTCTACATCTGCTTTAACATACTAATCTTTCTCCTTTTTCTCTTTCCTCATTCCTATTTCATCCACTCCAATTTTACCCCTCCATCCTCAATCCCCACTTACTCTCCCAATACCTGGCCAATTGTAGATTTGTCTTCTCTCCTAGACAAAATATTTTTCCCCTCTCCATTTCACTTTCCCAGCTCCATCCCATTCTAATCCTCCCCCAACAACAGCTCCCTTCTAGTTCCAGCCCCACCCAGCATCCGCTCCCTTCTAGTCCCTGCATCAGTCCATTTCCAGTCCTATCATAGCCTCACCATCAGCCCATTTCCAATCCTAGCCCCCCATCAGCCCATTTCCAATCCTAGCTCCCTCCCCTCACAGCCCATTTCCATTCCAAGCCCCCCTCCCCATCAGCCATTTGCAGTTCAAGCCCCCCTTCCACTCAGCCCATTTCCAGTCCTAGCAACCCCCCCCCAGCCCATTACCAGTCCTAGACCCCCCATAGCCCATTACCAGTCCTAACCTCCCCATAGTGCACTTCCAGTTTTACCCCCTATCACCCCATTTTCAGTCTTAACCCCCCCCATAGCCCATTACCAGTCCTAACCTCCCCATAGCGCACTTCCAGTTTTACCCCATCACCCCATTTTCAGTCTTACCTCCCCTCATAGGCCATTACCAGTCCTAACCCCCAATCAGCCCACCTCCAGTCCTAACCCCCCAATCAGCCCACCTCCAGTCCTAACCCCCATCTGCCCATTTCCAGTCCTAGCCCCCACCATAGCCCATTACCAGTCATAGGGAGGAGTAGCCTAGTGGTTGGGGCAAGGTACTTCAGGCCGGAAGGTCAGGGGTTCAAATCCCACTAGAGGACAGCAACCTTGGGCCGGAAGGACTGGGGTTTCTAGTCCCACAGGTGCTCCTTGTGGTCTTGGGCAAGCCACTTAACCCTCCATTGCCCATGTTCCCTGTAAGTATTAGTGTGTGTCTCATATCCCCACGTGTTAAATGTATCCCCCACTTGTGTTGTGACCGCTTTGATTGAAGGATAAGGCGGTATACAAAACTGTCTAAATAAATAAATAAATAAATAACCCCCCCTGCCAATAGCCCACTTCCAGCCCTAACCCCCATTACCCCATTTCAGTCAGCCCCTCCATAGCTCATTACCAGTCCTAACTCCCCCCATCAGCCCACCTCCAGTCCTTCCTTACCCCCACCTGCCCATTTCCAGTCCTAGCCCCCACCATATCCCATTACCAGTCATAACCCCCCCGCCAATAGCCCATTTCCAGTCATAACCCCCCCTGCCAATAGCCCATTTCCAGTCATAACCCCCCTGCAATAGCCCATTTCCAGTCCTACACCCCCCCTGCCAATAGCCCATTTCCAGTCCTACACCCCCCCTGCCAATAGCCCATTTCTAGTCATAACCCCCCCCTGCCAATAGCCCATTTCCAGTCATAACCCCCCTGCCAATAGCCCATTTCCAGTCCTACACCCCCCCCTGCCAATAGCCCATTTCCAGTCCTACACCCCCCCCTGCCAATAGCCCATTTCCAGTCCTACCCCCCCTGCCAATAGCCCATTTCCAGTCCTACAGCCCCCCCCTGCCAATAGCCCTTTTCCAGTCCCCCCCCCCCCCCCCCCCCCGGTAAATAAAAAAAACACCTGGCTTCTGCTGCTGCAGCAGAAAATCAGCTGTCCCGCGGCCCCTTCCTCTCTGCCCGGAGATCCCTCATTGTGCTTCATCAGCGGCGTGCTTTTTAAGCCGCGAAGAGAGTATTTCCCTCTCGCGCGGCTTAATCCTATTCACTTTTCAAGCCTCGCGAGAGGGGAATACTCTCTTCGCGGCTTGAAAAGCACACGCTGATGGAGCACAATGAGGGATCTCCGGGCAGAGAGGAAGGGACCGCAGCACAGCTGATTTTGCTGCTTGAGCAGCAGAAGCCAGGTTTAAAAAAAAAAAATTGACAGTCGATTCTGCCGCTGCCACGGCAGCAACGGCAGAAGCAGAAGCAAGGCTTTTTTCTTTCCCTCCGTCGCGGGCCGCACAATGTTCTCTCACGGGCCGCGTGTTTGAGACCCCTGATCTAGAAGATCTCTTTTTCTGATTTCAACAAATCTCTCTTCTGAGGTCCTTGTGTCTAGCGGGGTCCTGGTCCAATTCGGACGATACCTGGTAAGAAGAAAACAAAAGAAAAACACACAATTTCCAGGCAGGTACCTTTTTTTATTTGCTGCTATAGCAGGGTTGGCTCATAGCAAGCTATCCAGGAGTCCAGCCCTCATACAGGATTCAAGCTGTTTTTTTATACAGCCTTAGCATAGTAGTTTGTCACATGGGTTAGAGCAGGATAGCATTTTGGAAGAATTTTCTGGGCCCCTTGACTTCTCCTTTCTACAGAATTATCTAGGTGGCATATCTGGAGAATACCTAACTGCTAAAAGTCCTTGATTGGTCAGTTGAGAGGTGGCTACCTTATCTCTCCTTGCAGTCTAGAGCGTCTGTGGTTAAGCTGTCTGAAGCCCTACTCCTTTGTATATGTTCATGAAAGAAAACTCTAGCAAAGGCATCCCTCTACCTCCCCCCTCCCATTCCTTTGTCAGCTTGGATGTAAAGAGAATTTTATTTGTTCTAGCCTGTCTGTGTTCTTGTGCTGCTGCCCCTGTCTAAAGTTTAATGTCTGTTTTATGTTGCCAGCTATTTCAGCATGCCATTTTCTTCTTGCATGCTATCCCTTTTTTCCCATCTTACTTGGATGGACACTTCCTTGGTCCTCTTTCTTCATGGATCCCGGACTGGCCACTCCACTCCTAAATCTTGTTCCCTGAAAGACAGGGTACAAGTTTCAAAAATCACAAAACCTATTAGTACTTCAGTTAAGTACATAAAATTAATGTGGTACCTTGGACTCTATCAAAATCCAAAAATCACTCTCAAACATAACGCCTTTGGGGAAGGCACAAAAAAAAAGGGAAAAAGTAGCTCGCCTTCTCAAAGACAAAATCCATTCAAAAATTTCTATAAAAACTCCTCGCTGACAAAATACTCATAATTCTCTTCGTATGCTTGGGATGCATCAGGATTCGGTCCTGTAAACTATACTCTGGCTTTTCCTGCAGGTAAGGTGGAATGCACCATGTTGGTCTCACTCGCCTACTGAGGGATCCAAAAAAAACCCAATCCAGCTGCTCGTTTCTTTCAAGACCATTCATTCAAGAACTTTAAGGTCTCCACAAAAACATTTTTTCTTCAAATTCCTTGACACAGCAAGAACTGTATCCTTCCACAATCTCTCTTCTTTTGCAAGCTTTAAAACACCCCATAAAATCACTTTAATGCACAGTCTCTTTCATTTTTCCAATTTCTAAATCATACATAGGGCTAGAGTTACTAAAAGAGGTTATCATGCCCTAATGCATTAATGCATGTTATATCTCCAGAAACAAGCAAGAATGCAGTCTTCACTTATGGGTGACTGTCATTGACAGAGCCCAAGTGGGAATGTTTCCCAGCATCCAATAGAAGAGCCTTTGGGAGTACACAACTGTGCCTGTGGGTCTGCCTTTCCGCATTCCAACTCCTCTCCTGAGTTCTTCATTTTACACGGAGCCAATAGCATACTTCGTCCTGTCAACCCCAAAAAACTTTTTTTTTTGTGCCCTTCAGGGTGTATCGTGCTTCTGCCTTTCCATCAATGCCGGTTCTGTCAAATCCGATACCGGTCCCGATAACGTTTCTTTTTTCTTTTTCTTTCTTCTGATTTTCAAGCAGTTCTCACCACTAAACTAGGCCTCTAGGCCTTCAAAGCCTTCTCTTCAATCTTGACAAAAACCTTTCAGGCATAGAAAAAACAGTCAGTGGTTTTAAAAAATGTACCAAGTGTGCAGGTACCATTTCGGCCACTGACAAACATGTCTGGTGTCTCAAATGTTTGAGTCCTGAACATGAACCCACAGCTTGTCCATTGTTTTAACAAATGACAAAAAGAGGCCTAAAGAACCAAGCCAGAATGCTTGGATCGTTGTTTGCCTTGGACTCGGTCTCAGTGGCTTCCGCTACATTGAGGGCATCGACTTCTTCTCAGGCTTCTTCAAAGTCCAAACACAAGAGTAAGTCAAATCTGGGGCTGTTTCCAAGTTTTTGGCGTCGAAGACTGATTCTGAAGCTAGGGAAAGGTCCCAACATAAGCATCGAGACTCCCCTAGAGGTGCTTCTGATGCAGACTGGCTAGCCAAACAGCCCCAGCGGGAGGATCTGTCCTCCAAAGCACAAGTGGGGCTCTAGGATGCTCCCAAGGCATCGTTCTCGGGAGAGCTATTGGTTCCATGTTCTGGGACAGTGGCTCAGAGCCCCATACATGACTCCATTCAGACATCGGCCATCTCCCTAGACCAGTGTATGCTGGCTCTCAGGAGGAGTTTGGCAGCACTCCTGACAGCCTCGGTACTGATAATATTGAGAAATTCAAGAGTGCAAGCTTCGGTACAAAGCCTACAGCCAGGCGTATTGGGCCCAATGCCAGCCCTCGAATCGGCATTGTCGGAGTACCTGAGGCTGATTCCTCCATTGGAACTTCGATACCCCCAGTATCCAACAGACTCAGGTTCCATGTCTCTTGGTTCCAATACCTCGGAGGATCTGTATCGGCATTGAAATTGACTTCCTTGAAGCATCGAGGTCGAATATAAGACCACCAATACTTTGATTTCTTGCCGGACACTGACTCAACTTCAGCAGAATTTGATGGGGGGGGGGTCTCTCAGGATGGTGTTGATCCCCACCAGAAGATATGTTTTTTCAGTACTTCATATGGGACATGGCAGCAGGACTTTCCATCACAGTAGCCTCAGAGAAGGAACTGAGGGCGGAGGAGTTGGAAATACTCCAATACCCTCCCATGCTCAAAGAGGCGCACTGTATCCTGCAGGATCTTATGCTCCGCATGTGGGTGGCCCCGCTCATGGTTCCGCCTGTCAGAAAAAGACTCAATACCATGTACCGAGTACCAGAGTGCCCAGGCTTCCAAAAGCTTCAGCTCCCCCATCACTCAAAAGTGGTGGAATTGGTGATGCCCGAATAAAGAGCTCAAAGAACTATTCATCAATGCCTCCCAGCAGAGACTCGAAGACACTCGATGCCTTTGAACATTGGTGTTTCCAAACTTGCATATTGGCCTCCAGAATCAGTTCTTACATACTATACATGGACAAGTTTCTGAAGGATGTTACCAGAGATCTGGAGACTTTCACCCCCTTGCTTCCTAAAGATAAGAGGAGTGCATAGAAACATAGAAACATGACAACATGGCCTATCTAGTCTGTCCTTCCATATCAACCACTACAACAGACCCCTTTTTACCTTTAGAGATCCTCTGTGTTTGTCCCATGCTTCTTTGAATTCAGATACTGTCCTCATTGTATGAAGACAACAGAGGTGTGAAGATTGGTGGAAGGCTCATCAACAACCTTCGCTATGCTGATGATACCACATTACTGGCTGAAAGTGAAGATGATCTGAAACATTTGCTTCTCACGATCAAAGAACATAGTCTCAAAATAGGCCTGCATCTTAATGTAAAGAAGACAAAGATCATGACAACTGACAAAATCAACATGTTCATCGTTGAAGGAGAAGAAATTGAAATCGCGGACAACTTTAACCTACTTGGATCAACTATCAATAAAGAATCAACAAGCAGTCAAGAAATCCAACAACGCATTGCTCTTGACAGAATGGCTATAAAAGACCTAAACAAGATTCTCAAGAGCAGAGATGTCTCTCTCCATACAAAGATTTGACTCATTCAAGCCATGGTATTTTCAATAACATCACATGGATGTGAAAGCTGGACAGTGAAAAAGACAGACAGGAAGAAAATTGATGCCTTTGAATTATGCTTCTGGCAGCGAATACTGCATATACCATGGACTGCCCGAAGAACAAACCAGTTAGCACTAGAGGAGATCAAACCTAAGCTTTCTTTAGAAGCTCAGATGACAAGACGTCGACTTTCATACTTTGGACACATCATGCGAAGACAGAGATCATTAGAGAAAGACAAGATGCTTGGGAATATAGAAGGTCAATGGAAAAGAGGAAGGCCAGCAATGAGATGGATCGATACAATAACAGCAGCTGCGGGTACCAGACTGTCAACATTGAGCCGCCTGACTGAAGACTGAACACAATTTAGGACAACTATCCAGAGGGTTGCCATGAGTCGACACCAACTCGACGACACTTAACAACAACAACAACTGTTCTCATCTCTACCACCTCCACTGGGAGACTATTCCACGGATCCACCACTCTTTCCGTAAAGAAATATTTTGCATATCACTCCTGAATCTATCCCCTTTTACCCTAATCCCATGACACTCATCAAGCAAGGCCAGAACACTTTTAAGTTTCTTACCAGGGCCTCATTTGATGCTTTTGAAATCCACAAGCAGAGGTTCGGCAGTCTACATTGGGGCTCACAGAATGCCCTGGTTACAGGCATCAGACCTCAAGCAATGGGTCCAGGATAAACTGGTCAATATCCCATGTATTGGAGAAAATCTTTTTGGCAAAGATTGGAGGGAAGATTGAAACAGATGATCTCACCCTAAAATGCCTTTTCAGGTAAACAGCTGACCCATCCAAAAGGAAGGCTCTTCCCAAGAAGTCTTTTGATTCTAAGAAAAAAGAATACTATCCTTCTTACCTGCCTTCTGTTGTCTATCAACCTCAGAATCCTCAGCAGAGGCAGCAGGGCCCTCGCCAACCCAAAATACCCAAGGCTCCTAAGCCTCAACCAGCTGCACAGGCTTAACCTGAACCTGGTTTTTGACTTCTTCCTAAAGAGCATTTCCAATCTGCCCCTGGAGGGCCCTCAGCCCCTCCACATTGCAGGCAGACTTTGTCACTATGTCCACAGGTAGCACCTCATAACATCAGAGCAGTGAACACTTCAGATTGTCCAAAGGGGGTTATCAGCTTCACTTTGAAACCTTACCCCCCACCTGCTTCACAGGGGATTATCCAATACAACCCCTTCAAAGCACTCTCTTGTCCCAGGTGCCATAGAAAGAGTTCCTCCTCCTCAAGAAAAGTTGGGATTTTATTCTCCATACTTTCTCATTCCAAAGAAAACAGGAGGCTTCAGGCCCATCTTGGATCTCAGAGAACTAAACAAGTTTATGATCTGAGAGAAATTCCAAATGAATTCACTAGGAACTCTTCTACCATACCTCCAGAGACATGATTGGCTATGTTCTCTAGACCTCAAAGAGGCATATATGCATATACTGATCCATCCCTTGCACAGACAGTATCTGCGCTTCATGTTTCAAGGAAATCATTATCAATATCGGGTCCTCCCCTTCGATCTAGCCTTTGCCCCAAGGGTCTTCACAAAATGCATGGCAGTCATCGCTGCCTACCTATGCACCTTGGGGGCATTTGTCTTCCCTTACTTAGATGTTTGGCTCATCAGGGGAGGATTCCCTCAAGAGGTAAGGCTCTCACTTCATTGCACCATCATAGTGCTCCAACATCTGGGCTTTTCATAAACTTTCCAAAGTCCTACCTCGCTCCCAAAGTCTAGAGTTCATCAGAGTGCTTTTTGTCACTCGACAGGCCCAGACTTTCCTTCGGCAGGATCGTATTACCCGCCTCATTGAACTAGCAAAAGAGGTACGACAGCAAATCCACGTAACAGCTCGAAAGATGTTACGACTAAGTGGTGGGGGCAAATACAGTGACAGAATTCAAAATGGCATGGGACAGACACAGTGGATCCCTTTATAGCAACAGGATAAAATCAAAATAAACATAACTATTTCTTATATCTCAGCAAATAGGGGTGACCTACACGGAGCGGTGGGTACACTCCTAAACAAAGGCATGGGGAGGGGTGAGCTGCACTGAGCAGCAGGTGCACCTATTCTTGCTGCCTTGCTGGGCAGACTAGATGGACCATACTGGTCTTTATCTGCCATCATATACTATGTTACTATGTTATTAGGACATATGGCTTCCACAGTTCATGTCATCCCCTATGCTCGATTACACATGTGACAAGCGCAGTGGACTGTGTCTTCTCAATTGATGCAAGCAAGAGACAAGATCCATATCACCCCTCAACTGGTCAAATCCCTTCAGTGGTGGTGTCTCCCACAAAACCTACTCGTCGGGTCACCTTTTCAGATGCCTCCCCCTCAATGCACCCTGACAACGGATGTTTACAAGCTGGGTTGAGGGGCGCATCTGAACGATCTGAACACACGGGGACTGTGAACACCACAGGAACTAGAACTACGAGCACTGACAAATACTCTTCAGGTTTTTTAACCCCAACTATCGGGGCAACCTGTTCTAGTCAGAACGGACAACCAAGTTGCCATGTTCTACATAAACAAACAAGGGGGAACAGGGTCTTGTCCTCTCTGCGAAGAAGCGATTCGCCTATGGTCTTGTGCAATCTCTCACCGCATTCACCTTAGAGCGGTGTACCTCCCAGGTGAACTCAATGTCCTAGCAGACAGGCTAAGCCATATCCTCCATCCACACAAATGGATCTTGCATCAGGAGATGACTGCTTGGATCTTCCAAATGTGGGGAACCCCACTCATAGATCTTTTTGCCACTCCATAAAACACACAGGGCCCAATATTCGAAAGGCATTTACATAGTTTACAGCCCACTAAACCATGTAAATGCCTTAAATGGGGATATTCATCGGCACTTACACAGTGCCTTTGAATATCTCTTCCTAACTCCCCTACGCGCCCCAATGCTATCTGGATAGCATCGGAGCGTGTCGGGGGTTCTCATGCTGAGCAGAGGTGGTGACAAGCACTAACCGGGCTGCAGCAATATTGCATGCTGCCTGGTTAGCAATATGCGCTTAAAGATCGGCGAGGAAAACCCTCGCCGATCTTTAAGGTGCAGGAGCTAACCGGGTAGCATGCAATATCTCTGCTGCCTGGATAGCTACTGCAGCTTCTAGCTTTTGTGGGGATTCCCAGATATTCAATGCCGGGGCCGCATATGATCCACCCAACCCAATATTGGACCCACAGCTTTCACTCTTCTGCTCCAGGGCTCCATCACTGCACCAACAGGCCACTGACACCTTCTTTCTCTATTGGGGACTCGGGCTGTTCTACGCATTCCCTCCCATCCTCTTGATACCCAAGATGCTGTTTAAGCTACAGGCCTACAGGAGCTGAATGATTCTCATAGCCCCCTGGTTTCCTCTGCTTCTTAGCCTTGCATAGACTCAGCCACTCAATCTAGGATGTGCGCCCAACCTCCTCTCTCAGGATCATGGGACCCTCCTCCATCCCAATCTTCACTCCCATGCCTGACAGTATGTCTACTGAAAAGCTAGTGCTTGTCAACCTTGACCTACCACAGGCAGTTAAGGATGTACTTCTTGCATCTTGTAAGAATTCCACCAGGTGATTTTATGCTTTCAAATGGCGTAAGTTTGTCTTCTGGTATTCCCAAAATGACATTGACCCCTTTTCTTGCCCAGTGGAGAAGCTTCTACAGTATCTCCTCTACTTATCCTTGACAGGTCTTAAAATTAACTCAGTGAGAGCTCACCTTAGTGCCATTGCAGCTTCTCACAGATCAATGGATAGACAGCCGATCTCCTCACATCCCTTAGTAGCACACTTCATGCAGGGTCTCCTGCTGTCCAAGCCACCCATTAAGCCGCCTCCAGTGGACTGGGATCTGAATGTGGTTCTTGCACAACTTTTAAAGCTACCTTTCAAATCTTTAGCCACCACTTCACTGAAGTTTCTGTCTTGGAAGGTAATCTTCCTTATTGCTCTCACTTCAGCTCGCTGCATCCACTGTATAGCCGATCCGCCCCTATACTCGATTCCACGATGACAAGGTGGTTTTCCGTACCCACCCACATTTCCTCCTGAAGGTAGTCTCCTTCCATCTAAACCATAGGTAATTCTCCCCACTTTCTTCCCTAGACCACATGTGTCTCAGGCTGAAGCAGCACTACACTCTTTAGACTGCCAACAAGCGCTGGCCTACTACTTGGATAGGACTAAAGATCAAAGAAAATCCTCTCAATCATTTGTTTCCTTTGATCCCAGTCACCTGGGTCTACTGGTGGCAAAACATACTTTATCTAAATGGATAGCAGATTGCATTTCTTTTGCTTATGTACAAGCAAGACTCCCATTGAAGGGTCATGTCACTGTTCATAATGTGTGGGCTACAGCAACCTCTGAAGCCAATCTTCATTCAATAACATTGAGGACATTTGTCGGGCAGCTACCTGGTCCTCCATTCACACTTTTTCTGCACACTACTGTCTGGATAGAGACTCCTGGTGGGACACTGTCTTTGGCCAAGCTGTACTTCAGCACCTCTTTGGGACTTAAACTCAACTCCTACCCTTTGTCCTAGACATCTACGAGATACCAGACAATCATTGGGGGAGTATTGCCTCCTGGAATTGAGTCAAATGGCCCACAACGTTTCCAGGCTTTTTGGCTACATGTTTTTTTACCTCAGGGATTTCACTACTCTCCCCCCATACCAGTCTGGTACCTGGGAGCTAGTGAGTCTCATAAGTGAAGACTACATTCCTGCTTGTTCCTGGAGATAGCGTAGTTACTCACCTGTAACAGCTGATCTTCGGGAACAGCAGGAATCAGTCTTCACAACTCGTCCTCCTCCCTTAGGAGTTGAAGGGTTCTTTTGTTTTTCTTCTTCTTCTCAGCTACAAACTTAACTGAGTAGAGGAATTGGGAAGGTGGGAAAGAAGACACACAGATGCAGTGGAGTGCTCCCAAAAGCTTTCCTATTGGATGCTGAGGAGCATTTCTACGTGGACTCCGTTGGTGACGTTCACCCATAAGTGAAGACTGATTCCTGCTGTTCCTGGAGATCACCTGTTACAGGTGAATAACTACACTTTACATCAGGTACCCTTTTTGCAGCTGGACCTATGTACTAATAACATACACTAACATGGTGGCGTAAATTTCTCCCAAGCAGCCCTTGCAGGAAGGGGGCCCACATGGTGGCGGTGAAGGCAAAGCAGCATACTTTAAAATGTTTTTCATACTGCCTCCTCTTCACTTTCAATTGAAATTTTCAGGCCTGGCGGCTGTTACATCCTGCTGCCAAGCTGAAGTCTCACAATAACAGCCCTAACAGTGGCATGCCCTCAGCAAAACTTTGCTTAGGGGCCTGAGACAGGTAATGAGTCGGCAAGCTATTTCTACTACTACTACTACTACTTATCATTTGTATAGTGCTACAAGGCGTTACTATCCCTGCTTATCAGAGCTTACAGACTAAACAAGACAGACAACACAATGAGTGGGGACTAGGATATATCTAGGGGAATGGTAAGGAAAGACATAGGAGGTGAACATGAGGCTGAGGAGATCAGGATCCTAAAGCAGTCTCAAGCAGGTGAGGTTTTAGCTTGGATATGAACAGGGCCAATGATGGAGCCTGGCATACTGACTCGGGTAGTTTGTTCCAGACTTAAGAAGCAGCAAGGTGGAAAGGTCGAAGTCTGGAGCTGGCAGAGGAAGAGAAGGGCACAGATAGAAGGGATCTGCCAGAAGGGCAGAGTCCCCGAGGAGGGGTGTAGGGAGAGATAAGAGAGGAAAGATAGTGAGGAGCAGTTGAACGAAGGCATATATAGGTCAGTACGCGAAATCTGAATTGGATGCGGAAATGGATAGGAAGACAATGAAGTGACTTGAGAAGAGGGGTGATATGAGCATAGTGACACTGGCAGAAGATTAACCAATGCAGCTGAGTTTTGAACAGATTGAAATGGGGAGAGATGGTTCAGAGGAAGACCAGAGAAGAGGAGGTTGCAATAGTCTAGATAAATGGGAGGGGACTGAAAAATGGATGAGGGTCTCAGTAGGGTTTTCAGAAAGGAAGAGACAAATTTTGCTGATGTTACAGAGAAAAAAATGATAGGCCCGATATTTATGTTTATTATTTGATAAAAACCGCCTTTCTACAGAACCAAGGCGGTGTACAATAAAATAAAATCCATTAAAAGATGGCTGGAAGCCGATAAAAAAGGAAAGGAAATGTACAATATATTATAGGACAGATGAATGACAGAGAGAAAAGACAAACGAAACACAAAAGTGAAAGAGGCCTAAGAGCACAAAAGGAGAGGGAAGGTAGGAGTCATACAAAAGGAGAGGGGACATCAAAGGCCAAAGAAAACAGATGGGTTTTTAGGTCTTGCTTGAAGGTAGAATGTTGGGGTTCTAAACGGAAGGAGGAGGGAAGGGCATTCCAAAGGGCAGGTCCAGCAAAAAAGAAAGCAGTAGAGCGGGTGGACTGAAGGTGAGCACGGGAAGGGGAAGGGAGGGTAAGACGATTAAGATGAAATGAACGGGGAGTATGTCTGGGGGAGTGAAAGAAGAGGAGATCCGTGAGATATTGTGGAGTGCTATCATGGTTATGGTTTATGGTTATGGTTAAGGCATTTGATATACCGCCCTTTACTTATGCATCAGAGCGGTTTACATGTATACTATCAGGTACTTTTTATTCCCTTGTCCCCGCAGGGCTCACAATCTAAGTGTACCTGAGGCAATGGAGGGTTAAGTGACTTGCCCAAGGCCACAAGGAGCGGCCATGGGACTAGAGACCTCAGTCCCTCCGGCCTGAGGTTACTTGTCCCCATGTGGGAATTGAACCCCCGACCCTCCAGCCTGAGGTAACCTGTCCCAACCACTGAGCCACTCCTCCTCATGGAAAGCTTTGTGAACCAAGGTCAGTAATTTGAACATAGCACGGAAGGGAACTGGCAACCAATGGAGGTGAAATAACAGAGGAGTTATATGGTCTCGGAGGGAAGAGTGAGTGACAAGGCGTGCAGCAGTGTTTTGAATACGTTGGAGACGGGAAAGTTGCTTCTTAGGAAGACCAATGAAAAGGGAATTGGTGAAATCAACGCGGGATAAAACCAAAGAAAGTACTAGAGTGACAAGAGCCGAAGGGGAAAGAAAGGGACGAACAGAGCGAACCTGTCGTAGAAAGAAAAAAGAGGTTTTAGCAACCTGAGAAATATGAGAATGGAAGGATAAGTTGGAATCAAAGTGCACCCCCAAGTAGCGAAAAGTGGAGACCAGAGGTACAGGAGTGCCAGAGAAAGAGGGGACTAGTGATGGAGGGGGACTACCATACGAGAACCAAATAGCCACAGTCTTGGTGAGATTCAGGTGGAGACAACTGAGTGTCAGCCAATCAGCCACAGCTGCAAGGCAAGAGTTAAGGGGCGCGAGATCCGGACATAAAGGAGAAGTGTGATAGAGTAAAAGAATATCATCAGCGTAGAGAAACGTGGAGACACCAAATTGCTGAATCAAAGAAGGGAGAGGGGCCAGGAAAAGATTAAAAAGAAGGGGGGCTAACCCTGCTAAAACGGCTAGCCTCCGGTGCTGAACTTAAACCCTGGATATTCAGTGGCGGGGTCATATCCAGGCACTGACATTGAATTTCCAGGTTGGCCACAGAACCCAGAAGCTAACTGGGCAGCGGCGACATTCAGCCATTTCCCAGTTAGCTTCTGCAGCTAATGTAAGACCAGCATTTGCTGCGCCTTGCTTTAGCCGCGTGTCGCTAACTGGGCAACAGATCAATATTGCTGCCACCCAATTAGTGACCGGACCTAGCCTGGAACATCCCCAACACATCCCAATGCTAACCAATTAACATCGGGCCATGTAGCGGTGGCTCTGCGGATATTCACTGCTGAATATCTGACCATGCCCTATTTACATGTTCCCCCCCCCCCCCAATAGGTTTTAGCTATCTGTAGTATGTCTGTGGAGAAGGAGAAGGAGGAGTCAAAAATGACCCCAAGGTTGCAAGCCAAGAAAACAGGGAGGAGCAGAGTGTTATCCACAGAAATGGAGAAAGAAGGAAGGGGGGAGGTTTAAGGGGAAAGATAAGAAACTTGGATTTGGTCATGTTCAATTTCAAATGGTGGTGGGACACAGTCACCAATGTCAGATAAGCAGGCAGAGATCCCTGCCTGGATTTCTGAAGAGATTTCAGGTGCAGAGTGATAGATCTGAGATTACATGGACTAATGAAAGCAGAATGAAGAATTCACGTATTAGAGTTAAAGACTTGTAGCTTTTAGAAGAGGCAGTATTTTAAAAACAATAAATAAAATTTGATCAGACTTTTAATTTATAACCGACTGTGAATTTTAGGGGCTAGTTATTAAGATGCACTATCGTTAACTTTGGAGGCTAGTTAGTAAAGCACATTATCTTAGCTCAGTCTCATGTTATCCAATGGACCTAATTACTAATAATGTGCATTAACAGCGAATTAACGTGTGTTTATATTAGTGAACCTTAGTAAAAAGCCACCTTAACATTGTGGCTCTGATTGTTTTTTGTTTTTTTTTAAATATTGTTTATTAGTATTCAAAACAGAACAATACGGTGGGGTGGGTACACTTACACCGCCCCCTGTTAGAAACATAATATCATTTACATTTTCAATTTGCATCCTCCTCTCTCCTCCCGCCCTCCCGTCCCTCCCCAACTCTCCCCTCACTCCCCCCCCCCCCCCCCCAGGGTAGTGTCTATACTCTAGCATCCATTCCGGAACATTTCCTGTAGGGGACCCCTTTAAATACATATGCTACTCTTCTCTGGTAATTGACCTCCACCCATTAAACCAAAATGATGGCTCCGCTTACCATCCTACTATGCTTCTCCTCACTACAAAGACTCATCATTCCCAACCCTAGCATACGTACCAGCACACATGCCAATCATCCACACACACCCACTCATTATAACTCCCCCAACTACCATCGAAACAAACCCAGACATACAAACACATCATTCAAATCAAACCGCAAACACTCACAAATATACTTCTACCACCAACACATGTGAGGGAAATCCTTCTTCTAAAGTGTATCCTTCAAAATGCCCGATCTGCAAGAAACTAGATACAGCTCCTTTCAGATATACTAACAGACAACCACATTGATATTCTCAACATAACTAGTCCTTGTTCATTGAAACTGACACAGTCCTACTAAACCAACTTACCCCACAAGACTATCACCTCTTCAGCTCCCCAAGGACCAAACACTGTGGTGGTGGCGTCTGCATTCTAACAAGAAAACACCTGAACATCCGCACCCTCTCAAAAACAATGGCCTGGACACACTGAGATAACAAACGACAGCATAATCATCCTCCAGATCCCCAAAATGCTGACCTTGAACCAACTGGACACAATCCTAGAAACTATCTGCAATAGTAACCCGAACAAAAACTGCCTCATGCTACTAGGTGACCTCAACCTTGCCCTCCATATCAGCAAGCAAAGCAAAGACCTTACTGGAAGCCATGGACTCCCTAGACTACACCCAAATCATCAGTCAAGCCACCCACTTCAAAGGCAACATCCTCAACATGATCGTTCTGCCACAAAACTTGCTTAACACACACTCGGTTCCACCTCCCATCACAGTTGATATCCCCTCTTCAGACCATAAGATGATCTCAATCAACATACCACTCAACACGAGCAACTCCAAACAACACACCTCGGAATACACCGTGCGCAGGTTTCACAAAATGGAAAAAGAAGTTTTTCTTGCAAACATCCTACCTAAACTCCAAGACACTCCTGAAGACAAACTCCATAATACAAAAATGGGGCAAAACCATTGCAGATGTCACAATGAGACCAACCATATCCAACCAGCACACAAGACAAAGAATAGCAACCTGGTACACGCTGCTTCTAAAGAACATGAAGCAAAACCTACGAATCACAGAAAGAAAATGGAGAAGCAATAGATCAAGCAACAGCCTAAACACCTACAAGCACAAACTACAAGCATACCAAGCTAAAAAAGACTACTACACAAAGCTAATCCAAAGCTCTCTCAGTCACCCACATGAGCTCTTCGACATAGTGAAATCACTGAGCAAAGATACAACACAGCAAACCAAAAAAACCAACCTTACTCCACAAATGATGGCAGATTACTTCCAGACCCTGACTTCAGTCCACGCTAATAGCACCAATACACTCATAACCCCAACGGAACAGCAAGAAACCACATACCTGAACACATGGAGCTCTTTCAGTAATATCACACCTGACTACCTAGAGAAAATTATCACAAGCATCAACATGACCACCTCGCCACTTGACCCTTGTCCAGTCAGCTGGACCAAGTTAGCAAGATAAGAGCTCATTCCAACAATACTGAAGATTATCTAGCTTTCACTACAACAAAGATATGTACTCCTCCCCCCATCTCAAAACTGCCTCCATCTGACCTGTAAGGAAAGGGACCTTGAACGACATCAACCAACCAACCAACCCCCTACAGGCCCATAGCCAGCCTTCCCTTCCTGGCAAAAGTACTCGAAAAAAAATCATCTATCAACAACTCCAGGATCACATAGAAACATATCATTCACTCGACCACCAACAATACGGATTCAGACCACACCATGGAGTGGAATCCCTAATGACCGCCCTGCTAGACAATCTAATCAAGTGCACTGATAAACCCAAAACTGGCTTCATACTCATCTTTTTAGACATAAAAAATGCATTTGACTCCATACCACATAAGAACATAAGATAGGTCAGACTGGGTCAGACCAAGGTCCATCAACCCCAGTATCCTGTTTCCAACAGTGGCCAATCTAGGTCATAAGTACATAGCAGTCTCCCCAAAAGACACAAATTCGTCATTGCTTGTATTGGGTCAAGCAGTGATATCCTGGGTCCCTTTTTAATAAAGGTCTATGGACCTTTCCTCCAGGAACTTGTCCAAACCTTTTTTAAACCCAGCTACATTAACAGCCTTTACTACATCCTCCAGTAATAAATTCCAGAGTTTTATTAAACATTGAGTGAAAAAATATTTTCTCTTATTAGTTTTAAATAGTTTACCCTGCAGCTTCATTGCATATTCCCTAGTCTTTCTATATTCTGATAACGTAAACAATCGATCTACGTTTACCCGTTCCACTCCGTTCATCAATTTATAGACTTCTATAATATCTTCCCTCAGTCGTCTCCTTTCCAGGTTAAGGAGCCCTAACCTTTTTAGCCTTTATTCATAGGGGTATCCTTCCATCCCCTTTAGCAATTTGGTGGTTGTTCTCTGAACCTTTTCTAATAATGCTTTATCCTTTTTAAGATACGGCGACCAGAATTGCACACAATATTCAAGGTGCGGTCGCACCATGGAACGATACAGAGGCATTATAATATCCTGTGTTTTATTTTCCATTCCCTTCCTTATGATACCTAGAATTCTATTTGCTCCGTTGGCCGCCGCTGCACACTGGGCCGAGGGTTTGAACATGTTATCCACAATGATGCCTAAATCTTTTTCCTGGGTGGTGATTCCTAATGTGGAAACTTGCATCATGTAACCATAGTTTGGGTTGTTCTTCCCTAGGTGCATAACTATGCACTTATCCACATTAAATTTCATCTGCCATTTTGATGCCCAGTCTTCCAATTTATCAAGATCCTCTTGCAATTTTCCACAATCCTCATGGGTTTTAACAACTTTAAATAGTTTTGTGTCATCTGCAAATTTGATAACCTCACTCGTTATTCCCTTTTCCAGGTCATTTATGAATATGTCAAGAAGCAGCAGACCCAGCACAGATCCCTGGGATACACCACTATTCAACCTTTCTCCATTGGGAAAATTGGTCATTTAGCCCTACCCTCTGCTTTCTATCTTTTAACCAGTTCCTGATCCACAATAATATACTGCCTTCTGTCCCATGACTCTTTAGTTTTGCCAAAAGTCTCTGATGAGGGACCTTGTCAAAGGTTTTCTGAAAGTCCAAATACACTATATCAACCGACTCACCTTTGTCTATCTGTTTATTCACACCTTCAAAAAACCATAACAGATTAGTAAGACAAGATCTTCCTTGTCTAAAGCCATGTTGGCTGTCTCCCATTAAGCCATGACTATCTACATATTCAGCAATTTTGTTCTTTATAATGGTTTCTACCATTTTTCCCAGTACTGATGTCAAGCTCACCGGTCTGTAGTTTCCTGGATCACCCCTGGATCCCTTTTTAAAAACTGGCATTACGTTCGCCATCCTCCAATCTTCAGGTATTACAGATGATTTTAATGATAGTTCACAGATTATTAATAGCAGGTCTGCAATCTCATATTTCAGTTCTTTCAACACCCTTGGATGTATATCTTGCAAAAGATATAAAAAGACTGGAAACGGTTCAGAGCAAGGCGACCAAAATGATTTGGAGCCTGCATCAGAAGACGTATGAGAAGAGACTTGAAGGCCTAAATATGTATATACTAGAGGAGAGGAGTGACAGGGGAGATATGATTCAGATCTTTAAATACTTAGAGTATTATTGAATAAACAAACCTTTTCCAAAAACGGGGAAGCTGTAAAACTAGAGGGCATAACATGAAGCTGCAAGACGGTAAACTGAAAGGCAATGTCAGGAAATATCTTTTCACTGAAAGGATGGTGGATGCTTGGAATGCCCTCCCGAGGGAAGTAGTTGGGGCAAATGCAATGACAGAATTCAAAATGGCATATGGACAGACACAGTGGATCCCTTTATAGCAACAGGATAAAATCAAAATAAACATAACTATCTCTTATATCTCAACAAATAGGGGTGACCTACATGGAGCAGTGGGTACACCCCTAAACAAAGGCATGGGGAGGGGTGACCTGTACGGAGCGGCAGGTGCACGCACTCTTGCTGCTTTGCTGGGCAGACTAGATGGACCATACTGGTCTTTATCTGCCATAATATACTATGTTACTATGTTACTATGATAGAGATATACATATAATGGAGGTAGCAGGCATGAAAATCTCTCTCATGCACATTCATTGTGGCTATGCAGAAAACTCGACTGATGGGGGGGTCCCCCAGGATAGGTTTGAAAACCACCACATTCTAGCCTCTTTCTCTCTCTCATAATCCCCCACCTGTTTCTTTCTCTCTCATTATATTCTAAAGGAAAAAAAGGGGACTGTTGTAGTTGTTGATATGGAAGGACAAACTAGATAGGCCATGTGGTCTTTTTCTGTCGTCATTTTTCTATGTTTCTATACCTCCTCCTCCCAGCCTTCCCCTAGTCTGTTTCTGTCTCCGTTAAGGCTGCTTCAACCTTCACCCAGTGTCTCTCTCTGGTAATCTTTACTCCGATTAGCCTTTTCCTAGTGTCCCTCTCTTTCCTTCTTGCTCTCATAACCCCCCAACCTTCTCTCAATCTGTTTCTATCTCTTCCCCTCTTCCCCTAGTATCCATTTTACCCATTGTGCTACTCCAGAGTCCAGACCACTACAGTGTAGCACCTTCCTACACCCTCGAATGGCTCGCTGAATAGTGGAGCCATGTGGGACAGGAAGTTCAGGCTGATTTCTCAAATCGCGAGTTCAATGCAAATTTCCTGCCCTGCGCAGCTGCACCATTCTGAAAGCCGAAGAGGTGCTGGAAATACAACTGACCACTTAGCTAAAGGTCCTTAAAAATCAGCATGAGGCTTTGGAGCACATGCACTTGCAGACATGCAACACGTGCATGGGCTTCAAAGCCCCGTGCTTATTTTTACTGCCTCCCTGCCCACTGTCTGCTGCTCACTACCTGCCATCGGACCAGCTGACTATGCCACCTACTGCTTGCCTCTGGCTCTGGTCAACACACTGTGCTGGCTATGCACGGTTTGCACAGTGGGACGCACCAGCCCTGGGAAAGGGTTAGGGTTGGAAATGGGGGGCCTGATAGGGAAGGGGAAGGAGAGGGAAAGGAGAAGTCCCTGATGGTAGAGGTGGGGGAGACAGTGTCCCTGATGCAGGTGGGGGAGGAGAAGAAGGGTGCCTGGTGGGGAAAGGAGAGAGTAAAGTTGCCTTTTGGGGAGTAGTGTAAGAAAGATGCATCTGAGGAGGACAGGGGGAGTCCTTGATGAGGGTAGAAAGTATTTGCTTGAAGGGAAAAGAGGGGGAGGGGGAAAGAGTCTGAAGGGACAGCAACTGATCAGTTTCTTAGGGTGATGGATTAGCAGTGAGAGGGGAAAGTCATGAAGGAGGGAGAGGGGAAGATGGAGGGAGGTAAGAGGGAAAGAAAGAGAGGTGACAGCAAAGAACTAAAGTACACCAGATGCAAAGGCGACACACAATATTTATTCTGAGCTGTTTCAAATAAATTTGTTACAGCGTAAGACTGCTATATTCTTGTGTTGTAGTAACAGAGGGAGTAAAATGATCCTATTATGGATACGGACTTTTCACAGAAGCCGCTTGCACTCATATGTGTGTGAGAGAGATGAACAGGTTCGAAGCGTGTCGAGACATTTGGTTCCACAGTATTCTTTGTTCCGTTAGAATGATATAAGCATTATTACGCTATTGTGTGTTACAGTACATGCATCTGTTTCTAAGAATGTTCAAATACTGTTTTATTTAATATGTTGGGTTAAAAAAACACAGCAGCTACTTGGGTCTAACTCTTTACAATGTAGATATTTCTTCAGTACATAATTTTGAATTTTTAGGTTACAACAAGAGTGGCATTAAAGCCCCCCCCCCCCCCCCCGCATGTATATTTATTTATTTTTATACCATCTTATCTTGTAATCAAAGCAGTTTACTTCGAACGAACTGGATTACAAATAACATGTTTCTATTTAAAAAGGGAGAGGGTTAAGTTACAGGTAACAATTAACTATTCAACTTATATCAAAGGAGAGCTAAATGGGAAACTAGTCTTATGCACAGTATTTTATGAGGTTATATGTTATAGTTAACATTATGTGGCAGTTATACAGTTATAAGCCATGTATGTTACATTATGTTGTTATTGGTATGGGAACTAGGTGTGTATCTCGACGTGACTCATGGGGTTTAGTTGTAGTGAACTGGGGAGTCCAGGGGAGAGAAAGTTTGTACAGTAGATGCGACTTATGTAGGGTCAGTATTTGCATCAGGTGTATTGTTTCCAGAGTACTCTGAGAAGAGGGATGTCAAGCAGTTTTCAGAAGACAGAGAGATTATGTATAAGTCGTAGTCTGTCTGGCAGTGAGTTCCATGGAATCGGTGAATAGAACATGAATGCCCTATTACTTGTTGATCGGTTTGTTTTTCTGAATTCTGTTGGAATAGCTACTGTAGTGTTTTTTGTGAGTATGTTCTCTATTAACAATGCAACTTATATCAAAGGGAAACTAGTTTTATGCATAGTGTTTCATGAGGCTATGGTGTTTGGAAAAGCTGACGACCCTAAATGTTTTGGGTGTTACAGGTTCGTGCAGAAGGTCAACAGCAGACATATCCACTCTAGTGTTGATGTGTTCGTCAAAACGAACAGCTTCATACAAGACATCATCGATTTTCTGAACAAGTTCAACATTATTCAACAGCCACCCAACACTACCCTGATCACACTGGATGTAAAATCACTATACAGCAATATTGTCCTACAGAGGGAATAACTGCATATGGCAAATTCCTAAAGGACCAGCAATACACACTGGGAACTGCTGCAGAATTAATCAAATTTATCCTAACCCACAACTGTTTCAGCTTCAATAAAACGTCTGTCTACAAATCATGGACACTGCTGTTGGCACTAGAGTGGCACCATAATATGCCAACCTTTTCATGTCAGATCTGGAAACGACATTCGACTTGATATTCAGCAGTGGTGGCTAGTACTTCTAAAGTGCATAGACATTGCCGCTGAACCTTAATCCCGGATAGTCAATGCCAAGGGCATATCCGGCCACCAGCATTGAACTTCCGGGTTGCTGCACAGCGTGGAAGCTTACCAGGCAGCTTTTCCAGTGCCTGTCCAGCTTTTCCAGTGCCTGTCTTTACTCACGGACCAATAACCGGGCAGCAGTTCAATATCAGCACTGCCCGGTGAGCAATGGAGGCCGCCTCCACTCTGTTCCAGAACACCCATGGCACAAGCCAGTGCTACGTGGTTAGTATTGGGGCATGTAGCGCCAGCACCCACAGATATCCAGTGGCAGTGACCATGTTGGTCTCGCTGGATATCCTTTTAAGTGGCATTTACATGGTCTACAGGTCTGTAAACCGTGTAAATGCCTTTGAATATCGGACCCATCATTTTTAAAGAAAAATCAGGCTAAATCCTTTAAATATTGCTAATATATCAATGAGGGGCCCGATTTTCGAAAGGTATTTACATGGTTTACAGCCGGGTAAATCGTGTAAATGCCATAAATGGGGATAGTCGATGGCACTTACATAGTGCCATTGAATATCCCCTTCTAACCTCCCTACGTACCCCAATGCTATCCGGTTAGCACTGGGGCATGTTGGGGGTGTTCCAAGATGGAGCAGAGACAGTGACAAGCAGGCAGCTGCCCGGTTAGCGATCTGTGCCGAAAGGATAGGTGAGGAAAACCCTCGCTTATCTTTAAGTGCAGAAGCCAGCCGGGTCGCATGCAATATCGCTGTCGCCCGGTTGGCTTCAGCGGCTTCTGGTATGTGCGACGATCCCCCGTCACCACGGCATTGAATATCCGGGTTAGAGGTTGGCGGGGAGGGCTATGCGCCGATGAGGCACATAGCCCTTTGAAAATGAGCCTAGCTCGACGTGTTTATGATTTGAACTGAGGGAGAAAAAATTCTCAAACTATTTCCCAGTTTTTTAAACACATTCCACCCTTCAGTCAGATTCAAAATCAATGACTCCACAGAAAAAAAAAAAGTTAAGTTTTGATGCCACAGTCTCTATCAAATAAATACAGGAAACCAACAGACACATGCACCTACCTTCGGTTCCAGATTGCGCCCTTCATGTTTTACATTGTGAATGTTATTCCGTAACCTGCCTAAGTCCTTGGATAGGCAGGCTATAAATTCTATAAATAAATAAATATACAGAAAAGCAATTATACACAGCAAAACAACAAGACAGGGATAAACACCTCAATCCCCTGACTGATATAATCCCCCGAAATCATGTCCAGGAAGATTGCTTCTTCACTCAGAACACCCACAGAAAACCCACTGCGGTACAGAGAGAGTCCCCCTTATAGTGACTGCAATCCAGAGCTGAAAAAGACTCATAAAAGACCTACAGCCACTAGTCCAGGAGCATGAATTACTGAGTTCTTTCCTGCTCCCCCAATGGCTTTCCAACAACTACCGAATCCGAAACAAAAAACAGTGAAAAGCAAGCTTCAAACTGAAGCTCAGAAAGAAGAGCATGGCACAAGCCCCTGCAACATAGCAAGCTGTAAAGTGTGCAAGCAACATATCACAGGAGCCCACCTGGGAAATGCATTCAGCAGAAGGCGATCCTACGCATGCTCTTCCTGTAACATCCTTCAATGCAGAAAATGCGAAGATAAGACTCAATTCACACAGACGCTGCATCAGACACCACAAAGCAGACCAAAGTGACCTCTCTGGGGGAAACATTTTTCAGGACCAAGACAATTTCTGCACGGCATCATTGACTTGATGGTGAGAATCCCAAGTGGAAATTTCCAACCAATCCAGGAATGTTAAGACTTTGACCAGAAAGGATTTAACCAAAATCTAGGTTTCCTATCATATTATAAACCATACATTTTGAACTGCGTTGTCACCTTCTGATCATCCATCCATGTGATTTAAATTTAAAACACAGAAAAGAGATTTCTAATTAGATTTCATACCCAGCAGGGAGCTTGTAGTTTAAATTTAATACTTCCTCGGGGCCTAGTATCAGCAAAGTACTTTTAGTTTAAATTTAAAACACAGAAGAGAGCTTGGTTCTGGCCTCCCTCCCAGGGGGAACAGAGGAGTGGGTCTTCTGGCTCTTGCGTTTCTGCATGATTGACCCGACGACCACAGAGTTATGCAGGAGCTGGGGTTTGTGGAACCCTGGGCCCTTCTGGATGCGGTACATGGTGTCAAAGCGCCGGCTCACTACCGGCACCTACCCCAGTGTTTCCCACATCTGAAGTAGTCGCATCTCGAGGATCGGCTGTATGGGCACCATGAGGGTTTCTTTGGGTAGAGATTTGTACTGCAGAATCTCCAACTCTTCCGTGCGCAAGTCTTCTTCTGCCCCAGTTTTCACCAAGAGGGCTCTGGACATGTCCCTGACGAAGTCATGGAAGGTCATATCCTCAGGAGGAGAGTGGTGAAGGGTCCGAGGAGATATCTAGGTGCCGCTTGATGTCCAGAGAGGCCTCATCATCTGTCTCCCACTCGGAGTCGAATCCGAGGCCTTGACTTGAGACCGGTGTCGAAGAATTGGCGGTCTGCTAAGGGCCTAGGATCCAAATCATGGACACTGGCTGGTGAGGACCAGATGCTCAAAGAACGGGACCGGGATCTTGACCAGCACAAAAGGCTTGCCCCTAGTCGGTGGCGCTTGGAGCTCGGCTTGACAACTGGGGACTCCCTCACAGTTGAGGGTCTGGTCAATGGATCGGATGAGGCGGATGAACCGGCCATCATCACCTGCTGCAGGGCTAGGAGAGCAGTGATGTTCTGCTCCAGGGCCGCCATTCTGCTTTTCAGCGCATCAGCCCATTTCCAGTCCTATCCTAGCCCCACCATCAGCCCATTTCCTGTCCTAGCTCCCCCCCACTAAGCCCATTTCCAGTCCTAGCAACCCCCCCAGTCCATTACCATTTCTAGCCCCCCCCATAGCCCATTACCAGTCCTAAGCCCCCCAACAGCCCACTTCCAGTCCTAACCCTCCCATCACCCCATTTTCATTCTTAGCCCTCCCATAGCCCATTACCAGTCCTAACCCACCAATCAGCCCACCTCCAGTCCTAACCCCCATCTGCCCATTTCCAGTCCTAGCCCCCACCATAGCCCATTACCAGTCCTAACCCCCCCCCGCTGCCATTAGCCCACTTCCAGTCCTAACCCCCCATTACCCCATTTCAGTGTTAGCCCCTCCATAGCTCATTAATAGTCCTAACTCCCCCCATCAGCCCACCTCCAGTCCTTCCTAACCCCCATCAGCCCATTTCCAGTCCTAACTCCCCCCCATCAGCCCACCTCCAGTCCTTCCTAACCCCCATCAGCCCAGTTCCAGTCCTAACTCCCCCAATCGGCCCACCTCCAGTCCTTCCTAACCCCCATCAGCCCATTTCCAGTCCTAACCCCCCTCCCCCCTCCCATCAGCCCATTTCCCGTCCTAACCCCCCCCCCCCCATCAGCCAAGGTAAATAAAAACAAAACAAAACCCTGGCTTCTGCTGCTGCTGCGGCCGTGGCAGCAGCAGAATCAGCTGTCCCGTGGCCCCTTCCCCTCTGCCCGGAAGAGCCCTGAGTCTGCTCCTTCAGTGACGGGCCTTTCAAGCCGCGAAGAGAGTATTTCCCTCTCGCGCGGCTTAAGCCTATTCACTTTTCAAGCCGCGCGAGAGGGAAATACTCTCTTCGCGGCTTGAAAAGCCCGCCGCTGATGGAGCAGACTCAGGGCTCTTCCGGGCAGAGGGGAAGGGGCCGCGGGACAGCTGATTCTGCTGCTGCCACAGCCGCAGCAGCAGAAGCCAGGTTTTTGGTTTTTTTAATTGACAGTTGATTCTGCTGCTGCCACGGCAGCGGCAGCAGCAGAAGCCAGGGGTTTTTTGGGGGTTTTTTTGTTTCCCTCCGTCGCGGGCCGCACAAAGTTCTCTCGCGGGCCGCATGTTTGAGACCCCGGGTTAGGTAATGGAGAGCTGAGAGCGCCTGAGAAAGAAAGAATTTCCACTGACACCTGAGGGTTAAATGCATCAGCCTTGGATAAAAGAGAAAAAGAATTTACCTGTTGTAAATACCAGCAGTAGCTGTGAAACTGTTTGTGCTGAAGAATGCTATGAACAGCTACTGTGCAAAGAGTCTAATTGAGTTCTGATGTTCCAACCACATTTTTGTTCCTGGTGATTTTCATTTGGAGAAATAATCCCACTTTGCGTAGCGTTTGTGAATTTTGATGCGAGAGGGGAAACCCAAAAATAAATATCTTTGTTTTGCCTTAAAAACCCCGAGTGGTCATACTACTTTGTCTGCAAGTAATATAAGAACTACAAGTCCCAGCAAGCCCTGCTGGAAGAAACGTCATGTGACATTACTTAAGGGCAAATAAGGCAGCCCTTTTGCCTATCAGCCTTTGGCCTACGCAGGGGGTCACGACAGTATACATAGCAACCCTTAGTAAGTAAAGAACTTAAAGATGTAAACACAAGCTTGAAACTAAGATGCAGACAGCAGTCTAGCAGTAAGATGGGGGCTTTCCAGTCTATTGCATTGAGTATCACATGTATGATTTTCTCCCAGTTGGTGAGAGGTCTTACGTGTGCACTAGGTGCAAGGAGCTCTTTGCTCTCAGGGAACGAGTCCATTCTCTAGAGGCTAGAGTAGCAGACTTGGAAGACATAAGAAAGACAGAGAGGTATATAGATGAGACCTACAGGGATATAGTCCTGAAGTCCCACCTCCAGTCTGGCAGCATCCCTGTTGCCATGGAGGAGAGAGGTCCCGTGACAGGAGAGCATCACCCTGGTGTGGCAGGAAGTGATCCTATAACTAGGACCTGTCTTCCAGGTGATGTAAAACCTTCTCGCACCAAGGAAGTTTCTCCAGGGCCATGTGCCCATGAGGGAAGGGTTAGGACAGCCGTTATAGTTGGTGATTCGATCATTAGGCATGTAGATAGCTGGGTGGCAGGTGGACGTGAGGATCACCTGGTAACATGCCTGGTTGGTGCAAAGGTAGCGGACCTCACGTGCCACCTGGATAACATCTTAGATAGTGCTGGGGAGGAGTCTGCTGTCTTGGTACATGTCGGTACCAATGACATAGGAAAATGTGGTAGGGAGGATCTGGAGGCTAAATTTAGGCTTTTAGGTAGGAAGTTGAAATCCAGAACTAACAGGGTAGCGTTCTCCGAAATGCTTCCTGTTCCACGCGCAGGACCCAAAAGGCAGGCAGAGCTCCGGAGTCTCAATGCGTGGATGATGAAGAAAACCCCGTGATCTGGCCACAATACCACGGCTCTTTCGGGCTCTTGGAACCTCAAGCAGTGAGAAATAAGCAGAGAACATAAGAACATAAGATATGCCATACTGGGTCAGACCAAGGTCCATCAAGCCCAGTATCCTGTTTCCAAAAGTGGCCAATCTAGGTTGTACGTACCTAGCAGTTTCCCCAAAAGACACAGGTTTCGCAATGCTTGTACTGGGTCAAGCATTGATATCCTGGGTCCCTTCTTAATAATGGTTTATGGACCTTTCCTCCAGGAACTTGTCCAAACCTTTTTTAAACCCAGCTACACTAACAGCCTTTACTACATCCTTAGGTAACAAATTCCAGAGTTTGATTACATGATAAGTGAAAAAATATTTTCTTTTATTAGTCTTAAATAGTTTACCCTGTAGCTTCATTGCATGTCCCCTAGTCTTTCTATATTCTGATAAGGTAAACAATCGATCTACATTTACCCCTTCCACTCCGTTCATTAATTTATAGACTTCTATCATATCTCCCCTCAGCCGTCTCTTTTCCAGGTTAAAGAGCCCTAACCTTTTTAGCCTTTATTCATAGGAGTATCCTTCCATCCCCTTTACCATTTTGGTGGCTCTTCTCTGAACCTTTTCTAATAACGCTATATCCTTTTTAAGATACGGCGACCAGAATTGCACACAATATTCAAGGTGCGGTCTCACCAAGGAAAGGTATAGAGGCATTATAATATCTTTTGTTTTATTTTCCATTCCTTTCCTTATGATACCTAGCATTCTATTTGATCTCTTGGCTGCCGCTGCACACTGGGCCGAGGGTTTTAACATGTTATCCACAATGACGTCTAAATCTTTTTCCTGGGTGGTGGTTCCTAATGTGGAACCTTGCATTGTGTAACCATAGTTTGGGTTGTTCTTCCCTAGGTGCATAACTTTGCACTTGTCCACATTAAATTTCATCTGCCATTTAGATGCCCAGTCTTCCAATTATCAAGATCTTCTTGCAATTTTCCTCAATCCTCTTGGGTTTTAACAACTTTAAATAGTTTTGTGTCATCTACAAATTTGATAACCTCACTCGTTATTCCACTTTCCAGGTCATTTATGAATATGTCAAAAAGCAGCGGACCCAGCACAGATCCCTGTGATACACCACTATTCACCTTTCTCCATTGGGAAAATTGGCCATTTAGCCCAACCCTCTGCTTTCTATCTTTTAACCAGTTCTTGATCCACAGTAGTACACTGCCTCCTATCCCATGACTCTTTAGTTTTGCCAAAAGTCTCTCATGAGGGACCTTGTCAAAGGCTTTCTGAAAGTCCAGATATACTATATCAACCGACTCACCTTTGTCCACCTGTTTATTCACACTTTCAAAAAAACATAACAGATTAGTAAGACAAGATCTTCCTTGTCAAAAGCCATGTTGGCTGTCTCCCATTAGGCCATGACTATCTACATGCTGAGTAATTTTATTCTTTATGATGGTTTCTACCATTTTTCCCAGTACTGACGTGAGGCTCACCGGTCTGTAGTTTCCCGGATCACCCCTGGAACCCTTTTTAAAAATTGGTGTTACATTGGCGATCCTCCAATCTTCAGGTATTAGAGATGATTTTAATGATAGTTCACAGATTACTAATAGCAGGTCTGCAATCTCATATTTCAGTTCTTTCAACACCTTTGGATGTATACCATCTGGCCCAGGTGATTTGCTACTCTTCAGTTTATCTAATAGTTGTAATACATCTTCCCGATGTATCGATATTTCCTTAAATTCTTAAGCACCTTTAAATACCACTTCAGTCATGGGTAACATCCCTACATCTTCCTCAGTAAAGACCGAAGCAAAGAATTCATTCAGTCTCTCCGCTATCGCCTTGTTGCCTCTTAGTGCCCCTTTAACTCCACTATCATCTAATGATCCAACCGACTCTCTCACAGGTTTTTTGCTACGAATGTACTTGAAAAAATCTTTATTCCGCATTTTTGCTTCTGCAGCAAGCTTCTTCTCAAATTCTCCCTTTGCCTTCTTTATCAATGCCTTGCATTTGACCTGCCAATGCTTGTGCTGTTTCCAGGTTTCGTCGTTTGGCTCTTTTTTCCATTTCCTGAAAGATGCTTTTTTGGCAACAGCTTCTGTGACCTCACCTTTAAACTATGCTGGCAGTTTTTTGGACTTCCTTCCACTTTTCTTAAAGCATGGAATACAGCTGGTCTGGGCTTCCAAGATAGTATTTTTCAACAACACCCAAGCTTGATGTAAGTCTTTAACCTTTGAAACTGCTCCTTTTAGTTTTTTCTTAACTATTTTCCTCATTTTATCATAGTCTCCCTTTCGAAAGTTAAAAGGTAGTACTGTGGATTTCCTTACTGTCCCTGCTCCACTAATTAAATCAAAGGCGATCATGCTATGATCACTATTGCCAAGTGGTCCCAACACCCTTATCTCTTGCACTAGATCTGGTGTTCCACTAAGGACTAGGTCTAATATGGCTTCCCCTCTGCTCGGTTCATGAACCAGCTGCTCCAAGAAGCAGTCATTTATGTCATCTAGGAACTTTATCTCCCTAGCATGTCCTGCCCTGACACTGACCCAGTCAATACCGGGGTAATTGAAATCACCCACTATTATTACTGAGCTGTAACTTTTGTTAGCTTCCTTGATTTCTTTAAGCATTTCATCATCCATTTGTTCATTCTGGCCAGGCGGTCGATAGTACACCCCCACTGCCATCGCCTTCCCCTTTTTACATGGAATTTCAATCCATAGAGATTCTACAGCAAATTTTGTTTCCTGCAAAACCTTAATCCTTTCTGACTCAATGCCCTCTCTAACATAGAGCGCAACCCCTCCACTAATTTGATCAGCTCTATCATTACGATATAGTTTGTACCCAGGTATCACAGTGTCCCACTGGTTGTCCTCCTTCCACCATGTCTCTGATATTCCAATCATATCTAACCTCTCATTTAGTGCTATATATTCTAACTCTCCCATCTTATTTTTTAGACTTCTAGCATTTGCATACAAGCATTTTAGAGACTGTTTTTTATTCATATTAATTTGGTTATTGGTAGACATGGGTAATTTGGGATCTTTAAGCTCTGTCTGCTCCATACTCGAGGGCATTTGGGCTACTTTACTCTTTTTTGGAACCTCTCTGCTTTTGGTAGTATCCTTCAAGGATACATTCTTCCGAACCATCCGCTCTTGGGCGACTGTCGGCTTTTCCCTATTATCTAGTTTAAAAGCTGCTCTATCTCCTTTTTAAAGGTTAATGCCAGCAGCCTGGTTCCATCCCGGTTAAGGTGAAGCTCATCCCTTCGGAAGAGCCCCTCCTTTCCCCAGAATGTACCCCAGTTCCTAACAAATCCAAACCCCTCATCTCTGCACCATTGTCTCATCCACACATTGAGACTCCGGAGCTCTGCCTGCTTTTTGGGTCCTGCACGTGGAACGGGAAGCATTTCGTAGAACGCTACCCTGGAAGTTCTGAGAGTAACACAGAACACAATCACACACAAAGTGCTACTTTCTTTGAGCTCAGAGGGAAAACAACAGACGGTCTATGGACGCAGCACAGTTTCATGTCTGTTGGATTCAAATTCTTCCTCCTGAAAAGCTCTTTTTATTAAAGGAAAACGGGAAGTAACAGTCATTAATCATAACACAAGGTGTCGCTAGAGTTCTTTCTACAGAGTAAGAGTTGATTACATTCTATTAGATGAAATTTACTTGATTATGACAGAATTATTTATAATTGCAACGTTGCAAAAATTATGCTGTGCCAGCAGGGACCTATAGTTGACTGTACAATGAACTATGGTTGCGCAGCCTATGTTTACTCTTTATGCTTGCGTTAACAATGTTCCCAAACTATTTTAAAGACAGTTACACAGAACTCATGATCATGATATCCTATTCTATTTAAGAGGAAGTAGGTAAAAGGACAAAATTCTGAACACACTTTAGAGACCTGCATCAAGAAATTCATCCATCTTTAATTACATATTGGGGATTCTGGTATCCCTTTTACCTGTCCATTTCTATAGTCCTCCCTGTGATTCTATAAAGAATCATTACATAAGAGTGGTAGCTGAAACATGTCCAAATTCAGAATAAATCTTCTACAGTAGGCTTCATTTTGCAGATGTTCCTTCAGAGTCCTAGGCACATCTGATCCATAGGTAAGCTCCATCTTGTTCATTGGAGGAAGTTGTTATACAAAATCATGTGACATTGTTTGCCTTTGCTTAGCCTCAATAAGAATGTGTACAGAGAGCAAGACTTTACCAATTATTCTTGTAAGCACTACCTCTTCTAGCAATGGCCAACTGCTTCTCATAGATCTATCAATAATTCAGAGATTAGTCCTGTAAAAGGGGGTGCTTGTTATGAAGGTACCATCACTTTGGCAAGTATGTAAATTAACTGTCTTGCAAAGGATTGTGGTTATTGAAGTCCATTCACACAAAGCTTGCCTTTTAAATAAATGAAGAAACTTGTAGTTGGTCGAGTGTAAGGCAAAATTAGAGTTTATTTATGGGGTGAATATTCCACACACAGATATACTTGGTAACACCATCCAGATAACTTCTCCAGGGTTTATTCAATATAAACAAGGCAACTGAAAAATGCTTATGTAAATTAGTATCAAAGTCCTTTATGGAACAGAAAGGCTTTCTAACAGCCACTGCTAATCAACTCCTTAGCAGTGCTGAGGTGGAAATAAACCAAAAAGGAAAACTTCTTTTTACAAAAACATAGCTCTCTTTCTCCACACAGAAAAGAACTTTTAAATCCCATGTGTGCATGGCTTGTGCTGTGCTCTGCTCTACCAACAGGTGACAATTAGCTGCAATCAGTAGCTTGTTTTCAGCACATGTGCAAACTTTCCCTAAAGCTTTTTCTTTCCAACAAAACTTTATGGGAAGCCAGTATTTAGAATGTTTCCTTTTGATGTCTACTCTTATTTTTAGGATTTTTCTAAAATAACAGCCTACTCAAAGAACAGTCCATATAAACATTCTCTTCATCAGATATTAAACCTTGCTCCTGAAATAGCATAGATTCACTTTCACTGTCTGGCTCAGAGGGTTTTATGAACTGACCTCTATACGGAGAGAAACTGTTTCCCTGCTGTTTGCATTGCTCAAAGCTAGAGAAACGTTCATAGTTCATACCTGAATCCAGGCAAGCATCAGGCTGCTTCTTCTGGTATTCTGGCCAGTATGCAATAGAGCTTCTGTGTCCTGTCCTCCAGTTGGTATCTCTGGACCTCAGGATCTTTTCTCCAGACGTCCTCCAAGAGGTATTTGGGCTCCCTTTCTCCTTAGCTGCAACAGACCTCTTCTTAGGTGCTGCTTGAGGGTCCCTGGCTGTGGATCTCCAGATCTCTGGCTTCCTCCAGTCCTCTGAAGGTTGTTTTCCCCAGGAATCTCTCCAGGCATACATACTTCTCTGAGCTCCTCTCTTGGACCGTCTGCTTCCTTGTCCTTGTTCCTTCAGGTTCAGGTTGTTCCTCCTGCTTCTCCATGGACCGCAGGATTTCGTCAGCCACACATGGTGACATCCTCCGGGCGGTACCAGATTTGGAAGTGCTTCTCAAATTTCTCTGCTAGCCCACCTCCCGTTTCCGCCCCCTAGCCTGGCCAGTTCCTGTTCTTCCGCTTTGCCAGCAAGTCGGATCTGCCTCTTCTCTGCAACTTCTCAACTTATCTACATTCGGATACTCACTGAGCGATGCCCAAATCGGGATCGAAGAGATGCCCATGCGGTAAAAAACTGTGCTCCTCTAACTCAGACTTGTGTGCCCTCTGCCAGCTCGGCGAACCTTCAGGCCTGCAACAAACTCCTGCTTCAAACGCTGCAACCTCTAAGGCCCAGGATGTGCCCCTCTGGGCCTCCATCCCCGGCCCCACGACAGGATCCGCAGCGCTGCCTGTCCCTGGCCCCAGCTTCAACCTGCAATTCGGAGGATTCCCGGCGACCCCCGGCCATGCGGTGACTACAAGGAATGATCATGGCACCGTGGGTGAGTGCATGCCTTCCTTCCTCCTCTCCGAAGTTCCCGCCGTCGCCGCCGGCTCCTCCCCCTGTGTGACGTCAGTCTCCTCGTTGCCTATCCCTGCTCTCCCTTCTCTGCAACGTCATCTCAGCGCGACGCTGGACCCGGCTATTCATCACCCTTTGACCCAAATTTATCAGCAAATTATCCTCCTCCCTGGGCCTAATCCCAAACAGCACTACAGAGGAGGCTGAGCCAGAGGTACTTAAGTATCTCGCAGCCCCTAAAACCCCTCTGGCCCTACCTCTACACCGCAAGCTGAAGGAGAGTCACTCCAGACTTTGGCAGATGCCGGCTTCAGGGCGCGCCACCTCAAGGAGGCTAGACTCCAAATACCTTCTTCAACCTACGCCGGGGTTTGATAAAGCACAACTACCTCACCACTCCATAGTGGTCTCTTCTGCTCTCAAAAAGGCAAAATCCTCGCGGATTCACACCAACCACCCTCCTGGGCGGGACAACAAGTTGCTCGATGACATTGGCAAGAAGGTATTTCAAGGAGCCATGCTCGGGGCACGGATTGCTGCCCATCAGTTTCAACAAATCCTGTTTCAGGACTCCTGTGTCTCCAACATCAAGAATGCAGCTTCCTCCCTCCCTAAGGAGTCTCTCGCCTCTTTTTCTGCCGCGCTGAATGACCTAATCGAGTGTAACAAGCACCTGGCTAGCACGGCATTCGACGCCTTCGACACGGCCACTCGCACAGCGGGCACAGCTATCTCGGCCAGGAGATGGGCATGGCTGCGAGCCTCTGGCCTGAGGAGTGACTCCCATGACAAGATCGCGGACGCCCCCTGCTCAGTCGAATCCCTCTTCGGGGACATAGTGGCCGATACAGTAAACACCATGAAAGAAGACTGTAACACCCTGCAGACCCTAGCGGAAGAAGGATTTGACCGCTACGGCAACCCCCAAAAATCAAACTATCAGCGGAAATCCCTCTACAACTTCGACAGGAGGTACTCATCCAGCAAGAAGTGGCAAGGCCCCAGGTACAAGTCCAATTCCTACCAAGGACCCTCACAGCAGCGCCACTTTCAGAGGGACCGCAAACAGAAGAAAAACACCAACTTTCAACCCACCAAGAGTGGCCCGTCCTTTTGACGGCCGTGGACCGCCCCCCTCCCAGACCGGGGGGCGTCTGTCCTTCTTCCTCCCGGAATGGGAGAAGATCACCTACGACTCCTGGGTACTACGAATCATTCGCAAGGGATACCGCATCATATTCTCTACGCCTCCCTTCCAGCGCCACAGGCCCACCAGCAACACACACCCCCATCTGCAGCGTACCATGGCTCTGGAGCTGATACACCTCCTGTCCTCCAAAGCAATCGAACTGGTTCCTCAGTCACAGATCAATTCGGGGTTTTATTCAAAGTACTTCCTCATCCCGAAGAGGTCGGGGGGGTTCGCCCCATCTTGGACCTACGCAAGTTGAACAGGTTCATTGTGAAGGAGAAGTTCAGGATGTACTCCCTCAACTCCATCCTTCCCCTGATCCAGGCGGGAGACTGACTCGCAACCTTGGATCTACAGGAGGCGAACACGCATGTCAGCATTCACATTGCGCACAGAAAATACCTCAGATTTCACGTGCTGGGACAACACTATCAGTATCGGGTACTTCCTTTTGGTCTTTCACCGGCCTCTTGGGTCTTCACGAAGTGTGTGGCAGTCGCAGCGGCTCACCTATGCAGGCGGAACATTGCTGTGTTTCCGTACCTCGACGACTGGCTAATCTCGGCACCCTCAGCCCCTGAGTTACTAACGTCCCTGCACGTCACCACCACCCTGATCTCCACCTTGGGCTTCGTCATCAACTACAAGAAATCACAACTACTCCCGTCTCAGCATTTGGAGTTTATCGGAGCCCTCATCGACACGCAGTCCCTGAGAGTCTACCTACCGCAGCCCAGACTACTAGCCATCATCTCGCTTGCCTCCAGGGCAGCAACAGCAGAGAGTCTCTCGGCTCGGTCACTTTTACGCCTGCTGGGACACATGGCAGCCACGACGGCGGTCATCTCAGTAGCACGAATGCGTATGCGTCCTCTCCAATGGCACCTCCGGACCCACTGGAATCAGCACTCCCAGCCGCTGACCTCCAGAATCCCGATGACCAGCTCTATCAGGGCTCAGTTCCGCTGGTGGACCATGCCAGCGAATCTCTCCGCGGGGAAACCCCTACACCCGCCACAGCACCAGACTACCCTCACCACGGACGCCTCCTGTGCTGGCTGAGGCGCCCACTTCCAGGAATTCAGCACTCAAGCAGCGTGGTCTCAGAGCGAACGGCAGCTTCACATCAACCTCCTGGAGCTAAGAGCCGTCAAATACGCTCTCAAAGCGTTCCTGCCACATCTTCGGGCGACTTCCATCCTAATTCAAACAGACAACCAAGTTGCCATGTTCTACCTCAACAAACAAGGGGGTACGGCCTCCCGATCCCTTTGCAAGGAGGCGCTGGCAATCTGGTCAATAGCCCTGGAGAACGAGTGCTGGATTTGCGCATCATACATTCCCGGGAACATGAACAGCCTAGCGGACAAGCTGAGCAGGCAATTGCAACCCCACGAATGGTCTCTCCTCCCAAGGGTTGCCTCAGACCTCTTCCAGAGGTGGGGAGCCCCAGAAGTCGACCTCTTTGCCACTGAGGAGAACTCCAAATGTCCCCAATTCTGCTCCAGGCATCCGTCGAGCAAGAGGCTGGCGAGGGATGCATTTGACACGTGCTGGGGGGAGTGGTCTCTGGTGTACGCCTTCCCCCCGACCCCCCTCATTCCAGCGGTCTTGCAATGCATCGTTCGGGACAAAGCCCGAGCCATCCTGGTAGTTCCCCACTGGCCACGACAAATGTGGTTCGCTCTCCTGAAACGCCTAGCGCAAGATGCCCCGTGGCACCTGCCCTGCGCCCGGACCTCCTAACACAGAACTCAGGGTTAACGAGACACCCCGATCTCAAGACCCTGTCGCTAACTGCCTGGATATTGAGCGGGTGAACCTGGCCCCCCTTGAACTTCCCGCAGATGTGCAAGACGTGGTCCTCGCAGCCAGGAGACCTTCATCCCGAAAATCGTACGGCCTCAAATGGAAGAGATTCAGTCTCTGGTGCGCCACTAGAGGGCTCGATCCCGTTTCCTGTCCGGTCGCACAAATCTTGCAATACCTCAGCTCCCTCTCGGACCTTGGCCTCAAGACCCAATCCATCCGAGTACATCTCTCTGCTATTGCGGCTCTACACGCCCCTATTGAGGGCGCCGACTCCATAGCAGCGCTACCCCTGACAACTCGATTCATGAAAGGCCTAGCGAACCTACGGCCCCCAGTGAGAGCTCCGGTTCCCCCCTGGGACCTAGGGGTAGTCCTACACAGCCTCACCCTGGCCCCATTTGAACCCCTGCTCACCGCGGATATGAAATACGTCTCCTGGAAGACCATATTCCTGGTGGCCATCACTTCTGCCAGGAGAATCAGCGAGCTCCAGGCCCTAGTTGTGCATCCGCCCTACACGCAGCTGCACCAAGACAGAGCTTCCCTACGTACGAACCCCAGATTCGTACCCAAGGTGCCTTCGGCCTTCCATGTCAACCAATCTATTGAGCTTCCCTCCTTCCTCCCGAAACCTCACCATTCGGAGGAGGAGCGACGTCTACACACTCTGGACTGTCTGCGGGCACTCCGGATCTACCTGGACAGGACTCTATCCGCCCGCAAAGGTGATCAACTGTTTGTGTCCTATGACCCTCTCAGACCCGGTTTTCCGGTCACGAAACAGACTCTTTCCCATTGGGTGGCCTCCTGCGTAGCCTTCTGCCTCGACCAGCAAGGGAGTCAGCCACAGAGCAGAATAGGTCCTCATCGCCTACGGGCAATGGCCACATCTCTGGCCAACCTGCGGGCTGTTCCCCTGCCCAACATTTGTAAAGCCGCCATGTGGTCATCTCCACACATGTTCCAGAAACACTACTGCCTCGACCTCCGCTCCAAGGAGGACTCGGCGTTTGGCAGCGCGGTCCTGGCCACCGCCCTACGGACCCCGCCGGCTGCCCCGTGATGGCTGACCCAAGGGCACATCCATGGACTGAGGCAGCTTAGGCGCACGCTAACCATGTGACACTGCCCTTCTCTGCATTGCACGTTGTGAAGAACTCTTGCTCTGTTCTGATCCCTCACTAATTGCACTTGTTGCACCTATTGCACTGTTCTTGTGTTGATTGCACTGTTGTTGTTGTTGATTTGCACTATTGTGTTGATTGCACAGTTCTTGTTGCCGATTGCACTGTTGTGTTGATGCCACTTATGCACAGTTCCACACGTTGTTGTCATGTAATGTTCTTGACACGGTTTTCAGTAAACAGCTACCTCCCTGTCGCAGTCTCGATTCATGCCTCCCTCCTCCACCTCAGTGCGCTGTGCGCAGCTAGGGAGTCACCATGTGTGGCTGACGAAATCCTGCGGTCCATGGAGAAAACAAGGTTACTTACCTGTAACGGGGGTTCTCCGTGGACAGCAGGATAAGTCAGCCACACGCTCCCTCCCACCTCCCCTGGAGGAGGTCCGCCTGATCGTCCGCTCCCTGCCTTGTTGTCAAGCTTGGAAAAAGAACTGGCCAGGCTAGGGGGCGGAAACGGGAGGTGGGCTAGCAGAGAAATTTGAGAAGCACTTCCGAACCTGGTACCGCCCGGAGGACGTCACCATGTGTGGCTGACTCATCCTGCTGTCCACGGAGAACCCCCGTTACAGGTAAGTAACCTTGCTTTCTGTTCCTCCTGGTCTTCATCTGGTTCTCCGCCCCCTTCTCCCTTCCTGAAGATTCCCCTCTAGTTTTAAAGGGCTTAGATTGCAACTCCTCCCTTGCATTTTTCAGGTGTTGTGGATTAAGCTCTCTCCTAGAGGCTGTTGATTAGTGATGACATAATGCTTTCTCTGATTAGACTCATGCTTTTCCACTCTAGCTCCCCTAGGGACTTTCTGCATACTGGTGCTTTCTGGAACATGTAGTCTTTTAGGGAAACAAGCTGTCTTATTTCTATAACCTGCCAGCACAGGTCCCTTAATCAGAGTAAATTCTCCTCTTTTGTCATTACTCCCTGAGCTTTGATAAACTTCCTTATCACAGTCCCTCATATCATGACACCAGTCATCATTCCAGATTCTTCAGCAGCATCTTTTTGCACCATGGGCTGTGCCATGCACATCTTAGATAGAGCTTTTTCAGTGACCGGCCACCCAGGCTTCACTGCTGCGCATACATGAGTAGTTCCGCTGGAATCGCTGATCTTTATCAGGAGTCTCCATATTCAGTGGCTTTATCATTCAAGTAGTTTTCTTCTTCGGTCCATAGGATTCAGTGCATACAATATATAATTTGTAAAAACCCAACTCTCCACTTCAGCATCTCTCTTGATTCCATACAATTGCAAACAAGCACAATTATTCATCCCTAATGGCAGTCTTAAATTGTTGAGCAGAATTATATTATCTATTGTTAATTGCAATACATCTATTGCTAGCACTAAATTATTACATAGCTATCCTGTAACATACTTATTATTGTCATCTACATTCCTAAACTTATTCTGTCTACTTGCCAAATCAAATGTTAGCATGTGGCCTGATAGACACATTTCTTTTTCCTGTCAGGAACACAATTGTACATATTCATATCACTAATTATATTTGTGATGTATTCTCTAGCCTTAACAATATACATGATATAGTCAATCTGGTTATTCAAGGGGTAACAACATTAAAACATAACTAGCAGTTTTTGACAAATAAATTAAACTCATTTCAATTGTTTGTCAACAATTATTAGGAAGGCTGTCTTATCTTAGGTGATGATTCAACTCACATTACTTTAAACATTATCAGTAATATACCCTTTTCCTTTTTATGTTATTTTTTTAATACCACTTTCCCCACTAGTCACAGCAGTTCACATTGCAACTAAAACTTGGTACAGCACATTAAACAGGAACATTGATAACTTGGAATTTTTCTTTGTAAGGCAGTAATGAGTTAAGTGACTTGTCCAAGGTCACAAGGAGTGCTAGTACTCTAGTCATTAGACTACTTCTCTATTCCATTCTAATTCACATAGACATCTAAGCTCGCAAAGGAAGGAACATTTACATAAGGGTGTATACATTCATAAACTATACAACTTTTTTTAACACCAAATTTGAACCAATTAGAAAGTCAATTACCACTTCTTAATGACTTAACAGTTCTATTTTTGTTACACTCTTTTCAGAACAAAACAGCATAGTAGTAAAGGATCAGCACATAGAGCTCCCCATGCAAGAAGCGTGAGACAAAGTCAGTATTGATGATCAAGTGAACAGATAACTCAAGAGCTCTAGAAAGAGCGAACACTCCAGCTAGTTGAGCACTAGCAAATAGCAAAGCAGCTGATTCTGTCACAGAATCAACTCTTATAATTGCATCAGTTTTCCTTATTCATTGCGCAAAGCAGAACCATCACTACATAGTGAGGTCAAACAGTAACAATCTAGAGCTGGAAGAAAGCTGTTTGTTTGTTTTTTTATTCCAAGTGTAGAAGACGCAAAACCTGAATGAGAGGCATGTTGCAGTACTAGAAAATCCATAATTTGGATTGCAAAGACTACTGCTGCCAGAGACTGAAAGCATGGAGGCATTCCTGCTACAACAGGGTAACAAAAGTCTGAAAAATAGCCCAGTGGCTTAAGTCCAGTGGGAAATCTCTGAGCGAGAACACAAACAGCAGCAATAGAAGAGGTAAGCATATTGAATCTAACTCAGTGATACTAATTTAAAACTATTCCACTAGCAGCAAGGCATTTGCTTCACACTTACATGACATGAGAATTTAAGATCACTCCTCCAATCGACTCTTGCAGATTAGTTTAAAAGAGACTAGGAGAAATATCAGCATTTTTTTTCTTCAGACATTGTTACTCATACACTATCATAGTTGTAATTTTCAACGTCTACTATCACAAAGGAAAAATAAAACATTTATGCATATATTTACCATATTGTTTTAATTACTTAATTCACTTGTTTGAATATATTTGTATCATTCACTTTCTTCCTTTAAGTAACCAAACTTGCTTGACTTAACTTGACAAGCAATTCAATTTTGTTTTGGGTTTTTTTCCAGTTAAGTTACTAACTTCTATCCTTCCTTTAAACACTTAATTTTTCTTTACCTTTGTCACATCACACAAATCCACACAATTTATCAAATATCTAAATACATCAAAGCATGGAAGATCTTCCCATTCATTCACATCAATTATAACTAAAAATACATTTTGCAGAATATCATCAATCATTTTTCTTCCCAGAGTATCCGAAGATATAAAAAGCACCCAGGAGTACTGTTTCTAAAAATACTTATCAGCATTTGCATTATTACACACAGAATGGAATCAGTAGATAAATTCTCATAACGCAAATAAGTTCAGATCAATGACCCAGAAAACAAAACTTATTTACTATATATACTGTAATGGGGAAAAGATATCCTGTGATAGAAAAACCGAGGAACCTATGAGCAATAGGGCTGTTTCTAGCAGGAAGGAAGATATCAGGACACCCAGTTGCCAAGAGCAACACAAACATTCCCAGCCACGAGGGAAAGAACCCCGCACAGCTGATAAGCAATCCCCAGCTCATAGCTCTAATAGCTTTCACCTGGGAGGGGGAAGGGCTGGATTAGAGCCTCAGCAAACGTATAAGGGACGTTCACTAGAGTTAGTGAGCAGCAGTGGCAGTAGGAGGAGCAGGAGCTTTGGCTTTGGTAGCTCCAGAGAAAGCAGCTCAGAGAATTCAGAGAAGCCAGCAACAGGAAGCAGGAAAGACGTGGTGAATCAGAACCAGCTGGAGTCTGTGTGCAAGCTGAGGTCTGAATCTGGAAAGCAACGTCTGCCCTGGGCTGGTAGGAAAACTTACGTGTGTGACTCTGATTCTGAATGGGAAAGAGAAAGGCAGCTAACAGCTAATAGAGTTAATTGGAGGAGAAAGGCACAGAAACCTTTTAACCAAACCTCAATACCTATTCCTTATGGTGAAGGCATTCACAAGGAGAAAATACCAGTCAGGATAACTGGAAAGTATTTGCAAGCTTCAAGAAAGGGAGAATATACGGTGCCAGACATTTGTATGTTGGAAGAGGGTGCTGAGCAGCCTGAACGTAGAGAAAAGCCTCTTAGATTTAAACCCCTTCTAAAAGGAGCAGTGCACAGACTTTCTCTTGCCTCAAACCCTGAAGGTAGGCCAATTAGCCAATGTAAAGCTGGACACAAGACTTTCTCACGTAGGAGTTATAAGGGACATAACTCTCATTACAATTATATGCCAAGATATGGTGATACAGACCCTTACCTGCTAGAGGAGATAGTAGGGAGGTCACGGGAGCTGGCAGAGGAGAATAACCTGCCAACACTCTATAGGCAGCAGCAGAGTGGTACAGATGATAGTCAGATTGAATCAATGATAATTGATCCACCAGAAACAGAATTATCTGGCAATCAGATGGACTGTTCATTGGCTGTATTAAGTGATGTGGTTTCACTGTGCTGAAGAGATACAGTTGTGGAAATAATTTAACTGCCTGTTTAAAAGTACAAGACTTTACTTTATCCTATCCTTTTTGCCAGAGTGTATGGCTTATGTTTCTTCATTACCTGTGTTTGGAATCCATCCCCGGGAGGGGAAATAAAACCCTGTCTTGACCTTAACCATTCGTGCCTCAACTACCTTATTGAAAAGGAGCCCAACTACAACCTTTCAATAAAAGGTCCCCCTGCAGCCCAACCAGTACGCTAACGCTACAGGCGGCCCAGGGTGTGACAATACACAAGTAAACAAATGGTTAATCACATTTGGAGAGGTTTTTTTTAACTTCCCCAATAAGGCTTATGATTAGTCTAACACAAAAAAAATCTTACCCATGGTTGTTCAAGACTTTCTTCTTGCAAAAAATATACAGTTATGCCAAGCTGTAAGTTTTTCCCTGTAAGTTTTAGTTTCTTTTATATTTACACTATCCTTCCAACCACTCAAACTAATTACTGATCAAAATCTTCAATCTCTGCCTTCAGCCTTAGCTGATATTGTGCACATTCACATTACTAGCATTAATTTCAGTTTCTGTCTGTTTAGTTAAAACACATATCCATCCTAAACACTTGATTTTTAAATTTTTCAAACAGAGTCAGTGGCTTGCTGCACTTTTTCATCCTTAAACTGTCACCAACCATACATGACCCATTCGTGACTGGTATGAGGTCACCCCCAAATCATTAAGGGCCATCTCATACTGTAACCAGCACAGGTTGTCCTCCTGAAAAATTCCACCCCAAGGGGAACTGCAAACTGAAGTTACTGGCAGTCATTGAATGTTAACGGCCAACATAAGGGTGCTATCACCAAACTTGCGCCTCATTTCATAATTCGGGCTTCCCTTTTTTCAGCCCTTTACTGTGAGCTTTCTCTGCCCTATATTATGAGCTTCTACTGCCCTATTCATCTAACAGAGTACTCTGTTTAATTTTACTGGCATTATTGCCCATTTCAAAACACACGACAGAAACCTGCCTCTTAATATTCACGACAGAAAACCACACGTATCCTGGAGACTTGTCTGCTGTTTCCAACTGCTGAAGGACACAGTGATCCGAGTAACACAGAATACAATGACACACAAAGTGCTACTTTCTTTGAGCTCAGAGGGAAAACAACAGACGGTCTATGGACGCAGCACAGTTCCACGTCTGTTGGATTCAAATTCTTCCTCCTGAAAATCTCTTTTTATTAAAGAAAAAAGGGAAGTAACAGTCATTAATCATAACACAAAGTGTTGCTAGAGTTCTTTCTACAGAGTAAGAGCTGATTACATTCTATTAAATGAAATTTACTTGATTATGACAGAGTTATTTATAACTGCAGAGTTGCAGAAATTATGCTGTGCCAGCAGTGACCTATAGTCAACTGTACAATGAACTATGGTTGCACAGTTCATAGCCTTTGTTTACTCTCTATGCTTGTTACACAATGCACAGGTTCCACATTGGGAACCACCACCCAGGAAAAAGATTTAGGAGTCATCGTGGATAACATGTTAAAACCCTCTGCCCAGTGTGCAGTGGCAGCCAAGAAAGCAAATAGAATGATAGATATCATAAAGAAAGGGATGGAAAATAAAACAAAGGATATTATAATGCCTCTGTATCGATCCATGGTACGACCACACCTTGAATATTGTGTGCAGTTCTGGTCACCGTATCTTAAAAAGGACATAGCATTATTAGAAAAAGTACAGAGAAGAGCCATCAAAATGGTGAAGGGGATGGAAGGCTACTCCTATGAAGAGAGGCTACAAAGGTTGGGGCTCTTCAACCTGGAAAAGAGACGGCTGAGGGGAGATATGATAGAGGTCTATAAATTAATGAATGGAGTGGAGCAGGTAAACGTGGATCAATTGTTTACGCTATCAGAATATAGAAAGACTAGGGGACATGCAATGAAGCTACAGGGTAAACTATTTAAGACAAATAAGAGAAAATATTTTTTCACTCAACGTGTAATCAAACTCTGGAATTTGTTACCGGAGGATGTAGTAAGGGCTGTTAGTGTAGCTGGGTTTAAAAAAGGTTTGGACAAGTTCCTGGAGGAAAGGTCCATAAACCACTATTAAAAAGGGACCCAGGATAATCAATGCTTGACCCAGTACAAGCATTGTGGAACCTGTGTCTTTTGGGGATATTGCTAGGTACGTATGACCTAGATTGGCCACTGTTGGAAACAGGTTACTGGGCTTGATGGACCTCAGTCTGACCCAGTATGGAATATCTTATGTTCTTATGTTCTTGCATTAGCAATGTTCCCAAACTATTTTAAAGACAGTTACACAGAACTCATGATCATGATATCCTATTCTATTCTATTCTATTCTATTCTATTTAAGAGGAAGTAGGTAAAAGGACAAAATTCTGAACACACTTTAGAGATCTGCATCAAGAAATTCATCCATCTTTAATTACATATTGGGGATTCTGGTATCCCTTTTACCTGTCCATTTCTACAGATGAGACAATGATGCAAGGATGAGGGTTTTGGATTTGTTAGGAACTGGGAACATTCTGGAGAAAGAGGGGCTCTTCCGAAGGGATGGGCTTCACCTTAACTGGGATGGAACCAGGCTACTGGCATTAACCTGTAAAAAGGAGATAGAGCAGCTTTTAAACTACATAATAGGGGAAAGCCGACAGTCGCCCAAGAGCAGATGGTTCGGAAGAATGTATCCTTGAAGGATACTACCAAAAGCAGAGATGTTCCAAAAAAGAGTAAAGTAGCCCAAATGCCCTCGAGTATGGAGCAGACAGAGCGTAAATATTCCAAATTACCCATGCCTACCAATAGCCAAATTAATAAGAATAAAATACAGTCTCTAAAATGCTTGCATGCAAATGCTAGAAGTCTAAAAAATAAGATAGGAGAGTTAGAATATATAGTACTAAATGAGAGGTTACATATGACTGGAATCTCAGAGACATGGTGGAAGGAGGACAACCAGTTGGACACTGTGATACCTGGGTACAAACTATATCATAATGATAGACCTGATCAAATTAGTGGAGGAGTTGCACTCTATGTTAGAGAGAGCATTGAGTCAGATAGGATTAAAGTTTTGCAGGAAACAAAATTTGCTGTAGAATCTCTATGGATTGAAATTCCATGTAAAAAGGGGAAGGCGATGGCAGTGGGGGTGTACTATCGACCACCTGGCCAGAATGAACGAATGGATGATGAAATGCTCAAAGAAATCAAGGAAGCTAACAGAAGTTACTGCACAGCAATAATAATGCGTGATTTCAATTACCCTGGTATCGACTGGGTCAGTGTCACGGCAGGACATGCTAGGGAGATAAAGTTCCTAGATGAAATAAATGACTGCTTCTTGGAGCAGCTGGTTCATGAACCAACCAGAAGGGAAGCCATATTGGACCTAGTCCTTAGTGGAATACCAGATCTGGTGCAAGAGATAAGGGTGTTGGGGCCACTTGGCAATAGTGATCATAGCATCATCGCGTTTGATTTAATTAGTGGAGGAGGGATAGTAAGGAAATCCACAGTACTACCTTTTAACTTTCAAAAGGGAGACTATGATAAAATGAGGAAAATAGTTAAGAAAAAACTAAAAGGAGCAGTTGCAAAGGTTAAAGACTTACATCAAGCTTGGGTGTTGTTGAAAACTACTATCTTGGAAGCACAGACCAGCTGTATTCCACGCTTTAAGAAAAGTGGAAGGAAGTCCAAAAAACTGCCAGCATGGTTTAAAGGTGAGGTGAGAGAGGCTGTTGTTGCCAAAAAATCATCTTTCAGGAAATGGGAAAAAGAGCCAAACGACGAAACCTGGAAACAGCACAAGCACTGGCAAGTTAATGCAAGGCATTGATAAGGCAGGCAAAGGGAGAATTTGAGAAGAAGCTTGCTGCGGAAGCAAAAACGCGTAATAAAGAATTTTTCAAGTACCTTCATAGCAAAAAACCTGTGAGAGAGTCAGTTGGTCCATTAGATGATAGAGGGGTTAAAGGGGCACTAAGAGGCGACAAGACGATAGCGGAGAGACTGAATGAATTCTTTGCTTTGGTCTTACTGAGGAAGATGTAGGGATGTTACCCATGACTGAAGTGATATTTAAAGGTGCGAAAGCATTGAAGGAAATATCGATACATTGAGAAGATGTATTATAACTATTAGATAAACTGAAGAGTAGCAAATCACCTGGGCCGGATGATATACATCCAAGGGTGTTGAAAGAACTGAAATGTGAGATTGCAGACCTGCTATTAGAAATCTGTGAACTATCATAAAAATCATTTGTAATACCTGAAGACTGTAAGATGGCGAACGTAACACCAATTTTTAAAAAGGGTTCCAGGGGTTATCCGGGAAACTACACACTGGTGACTTGCAACTCGGGCGCACGCCCCCCTCTCCCCCCATACCTCCATCCAGCGCTGCCTGCTCTTTCCCTGCTGCTGCCGCCCTCTGTTTTTTTCACGGCGGCACCGGCAGCAGGGAAAGAGCAGGCAGCACTGGACGGAGGTATGGGGAGGAGGAGGGGGGGCATGCACACAATCTGAAAGGCGCCGGCACTCTAAGCAGATCTGTCCCTCCCTGCTCTGACATTGTGTCGGAGGAGGGAGGGACCAGACCTGCTTAAGGTGCTGCGAAAAGGCTTTGGGCGCATTTGAACTGCCTGCTATTGTCCTGCCAGCGGCAGCAGGGCAACAGCAGAGAGCCGAAATGCGCCCCCCAAGCCTTTGCGCCCTGTGCGGCTGCACTGCTTGCACAGGGCTAGGTATGGTCCTCTTTGCACACCAAGGAACTAAAAGACAGCAAGAATCAATAGTCTTGAAGGACTAGAAAGGGGGGCTGTTACTTCTGGAGAGAAATCTGAAATTGTGAGTATATATACTTCTGGGAATTTTTCTGAAAGGAATTTTTTTTCTTTTAAAGCTAATTAATCTGTGAACCCACTATTTTTTGTTAAATCAGTCAGGGCCTAGTAGCAACAGTTTAAGATTCAATTTAAAACACAGAAGAGAACTTTCTGGTTACCTTTCATACCCAGTAGGGAGCTGTAGTTTAAATTTCATAGTCACTCAGGGCCTAGCATCAGCAAAGTACTTTTAGCTTCAAATTAAAACACAGAAGAGAGCTTTCTGGTTAAATTTAGAATCCAGCAGAGAGCTTGTAGTTTAAATTTCATAATAGGTTAGAGCCTAGCAGCAGCAAAGAGCTATAATTTAAATCAAATCAGAATATAGCTTACCTCAGCAGCACAGGACAGGGTACTGTGTAGCAGCCCTTTTTTTAATAAGTGTTATATCCCTCCCTCCTCCCCACACCCACCCTCCCCTGGGATAATCACAGCTTTATAGGTACTTGCACAACTTAAAAGACAGGAGGTGCTCTCAGGTGAAGCTCATTACCCAAATCAGTCATACACTAAGGACCTGAGGTTAATTAAGCTTCAGGTGAACAAGGTATATTAAACTTCTTAGGTACAGTTTTAGTGGTATAAATATCCATAGCACCCTTTAGTACATAAAGAACTTAAAGATCTAAACACAAACTTAAAACTAAGATGCAGACAGCAGTCCAGCAGCGGGATGTGGGCTTTCCAGTCTTTTGCATTGAGTGTCACATGTATGATTTTCTCCCAGCTGGTGAGAGGTCTTACGTGTACACTAGGTGCAAGGAGCTCTCTGCTCTCAGGGAACGAGTCCGTTCTCTAGAGGCTAGAATAGCAGACTTGGAAAACATAAGACAGACAGAGAGGTACATAGACGAGACCTACAGGGATATAGTCCTGAAGTCCCACCTCCAGTCTGGCAGCATCCCTGTTGCCATGGAGGAGAGAGGTCACGTGACAGGAGAGCATCACCCTGGTGTGGCAGGAAGTGATCCTGTAACTAGGACCTGTCCTCCAGGTGATGTAAACCCCTCTCGCACCGAGGAGGTTTCTCCAGGGCCAAGTGCCCATGAGGGAAGGGTTAGGACAGCAGTTATAGTTGGTGATTCGATCATTAGGCATGTAGATAGCTGGGTGGCAGGTGGACGTGAGGATCGCCTGGTAACATGCCTGCCTGGTGCGAAGGTAGCGGACCTCACACGCCACCTAGATAAGGTCTTAGATAGTGCTGGGGAGGAGTCTACTGTCTTGGTACATGTCGGTACCAATGACATAGGAAAATGTGGTAGGGAGGTTCTGGAAGCTAAATTTAGGCTTTTAGGTAGGAAGTTGAAATCCAGAACTTCCAGGGTAGCGTTCTCCGAAATGCTTCCCGTTCCACGTGCAGGACCCAAAAGGCAGGCAGAGCTCCGGAGTCTCAATGCATGGATGAGACAATGGTGCAGAGATGAGGGGTTCGGATTTGTTAGGAACTGGGGAACATTCTGGGGAAAGGAGGGGCTCTTCCGAAGGGATGGGCTTCACCTTAACCGGGATGGAACCAGGCTGCTGGCATTAACCTTTAAAAAGGAGATAGAGCAGCTTTTAAACTAGATAATAGGGGAAAGCCGACAGTCGCCCAAGAGCGCATGGTTCGGAAGAATGTATCCTTGAAGGATACTACAAAAAGCAGAGAGGTTCCAAAAAAGAGTAAAGTAGCCCAAATGCCCTCGAGTATGGAGCAGACAGAGCTTAAAGATCCCAAATTACCCATGTCTACCAATAGCCAAATTAATATGAATAAAATACAGTCTCTAAAATGCTTGCATGCAAATGCTAGAAGTCTACAAAACAAGATGGGAGAGTTAGAATATATAGCACTAAACGAGAGGTTAGATATGATTGGAATATCAGAGACATGGTGGAAGGAGGACAACCAGTGGGACACTGTGATACCTGGGTACAAACTATATCGTAATGATAGAGCTGATCAAATTGGTGGAGGGGTTGCGCTCTATGTTAGAGAGGGCATTGAGTCAGAAAGGATTAAAGTTTTGCAAGAAACAAAATTTGCTGTAGAATCTCTATGGATTGAAATTCCATGTAAAAAGGGGAAGGCGATGGCAGTGGGGGTGTACTATCGTCCGCCTGGCCAGAAGGAACAAATGGATGATGAAATGCTCAAAGAAATCAAGGAAGCTAGCAAAAGTTACAGTGCAGTAATAATAATGGGTGCTAGGGAGATAAAGTTCCTAGATGAAATAAATGACTGCTTCTTGGAGCAGCTGGTTCATGAACCGACCAGAGGGGAAGCAATATTAGACCTAGTTCTTAGTGGAACACCAGATGTAGTGCAAGAGATAAGGGTGTTGGGGCCACTTGGCAATAGTGATCATAGCATGATCACCTTTGATTTAATTAGTGGAGGAGGGATAGTAAGGAAATCCACAGTACTACCCTTTAACTTTCGAAAAGGAGACTATGATAAAATGAGGAAAACAGTTAAGAAAAAACTAAAAGGAGCAGTTGCAAAGGTTAAAGACGTACATCAAGCTTGGGTGTTGTTGAAAAATACTATCTTGGAAGCCCAGACCAGCTGTATTCCACGCTTTAAGAAAAGTGGAAGGAAGTCCAAAAAACTGCCAGCATGGTTTAAAGGTGAGGTCAGAGAGGCTGTTGTTGCCAAAAAAGCATCTTTCAGGAAATGGAAAAAAGAGCCAAACGATGAAACCTGGAAACAGCACAAGCACTGGCAAGTCAAATGCAAGGCATTGATAAGGCAGGCAAAGAGAGAATTTGAGAAGAAGCTTGCTGCGGAAGCAAAAACGCGAAATAAAGACCTTTTCAAGTACATTCGTAGCAAAAAACCTGTGAGAGAGTCAGTTGGTCCATTAGATGATAAAGGGGTTAAAGGAGCACTAAGAGGCGACAAGGCGATAGCGGAGAGACTGAATGAATTCTTTGCTTCGGTCTTTACTGAGGAAGATGTAGGGATGTTACCCATGACTGAAGTGGTATTTAAAGGTGTGGAAGAATTGAAGGAAATATCGATACATCGGGAAGATGTCTTACAACTATTAGATAAACTGAAGAGTAGCAAATCACCTGGGCCGGATGGTATACATCCAAGGGTTTTGAAAGAACTGAAATTTGAGATTGCAGAAAAGCTATCAGTAATCTGTGAACTATCATTAAAATCATCTCTAATACCTGAGGATTGGAGGATCGCCAATGTAACACCAATTTTTAAAAAGGGTTCGAGGGGTGATCCGGGAAACTACAGACCGGTGAGCCTGACATCAGTACCGGGAAAAATGGTAGAAACCATCATAAAGAATAAAATTACTCAGCATGTAGATAGTCACGACCTAATGGGAGACAGCCAACATGGCTTTAGACAAGGAAGATCTTGTCTTACTAATCTGTTATGTTTTTTTGAAGGAGTGAATAAACAGGTGGACAAAGGTGAGTCGGTTGATATTGTGTATCTGGACTTTCAGAAAGCCTTTGACAAGGTCCCTCATGAGAGACTTTTGGCAAAACTAAAGAGTCATGGGATAGGAGGCAGTGTACTATTGTGGATCAGGAACTGGTTAAAAGATAGAAAGCAGAGGGTAGGGCTTAATGGCCAATTTTCCCAATGGAGAAAGGTGAATAGTGGTGTACCCCAGGGATCTGTGCTGGGTCCGCTGCTTTTTGACATATTCATAAATGACCTGGAAAGTGGAATAACGAGTGAGGTTATCAAATTTGCAGATGACACAAAACTATTTAAAGTTGTTAAAACCCATGAGGATTGTGGAAAATTGCAAGAGGATCTTGATAAATTGGAAGACTGGGCATCAAAATGGCAGATGAAATTTAATGTGGAGAAGAAGTGCAAGGTTATGCACCTAGGGAAGAACAACCCAAACTATGGTTACACGATGCAAGGTTCCACATTAGGAACCACCACCCAGGAAAAAGATTTAGGCGTCATTGTGGATACCATGTTAAAACCCTCGGCCCAGTGTGCAGCGGCGGCCAAGAGAGCAAATAGAATGCTAGGTATGATAAGGAAAGGAATGGAAAATAAAACAAAAGATATTATAATGCCTCTATATCGTTCCATGGTGAGACCGCACCTTGAATATTGTGTGCAATTCTGGTCACCGTATCTTAAAAAGGATATAGCGATTTTAGAAAAGGTTCAGAGAAGAGCCACCAAAATGGTAAAGGGGATGGAAGGCTACTCCTATGAAGAAAAGCTAAAAAGGTTGGGGCTCTTTAACCTGGAAAAGAGACGGCTGAGGGGAGATATGATAGAAGTCTATAAATTAATGAACGGAGTGGAACGGGTAAACGTAGATCGATTGTTTACCTTATCAGAATATAGAAAGACTAGGGGACATGCAATGAAGCTACAGGGTAAACTATTTAAGACTAATAAAAGAAAATATTTTTTCACTCAACGTGTAATCAAACTCTGGAATTTGTTACCGGAGGATGTAGTAAAGGCTGTTAGTGTAGCTGGGTTTAAAAAAGGTTTGGACAAGTTCCTGGAGGAAAGGTCCATAAACCATTATTAAGAAGGGACCCAGGATATCAATGCTTGAACCAATACAAGCATTGTGGAACCTGTGTCCCTTGGGGAAACTGCTAGGTACGTATGACCTAGATTGGCCACTGTTGGAAACAGAATACTGGGCTTGATGGACCTTGGTCTGACCCAGTATGGCATATCTTATGTTCTTATGTTATGTTCTAAGTGGTGGTTGTACCTAGTTTATAAATTTGTTTTGTTACCTGCTTGACAGCTTAGGTAGCATCTCCTTCTGTAATATGGGTTTTGAGAGGTTGTTATATTCCTTTGTCGTATAGACAATTACCTGTGTTTATTGCTGATGTTTCTTGTGCTAATTGTAAGCATATTTTTGGAAAATTACATAAATTAAAAAGGAAAGTTGTTTATTTAAAGTTGCTAGGGATACTTGTTTTGACCCAACTATACCAATCACTTTTAAGGCACAGTTTATAAAACTAAATTATAACCCATTTTTATTTTGTTATAAACTGCGTTATGGTTCTCCCTTTTTCTTTTTCAACATATATTTTGCAACCACAGTAGGTGCAGAGCAGAACCAGGACATTCACCCACAGAACTCAATATTAAAAAAAAAAAATCTGATTCTGATCATCTCACTAACAACAACAACAACAACCACTATTCTCCAGTACCAAGCATATTGTGAACTAATAAAAAACCTTACAACAAAAAGCAAACCTACCATACCATACCATATTAGCACAAACTTCCAAAAGTCACATAAGGAGCCTATCCAAAAAAAGTGTCACTGTAGATACTGTGATAAGGAAGCTTATCATAGCTCAGGTAGGAGCTATAGAAAAGATGATGTGACTCTGAACAAGCAACCTGTCAGTTCTGGTAGAAGTAAGAAAACAGAGTTTTCACATAAAAGACTACCAGTCCCAGAATGCACCAGGTTTCCAGCAGCCATGAGGGAGGCTGAAGTGAGAAAATGTGTGTGCAATCAAGAGAGCTATGAGGTAATCCCTAAGCACTCATCTCAAAGGGCAGGGCCTGATTCAACACAGCTGCGCTATGTTAGGGAGGAGCACACATTAGGAAAGAATAAGAATAGAGCTTATTCTTCAGATAACAGCTTCAGCAAAAGCTACAGAAAGAGCTTCAGGAAAGGAGACAGCAACGGCTACAAGCTCAAGCACCAGTATCACCTGGAGAAACAGAAGCCAAGCCAAGCGGATAGAGAGAGAAGGAAACTCTCTGGAAGGAAAAGAAGGAAGCCCATTGGAAGGTCTGGGAGATTCCAAGGCAGTACCCATACTGGGAGGTATTCCAAATGCCAGCAGTGTCCATTGGACTGGATTCAGCCAGAGGAATGGAATGGCAGAGATAGGAATCACCAGTGGCTACCTGGAAGAGAGAAGACTGCACGTGGAAGGGACTTTCAGACCAAGGCCAGAAGGTATGTGAGAGGAGATCCAGTGTCCAGGGATCAAGATTGGAAGGCTGGACATCAGAATTGGATTACATACTGGCCAGGCTTTACAGAGAGGAATTATGATGGCAGGAGAGGCTCAGGTATGAACACTGATCCAGACCCTATCTATAATAGAGAATGGCAGCAAGGGAATAAGCATTCTCATGATAGTGCCTTAATGAAAGACTCATCTGTGCCAATGTATGATAGTGACCCTATGCTGATTGATGAAGGGGGAGATACAGCAGATGAAAGTACAGTTTACATGGACTGTTCTCTATCTAAATGCTATTGCTAGCTTTCTGTGAGCAAACACATCAGCCATCACAAAGAAACCTAACTTTGTTCTTTATTTCCACTGCAAACAGCTCTTAAAGCAGGATTTGGGTTCACACTGTAGCAGCCAGCCAGCTAAAGGCTTACAGCTGGTCAATTGATAGTAATTAAAGCTGCACCTGATTGTGTGTGTGAGCAAGGGAGAATCACTGCTGAGATCTGCGTGGAAAATAAGCAGAAGTTAACCTAACCAGCAAAGTTTATTCTTTTCTTTGTGCCTTTGTATTTGGTAATTATTTGCTAAGAAAACATTAGCTAATTGCCTGACAAGCTGAAGGTTGTTTTCTGGTTTACTTTGTGACTTTTTGTTATCCATTTAAACACTGCAAGCAAGTAACCTCATTTATATTGCTATCAAGCATACATGTGCTGGGTGAATTAAACCCCATCAATAAAAGAAGTATTTTATTGGCCTTACCACTTGGTTTCACAACTCAATTATTGTCATCAGCTGTGTTCGGGAGTGAATGAACTACAATACCCACAATACCTTGCAAGAATCATATGAATATATGCATCGTCAAGATTGTGTAAGTTCTCACCCTAGGCAGCCGTCTGACAATACTACAGTGGGCCCTGGAACATCCATATACCTATTTGAAAAGCTGAACAAGTCAAATTACTACAGTATAGTACAGATCTTTATTTACAAACTGCATCTTAACAGAACACCTGACCTCAGTCACACACGCACAACATCGACCTTCACCAAGTACAGAATAAGTAACCACAATCTAAAATAAAAATAAAAATATGTAGACAAAATTTAAACTGAAACCCCAAGAAGCCAGAGTCCACATGCAGTGCAACATCAGACAAATAAAAGATGCAGTTCCTCAATACTGTGTAAAATATAAAAATAGCAAAGTCCAATCACCAAAATTAAATAAAATTATTTTTTCTACCTTTGTTGTCTGACCATTTTATTCTCTGATCATGCTGGCCCCGATCTGAGGCTTCTGCTTTCCTGTCTTCTCTTAGCTCTCTTTCTGTGGTCTATGGTCCATGGTCCATCTGCCATTTCTTATCTCTTCTTTTGTTTTCTTCACTTCCTTCCATCAGCCCATTTCCAGTTTCAGTAACCCTCCCCAGTATCAGCCCCCTTTCCAGTCCTCCCCTCCCAGTACCTTCCAATGTCAACCGCCTTGCATTCCCATGACTGCCACTTGTGTCCATTCCCTTCCAGTCCCCCTCCTTTCCCACTGTCCAGCCCCTTCTAGTCCAAATACCATCCCAGATATCAGCTCAGGTTCACTCTCAGTGCCACCCCCCGGTCAGCTCCCTTCCAGCCACCCTACCCTCTGTCCATCTCTCTTCCAGTGCCATTCACATGTCATCTCCCTTCCAGCCTCCTCCCTATTACCCAGCTACCTACCACTCCCATCCCCAAGTGTCAGCTCTCTTCCAGTCCCCCTTCGGTACATTCCAGGTGTCAGCTCCTTTCCAGCCCCCTCCTTCCCTTCCTGCCCCATCCTTCCCCTGGCAGGCCCTCTCAGTATCCACTCCCTTCCAGTCCTATTCTACCATCCCCCCCCCCCCCCGCATCAGCCCATTTGTAGCCCTAGCCCCTAGTTTTCTTCCAGGGCTAGCAGCACTCTCCTCCCCTCCCCTATTAGCCCATTTCCTGTCCCAGCCCATTTCTAGTCCTATCCCCTTTATCAGCCCACCCCAGTCCTAGCCCCCCAATCAGCCCATTACCACTTGTAACCCTCCAATAAGTCCATTTTCAGTCCTAGCACCCCAATCAGCCCATTTCCTGTCCTAGTTTCCCCCCATAGCTTAACCGTGGCTCTGTTAAAGCTGAGCCCAGGGAAATCCTTTTTCCCATCAGCACCTCGGGCTCTGCTTTAACAGAGCCGCGGTTAAGGGAAACACTGTCCCTTCGCCGCGGCTCTGCAAAGCAGAACTGGGGAAACCAGCAGGTTCTCCGGGGGGGGGGGGGGTGGCTGGCCGTGGGGCTCCTCATTCTGCCACTGCCGCCACTGGGGCAGCAGCGACAGCTGCATCTTGTGCTGGAGTTTTGTTTTTTTCTTTTATTTTGAAGGCTGAGTGAGGCGGTGATGGTGGTCTTTTTGGGGGCAATTTTGCCGCCCCCAAAAAGCCCCAAAAGCTGCCGCCTGAGGCCACCGCCTCACATGGCCTTATTATAGAGCCGCCTATGGAGGGGAGATATGATAGAAGTCTATAAATTAATGAATGGAGTGGAACGGGTAAACATAGATCAATTGTTTACATTATCAGAATATAGAAAGACTAGGGGGCATGCAATGAAGCTACAGGGTAAACTATTTAAGCCTAATAAAAGAAAATATTTTTTCACTCAACGTGTAATCAAACTCTGGAATTTGTTACCGGAGGATGTAGTAAACGCTGTTAGTGTAGCTGGGTTTAAAAAAGGTTTGGACAAGTTCCTGGAGGAAAGGTCCATAAACCATTATTACGAAGGGACCCAGGATATCAATGCTTGACCCAATGCAATCATTGTGGAACCTGTGTCTTTTGGGGAAACTGCTAGGTACGTATGAACTGCTAGATTGGCCACTGTTGGAAACAGTATACTGGGATTGATGGACCTTGGTCTGACCCAATATGGCATATCTTATGTTCTTATGTCTCCAAAGGTTTCCTGTCCCCACCTCACACCTACCCTCACCTTGAGACTATCACTGCAATGCTTTACGGTTCGCTTATATATCCTGGTATTGTCCTCGTTTGCTCATTCTGTCCTGACCTGAGGCATGTATGAACTTAGTCCAATAAAAAATTGTCAAGCCCATAAAAAGGTATCACTTTTTTTCTTTTTATTTATCAACCATTAAAGTTGCTGATAAATACTACTGTATCTAAAATAGACAACTTTATCTAAGGTAGACACTGCTTTATCTAAGACCAGCAAACCCCATGGCTCATATTCACGCAGGTAATATTAAAGGATTCTACTAGGAAAAAGAAAGACAGCTTTGTTCTGTCTTTACAGTTTCTATTTTGCACAGCTGCGGTAGCAGGCAAGAAATGTGACCTGTCTGAGGCAATACAGATCGGAAGCAGAATCTAGGAAATATTCTGGTGATTGTCCTCTCTATTCATTGACATTTTATTTTATTGTTGCTGCTATTACTTTGCAAATTATCTCCTTCTGTCCTTTTTTCTTTTCTCAACCTTAACTGCTAAATGTCTGACTTTGGCAACACATACAAAACTGTTATACCCACAAAGTTATCAGAATCTTTCAGACTGCCATCTTGTGGCAAGCAGTTGTATGAATTGGCCCAGACAGCATCTGAGGTAACTGATCCAATAGGACAGGAGAGATATTTATAGCTAATTCCCATTTCCTGACTCAAGATGTATTCCAGCTGGTCATCCCTAGAAGTTGAGCATTGTGAGGAAGCTGTCTTCCCAGGGTCAGAAGTCTCTGTTTCATACAAAGGCCCTTCGAGCTGACCCTGCATTTCCTGTTTCCATGAGACCCCATCGCGTATTCAGCCAAAGCAGCCAAAAAAAGCTCATTGCGATTCTATAGATTCAAGCTCTGTATAAATACCCGTCATTTTATTTCATATTACAGCAAGTTCTTTGTTTATTCAATTGCCATGCAAATAAATTGTCTGGGAAATTAAGAAGTGAATCATTGGTCTGTATACAGTATCTGAAGTTGAATTAGATGGTAAATTTTCTGTCATAACTGCATAGCAACACGTGGTACAAAGATCGAACAAGCTCCTTATCTCTTCCAACCAGATGACAGCCACATGCAGGGGAAGCCAAAAATCTTTTTCCACAACTGCTATTCAATGCTTTGAGACACTTTCTCTTCTACCTTTCTTTATTTTGTTATGTTTTTATTTAATCTGGGGGGAATGGACAATATAGTACAGCTTAGCAAATGTATTCCACACAGAGAAAAACACAGTATAACGGCCAATTATAACCACTAAGAAACAATAAGATACAATACACATCACATATCCTTATTGACAGTTTAAAAAAACACCCGGTTCACTAGACAACATCCCCACACACTCTATTTTATTAGATAAGTTAGCCTCTGAGAGTTGTATCACTGAGATGAATCAACATGATTCTGAAAGAGACTCAATACGCCCAGAGATCTGTAGAAGAAATTATATTTTCTAGCATTAAACATAGAAACATAGAAAATGATGATGTAGCGGCAGAGCGCAAACAATCCAATGATACCAGGAGTCTGTTCAGAAGGTCCAAATCATTTATTTGTGCACAAGACTCAAGCAGAATCACATTCAAAATGGCTGAGCAATGGTTTCTAGCAAAACAACAATATTTATACCTTTCTTCTCCATTCTGTACATAGGCAAACTTCTCATTGGTCCCGGTAACCCTTCATGCTCCATCTATTGGTCCCGGTACCACTACGTAGTCATCCAATGAGGACCTTGGTCTGGGCTCAGCACCTGCTTGCCCCCCTTACAGTCCCCATTACAATGGACAGTTCTTAGACTCTTGATACAATTCTCCTCCAAGGTCACTTAGCTAACTAGAACATGTGGGAAAGCAGGGCACTGTAACCCTTCTCTCAGCAGAATTAATTAGTTCACAAAAGTTTTCACACTCTTATCAGTACCAATTAAAATTGTTTTTCTGTCTTTTGTAAGTTTCGATTCTGCTTAGCTATGCTTGGTTATGCTTAGTTAAGTTTCGATTCTATGAAAGCAGCATTGGGAGGGGGTTTCACTCCTTTGGGCCTAACCATCGGCTTTACTTACAGGTCAAGCTGCTTAGGCCTGTCTGTTTAGTTCAAGCAGCGTGGATCATAGGCCTTTGCCTACCACAATGACAGAAAAAGACCACACGGCCTATCTAGTCTGTCCTTCCAAATCAACAACTACAACAGTCCTCTTTTTTCCTTTAGAGATCCTCTGTGTTTGTCCCATGCTTTTTTGAATTCAGATACTGTCCTCATCTCTACCACCTCCACTGGGAGACTATTCCACGGATCCACCACTCTTTCCGTAAAGAAATATTTCTGCGTATCACTCCTGAATCTGTGCCCTTTCACCCTCTTCACATGTCCCCTCATAGCAGTATTTGCTTTAAATTGAAAGAGGCTCTCCCCCTGTGCATTTATGCCACGGAGGTATTTAAACATCTCAATCATATCACCTCTATCCCGCCTTTCCTCTAAGGTGTACATATTAAGATCCTTAAGTCTGTCCACATATGCTTTATAATGAAGACCACTAACCATTTTAGTAGCCACCCTCTGTACTGACTCCATCCTGTTTATATCCTTTTGAAGGTGCGGTCTCCAGAATTGCACAAAATACTCCAAATGTGGCCACACCAAAGACTTATACAGAGGCACTATCATCTCCTTTTTTCTGCTAGCCATTCCTCTCCGTATGCACCCAAGCATCCTTCTAGCTTTTGCTGTCGCCTTTTCTACCTCTTTAGCCACTTTAAGATCTTCAGACCCAACCACGCCTAGGTCACGCTCTTCTTTAGTGGACAAAAGTACTTCACCCTCTATACTATATAGCTCCTTTGGATTGCTGCAGCCCAAATGCATGACCTTGCATTTTTTAACATTAAATCCCAGCTGCCAAATTCTAGACCATTCTTCAAGCTTAGCTAGATCCCTCCTCATGTTATCTACACCTTCCTGGGTGTCTACTCTATTGCAGATTTTGGCATCATCCACAAAGAGGCAAACTTTACCCAACAGCCCTTCTGCTATATCACTAACAAAGATATTAAAAAGAATCGTACCAAGGACAGATCCCTGAGTGAGCTCCATTTACCTGTACCCTTTGTCGCATCCCACTCAACAAATTTCTAACCCAAACAGTAACTTTAGGGTCCATCCCTAGGATGTTCAGTTTGTTTATAAGTTGCCTGTGAGGAACGGTGTCAAAGGCTTTTCTGAAATCTAAATACACCACATCTAGGGCTCTCCCTCGGTCCAACTCCTTGGTCACCCAGTCAAAGAAATCAATCAGATTTGTCTGACAAGACCTGCCTCTGGTGAATCCATGCTGCCTTGGATACTGTAATCCGCTGGACTCCAGAAACCTCACTACTTTCTCTTTCATCAGTGTTTCCAATAATTTACTCACCACCGAAGTTAAACTAACCAGCCTGTAGTTTTCAACCACATCCTTACTTCCGCTTTTGTGTAAAGGCACCACATGAGCCTCTCTCCAGTCCTTTGGCACTACTCCTGACTCCAACGAGGCATTGAAAAGGTCAGTCAGTGGAACTGCTAGAATGTCCCCAAGTTCCCTCAGTATTCTAGGGTGTATCCCATCTGGTCCCATCGCTTTGTCTACTTTAAGTTTAGCTAGTTTCTCACGAACACAATATTCTGAAAATTGTTGAAGACGCCCCTCGCTTCTGTTCCTGCTTGTGGGTGTTTTCCGAGGTCCTGTTCCTGGTTCTTCATCTGTGAACACAGAAGAGAAATATTTGTTAAGCAATTCCGCTTTATCTTTATCAGCTTCTACATATTCCTCCTCTTCACCCTTGAGTCTGACAATACCACTTTTGCCCTTCCTCTTTTCACTAACATATCTAAAATGTCTTATCCCCCCATTTTATTGTATTGGCTATTTCCTCCTCTTTTTGAATCTTTGCTTTCCTGACTACTTTGCTAGCTTCTCTAAGTTTTTCCAAATATAGTTGCCTGTCTTCCTCTCTCTGTGATCTCTTGTTTTTCATGAAGGCCTCCCTCTTTTTCTTCACCTTTTCAGCTACTTCTTTTGAAAGCCATAGTGGTTTCCTTTTCCTTTTACCTTTATTTACCATTTTAACAGAAAGGTTGGTTGCCCTTAAAATATCCCCTTTCAGTTTTGCCCACTGCTTTTCTAAATCCCCCAGCTGTTCCCATCCCGCTAACAACTCCCTGAAGTATTGGCCCATCGTGGCAAAGTTAGTTTTCCTAAAGTCTAAGACCCTTGCTTTTGAATGGATTCTAACAGCCCTAGTCCTAATACTGAACCACACCATCTGGTGATCACTGGATGCAAAATTACCTCCCACTATAACATCAGAAACACTTTCACCATTGGTAAGCACCAAGTCCAATATGGCCCTTTCACATGTTTTTTATGGTAAGACATAGAAACAGAGAAACATGACGACAGAAAAAGAGCACATGGCCTATCTAGTCTGTCCTTCCATATCTTCACTCTTGGTCTTTTTCTTTTACAGAGTTAGAATGACTACTGTAACTATTGGCTCTGCAACAAAACTAGAAAGTGCAATGTATCTTTATAGAGACTAGAGATGGTATAGCAAATAACAGTCTAATTATTCCAAAAAATTATTATTATCGCAAATCTATCTATATATTGTGACACAGTAGGCAGTATAGAGCACATGGAGGTAAGAGAAAATGAGGAACTTACCTCAGATTTAGCTGAGCAGCAAATAAACTCAGTACACCTAGGAACAGCTGAGCAGCAAATACATTCAGCACAGGAGAAGCCAAAAGGCATTAGAATGAATTTTCCTTGTGATAGTCCTGACGTAGCTAGGAACAGAAAGCCTCATCAGGAACACCTGTTCACAAAGACCCACGTAGCGTGCAGAGAAGGGAAGCATATAAGTTGCTGGCTAGAACCAGGAAAGGCCAGCAGGGGCAGCGACTCATGAGGACTGAGCAAGCAACCAGTGAGCACGTGTCATGCTGAAGGAAGTTTGCCGGGAGAAGGAAACAGTAGGTCTGACCCCAGAGCAGGAGGCAGCCAGGGACGTGGCCAGGAGCCTGTTAAGTTTGATGGTGGTTGGAGAGTCCGGGAGAGAGCTGTCAGGAGCCCAGAAACAAGAACCCGAAACACAGTTAAAAGGTGGGAACCTTGCTTTTCTGAGGAAAAGGCTAAAGGCTCTGTGTGTTTTAAAGGGCAAGGGCATGGCACTGGAAGTGACTGATGTTGAAAGATATCCAGTGATTACACCAGGTTGGAAGAGAAAGGAAAGCCAGAAAAGAAGCTATCACCATACCAGACATTCAGAGCCCTAGGTTTGAAGAGCACTTTTTGGGAAAAGTAATCCATGCACCACTGGAGGGTTTTCAGGAAGCCAGCACATGTAAAGAATGTGACCCTTATGCTATCGGGAGTGAATCCGAATTAATGCAGTGGGAGAATAACAGCTGTACTCCTGACCCGGTCTCTATGGATTGCACAATACGTTTTTCAGATGATGTCATATCTTTATGTTAAGCCTGTGGAAAGCAGCCATGTGCTAGTGCCAAAGGAAAATAAGATATTTTTCTTTGTAGCAGTTTCTTTTTGTTTTTCTGCTGTTTTGTTTGTGTTGTATCCAAAGAATATCCGTTTGGGAAGGGGAATAAAGCCCTGACATTATTTTGCCTTACCATTTGACTGCAAGACTCTTTTTGGTAGAAAGGCATCGTGAACTTTAAAGCCCTAGGCAGCCTCCTAATAGGGTTCAGAGAAGGTCTATCTTACAGACCCCATCACAATATGCAGGATCTATATATTATTATCTATATATGCAGGATTTTGAAACTAAATGGATCATGGGCTCTCCTTATAAAGATCATTTAAAACTTTGGCGACGCTATATAGATGATATTTTTATGATCTGGCAAGGAACGAAGGCAGATCTACAAGAGTTCCATGGATGGCTCAATAATAGAAACACGAATATTATTTTTACTCTCAATTTTCATACTGAGCAAATTACCTTTCTTGATGTTGTGATTCAGAAAACTCGTTTTGGATGGGGGACTTCAGACAAAAATACGTTCTTACATTATACACGTGCACATCCTTTACAGCTGAGTAACAGTTTGCCATTTTCACAATTTGTGCGTTTCAGACGGAATTGTTCTGAGTTGTCTGATTTTAAAGTTCAGGTTAGAGCTTTAAGTTATAATTTCCTCCAGCGTGGATACCCTAAAAAAGTGATCCGTATGGCATACAAAAGAGCATTATATATCAATCGTGATCCTCTGATTTCTCCTCAAGATACTCAGCCAACTGAGGAACGGCAGGTTAATTTAATAACACCTTTTTCTCCATAAAGCACTCAATTAAACGTAGTATCAAACGGCATCTGAATGTACTTAACAGCATTCCAGGTTTGGAAAATTATAAAATACGGTGCGTTTGGCAAAGACAGAGACATTTTAAGGAGATCCTAAGTCCAGCAGTCTTACGGCCTTTAGCCTCTAGTGAGAATAAGGCAGTGGGACCTGTTAAATGTGGTACATGCGATATTTGTCCAATTACGCAAGAACTTCAAGAATTTTCTCATAAAAATAAGTTCTATCGTTTAAGAAGCTATACTTCTTGTGGATCAACTTATGTAGTTTATTGCATTGAATGCCCTTGTGGCCTATTATATATTGGCAAAACAATCAGATCTTTCAAACTACGAATGAGTGAACACAAAAGTAAATTAAAGTGCGGCCGACGGGAGGCTCCTATAGTTGAGCATTGTTTGCAGTTTAAGCATGTATTTGAAGAATTAAAATGCTTTTGCATTGACCAAATTACTATATCGCAATTTGGAAAAACCAAAGATCAGACCTTGCTTTATTATGAACAGCGATGGATCCACAAGTTACAAACAGTGACCCCTGCTGGGCTAAATGCAAGGATCGAATGGGAGGTATGTTTATGAATCAGTTCTGGAGTTCAAAGAGAGAGGGATTTTTCTATATAACCAACCCGCATGCGCGGCGTCTAACAACAGTTAGTGGGAGCAGTGCGAGTGTGTTTCATGAGAAGAAGCTTGAAATGGACTTTAGGTATGAATCGAATTCATCTCTGTTTAACTTAAGGGAATATACGAAGAATTAATGATTTTGAAAGTCGGTACTTAATGAACTTGTTTTGATTGCAGTGCTTAGATATTTCCCCTGAAGAAACCTGTGAGGGTGAAACGCTAAGGATAGCGTGCCTGACAGCGTCGGGATATATAAAAGCTGAATTCCACTGCTCAAAGATAAGCACTGTATTTCTACCATAATTTCATACCAATTATTGAAATTGAAATTGAAAGTTCAAAATGTGAAAGTTATATATTAGATTTGAAAATGGAAAATGTTCAAATACAGTTCTAAGAAGTTTCAAGACTATACTATTTATAAAGATCGCTGATGTAGTGGTGGCACTTAGTCCGCTCAAGCTGACCCATGCCCGGCGTTCTGGGTCAAAGAACTACGGACTGACCTCAGTCCCGTCATATCCAGACTCATGGAACAATCATTCACAACAGGGTCTTTCCCACGCACCCTCAAACATACATCAATAAGACCTCTACTGAAAAACAACAAGCTCGACCAACTGAAGCCGGAATCCTACAGACCAATATCAAGCATACCGATGCTAGCAAAAATAATGGAAAAGGAAGTTCAGAGACAAATACAACATCACATTGATTCCAACGCACCACTGGATCCATGTCAACATGGATTTAGAGAAGCCCACGGGGGTGAAACCCTTCTCACCACACTCTTCAACAGCATAATAGCAGGCATTGACAACATCCGCCAAGGGTTCGTCCTTGTCTTCCTTGACATCGCTGCAGCGTTTGATTCCGTGAGCCATGAGCGCCTCCTAGAACGCCTCAAAGAGAAAGGAATCTCCGGTAAAGCACTCGAGTGGTGCAGGTCCTACCTCTCTGACAGATGGCAGCAGGTACGATCCAGAGACACATCATCAGAGCCATTCCACCAAAGCCAAGGGGTCCCACAAGGATCCTCCCTCTCCGCCCTGCTGTTCAATATATATATGCAGCCTATATGCAACCTGATCTGGTCTTTCAACGTTAACTGCATGATATACGCAGATGACGTGCTGTTATACACGCCTTTTGCAACAGAGAACCCCGACCTCACACCAATAACAAGCTGCATAAATGAAATATCCAACTGGCTACAATCCCAAAACCTCAGGATTCAACACAAGAAGACGGAGGTGATGTTCATTACAAGGAACCGTAACTTCACTGCTCCGGCAGTCTTAAAAGTGAAGGAAGCAGACCTCCAGACCAAACCCGCTATCAGGTACCTCGGCGTCACATTAGATCAGAACTCGGATATGAAGGCGCACATAAGTAACACTGTGAGGGCAGTATATCATAAAATTAGATCCCTTAGATACCTGCGATCCCTGCTGGAGCCAGACGATTTCAGGACCATCTATCAGGCACTAATCATCCCACATTTCGATTATGCAAACGCAATACTGCAAGGACTCCCCCAAACCACTTTGAACCCACTGCAAATGGCAATGAATGCCGCAGCAAGAATACTACACGGAGCATCCAGGAAAGACCATGTCTCACCCATTCTGAAACAACTCCACTGGCTCCCGATACAAGGTAGACTTACATTCAAGACCTTGCTACTCACTTTCAAAGCCACCAAAGGGCTCTCATCAGCATCGCTAGCAGAGCTAATCCAGACGACACCACACAACAGGGACAGAAGGTCAGTAGCACAAAACACCTTGATAGTCCCAAGATCAATAACTAAATGCACCAAGTCAACATCTAGCAGGGCCTACAAATTCTATGCACCAACGATCTGGAATAACCTCCCCCACAACATCCGAGCAATCCCAGACATATTCCAATTCAGGAAAGCCTTGAAACACTACCTCTTCCTCCTGCATTACCCGGAAACCAATAGGAGATCAGCACCAACTGCTGAAACCACCCAAATCTCCCTTGACTGAAACCAAAATGAGCACATGACCATGTTGTAAATTTGTAAATAGTTACCCCTGTTATCCAAGTTATATGTCCTGTTCATCTGTAAACACAAAGTACTATTGGAAATGTGTAAGTTCATTGTTTTATTGTAAACCGCGCTGATGCTGAATAGCGCGGTATAGAAGTGACTATAAATAAATAAATAAATAAATAAATTGATGAGATCAGCAGCAGCCCAAGTTTCTGAGACCTTTGCGATAGTAATAATTTTTTGGAATACTTAGACTGTTATTTGCTATACCATCTCTAGTCTCTATAAAGATACATTGCACTTTCTAGTTTTATTGCAGAGCCAATAGTTACAGTTGTCCTTCCATATCAACAACTACAACAGTTCCCTTGTTTCCTTTAGACAGCCTCTGTGTTTGTCCCATGCTTTTTTGAATTTATATACTGTCCTCATCTCTACTACCTCCACTAGGAGACTATTCCATGGATCCACCACTCTTTCCATAAAGAAATATTTCTGCATATTACTCCTGAGTCTATCACTTTTCACCCTTTTCCCCCTCCTTTCCCCTCATAGCAGAGCTTGGTTTCAATCGAAAGAGGCTCTCCTCCTGTGCATTTATGCCACGGAGGTATTTAAGCATCTCAATCATATCACCTCTGTCCCACCTTTCCTCTAAAATATACATATTAAGGTCCTTAAGTCTGTCCTCGTATGCTTTATAACGAAGACCACTAACAATTTTAGTAGCCACCGTCTACACCAACTCCAACCTGTTTATATCCTTTTGAAGGTGCGGTCTCCAGAATTGTACACAATACTCCAAATGAGGTTGCACCAAAGACTTCTACAGAGGCACTATCACCTCTTTTCTTCTGCTGGCCATTCCTCTCCCTATGCACCCAAGCATCCTTCTAGCTTTCGCCATCGCCTTTTCTGCCTGTTTAGCTACTTTGAGATTGTCAGACACAATCACACCTAGGTCCCGTTCTTCTTTCGTGGACAGAAGTATGTCACATCCTATACTATACCGTTCCCTTGGATAGTTGCAGCCTAAATGCATTACCTTACATTTTTTTAGCATTAAATCTCAATTGCCAAATTCTAGACCATTCTACAAGCTTAACTAGATCTCTCCTCATGTTATCTATACCTTCCTGGGTGTCTATTCTGTTGCAGATTTTGGTATCAACTGTAAAGAGGCAAACATTACCTGACAGCCCTTCTGCATTATCACTAACAAAGAAGTTAAAAAGAATTGGATCAAGGACAAATCCCTGGGGCACACCACTGGTAAACCTCCTTCTCCCAAGAGTGAACTCCATTTACCTGTACGCTTTGTCACCTCCCACTCAACCAATTTCTAACCCAAGCACTAACTTTAGGGTCCATCCCATGGGTGCTCAGTTTGTTTATAAGTCGCCTGTGCGGAACAGTGTCAAATGCTTTCCTGAAATCTAAATACTCCAAATCTAGCATTCTCCCTCGGTCCAACTCCCCGGTCATGCAGTTAAAGAAATTAATCAGATTTGCCTCTGATGAATCCATGCTGCCTCAGATCCTGCAATCCTTTGGACTCCAGAAACCTCACTATTTTCTCTTTCAGCAGTGTTTCCAATAATTTACTCATGACTGAGGTTAAACTAACCGGCTTGTAGTTTTCAACCACATCCTTACTTCTGCTTTTATGTAAAAGGACCACATGAGCCTCTCTCCAGTCCTTTGGCACCACTCCCGACTCCAACAAGGCATTGAAAAGGTCAGTCAGTGGAGCTGCTAGAACGTCCCCAAGTTCCTTCAGTATTCTTTGGCTGTATTCCATCTGGTCCCATCTCTTTATCCACTTTTAGTTTAGCTAGTTCCTCTTGAACACAGTTCTCTGAAAATTATTTGAAATGCCCCTCGCTTATGTTCCTGTTTGTGGGTGTTGTCTGAGGTCCTGCTGCCGGCCCTTCATCTATGAACACAGAACAGACATATTTGTTAAGCAATTCCGCTTTATCCTCATCAGCTTTTACATATTCCTCCCCTTCACCCTTGAGTCTTGAAGGACTACAAAAGGGGACTGCAACGTCTGGAGGGAGATCTGCAATTTTGAGTATATACTTCTGGGAGTTTTTCTGAATCTTGGAGAGAAGGGAATTCTTTGGATTAAAGCTGATTAATCTGTGAACCCAGTGTATTTGTTAAATCAGTCAGGGCCTAGCAGCAGCAAAGAGTTTTCAGTTTAAATTTAAAACACAGAAGAGAGCTTTCTGATAAAATTTATAACCCAGCAGAGAGCTTCTAGTTTAAATTTCATACTCAGTCAGGGCCTAGTAGCAGCAAAGAGCTTTAATTTAAATCAAATCAGAATATAATTTAGCATAAAAGGCAAAACAGGGTCAGTATTCTTTGAGCAATAAATTATACTAGAGACCTTTACAAAGAGGCCTTCTATCTAGGGGGCAAAAGACCTGTGAAACCTTTTAAGTAGGTGTTAAAGCCAGGTGGCAGATCAAAGGGCCATTTTGAAAGACTCCTTCTTGCCAAGCAAGGACTGTTAATCACCCAGGAAATTGGTCACAGATTACCTTAGAAGCACAGGACAGGGTACTGTGTAGCAGCCAGCTTTTAATAAGTCTGCTTTCCCTCCCTCCCTCCCCAACACCCACATATCCCTGGGATAATCGTAACTTTATTGGTACTTACACATCTTAAAGGAAAGGAGCTGCTTTCAGGTGCAGCTGTTTATCCAAATCAGGCATATATTAAAGACCTGCGATTAATTAAGCTTCAGGTGAACAAGGTATATTAAACATATTAGGTATAGCTTTATTAGTTTAAGTATCCCCAGCAACCCTTAGTAAGTAAAGAACTTAAATATCTAAACACTTCCTTAAAACTAAGATGCAGACAGCAGTCCAGCAGTGAGATGGGGGCTTTCCAGTCTTTTGCATTGAGTGTCACATGTATGATTTTCTCCCAGTTGGTGAGAGGTCTTACGTGTGCACTAGGTGCAAGGAGCTCTTTGCTCTCAGCGAACGAGTCCATTATCTAGAGGCTAGAGTAGCAGACTTGGAAGACATAAGGAAGACAGAGAGGTACATAGACGAGACCTACAGGGATATAGTCCTGAAGTCCCACCTCCAGTCTGGCAGCATCCCTGTTGCCATGGAGGAGGGAGATCACGTGACAGGAGAGCATCATCCTCGTGTGACAGGAAGTGATCCTGTAACTAGGACCTGTCCTCCAGGTGATGTAAAATCCTCTCACACCGAGGAAGTTTCTCCAGGGCCATGTGCCCAAGAGGGAAGGGTTAGGACAGTCGTTATAGTTGGTGATTCAATCATTAGCCATGTAGATAGCTAGGTGGCTGGTGAGCATGAGGATCGCCTTGTAACATGCCCGCCTGGTGCAAAGGTAGCGGACCTCACGTGCCACCTAGATAAGGTCTTAGATAGTGCTGGGGAGGAGTCTGCTGTCTTGGTACATGTAGGTACCAATGACATAGGAAAATGTTAGGGAGGTTCTGGAGGCTAAATTTAGGCTTTTAGGTAGGAAGTTGAAATCCAGAACTTCCAGGGTAGCATTCTCCAAAATGCTTCCCGTTCCACATGCAGGACCCAAAAGGCAGGCAGAGCTCCGGAGTCTCAATGTGTGGATGAGACGATGGTGCAGAGATGAGGGTTTTGGATTTGTTAGGAACTGGAGAACATTCTGGGGAAAGGAGGGGCTCTTCCGAAGGGATGGGCTTCACCTTAACCGGGATGGAACCATGCTGCTGGCATTAACCTTTAAAAAGGAGATAGAGCAGCTTTTAAACTAGATAATAGGGGAAAGCCGACAGTCGCCCAAAAGCACATGGTTCGGAACAATGTATCCTTAAAGGATACTACCAAAAGCAGAGAGATTCCAATAAAGAGTAAAGTAGCCCAAATGCCCTTGAGTATGGTGCAGGCAGAGCTTAAAGATTACAAATTACCAATGCCTATCGATAGCCAGATTAATATGAAAAAAATACAGTTTCTAAAATGCTTGTATGCAAATGCTAGAAGTCTAAAAAATAAGATGGAGAGTGAGAATATATAGCACTAAATGAGAGGTTAGATATGTGGAATCTCAGAAACATGGTGGAAGGAGGACAACAAGTGGGACACTGTGATACCTGGTACAAACTATATCGTAATGAAAGAGCTGATCATATTGGTAGAGGGGCTGCGCTCTCTGTTAGAGAGGGCATTGAGTCACAAAGGATTAAAGTTTTGCAGGAAACAAAATTTTCTGTAGAATCTCTATGGATTGAAATTCCATGTAAAAAGGGGAAGGCGATGACAGTGGGGGTGTACTATCGACCGCCTGGCTAGAATGAGAAAATGGATGATAAAATGCTCAAAGAAATCAGGGAAGCTAACAAAAGTTACAGCACAGTAATAATAATGGGTGATTTCAATTACCCTGGTATTGACTGGGTCAGTGTCACGGCAGGACATGCTAGGGAGATAAAGTTCCTAGATGAAATAAATGACTACTTCTTGGAGCAACTGGTTCATGAACTGACAAGAGGGAAAGCCATATTGGACCTAGTCCTTAATAGAACACAAGATCTGGTTCAAGAGATAAGAGTGTTGGGGCCACTTGGCAATAGTGATCATAGCATGATTGCGTTTGATTTAATTAGTGGAGGAGGGATGGTAAGAAAATCCACAGTACTATCTTTTAACTTTCAAAAGGGAGACTATGATAAAATGAGAAAAATAGTTAAGAAACAATTAAAAGGAGCAGTTGCAAATCACCTGGACCGGATGGTATACATCCAAGGGTGTTGAAAGAACTGAAATATGAGATTGCAGACCTGCTATAAGTAATCTGTGAACTATCATTAAAATCATCTGTAATACCTGAAGATTGGAGGATGGCCAACGTAATGCCAATTTTTAAAAAGGGTTCAAGGGGTGATCCGGGAAACTACAGACCGGTGAGCCTGACATCAGTACTGGGAAAAATGGTAGAAACCATCATAAAGAACAAAATTACTATACATGTAGTCATGGCTTAATGGGAGACAGCCAACATGGCTTTAGACAAGGAAGATCTTGTCTTACTAATCTGTTATGTTTTTTTTAAGGTGTGAATAAACAGGTAGACAAATATGAGTCAGTTGATATAGTGTATCTGGACTTTCAGAAAGCCTTTGACAAGGGTCCTCATCAGAGACTTTTGGCAAAACTAAAAAGTCATGGGATAGGAGGCAGTGTACTATTGTGGCTCGGGAATTGGTTAAAAGGTAGAAAGCAGAGGGTAGGGATAAATGGCCAATTTTCCCAATAGAGAAAGGTGAATAGTGGAGTACCCTAGGGATCTGTACTACGTCCCCTGCTTTTTGACATATTCATAAATTACCTGGAAAAGGGAATAACGAGTGAGGTTATCAAAATTGCAGATGATACAAAACTTTTTAAAGTTGTTAAAACTCATGGCAATTCTGGAAAATTGCAAGAGGATCTTGATAAATTGGAAGACTGGGCATCCAAATGTTAGATGAAATTTAATGTAGACAAGTGCAATGTTATGCATCTAGGAAAGAACGACCCAAATTATGGTTACACGATGCAAGGTTCCACATTGGGAACCACCACCCAGGAATAAGATTTAGGCATCATTGTGGATAACATGTTAAAACCCTCCGCACAGTGTGCAGCGGCGGCCAAGAGAGCAAATAGAATGCTAGGTATCATAAGGAAGGGAATGGAAAATAAAACAAAGGATATTATAATGCCTCTGTATCGTTCCAAGGTGCAACTGCAAATGGAATATTGTGTGCAATTCTGGTCGCAGAGAAGAGCCATTAAAATGGTAAAGGGGATGGAAGGATACTCCTATGAAGAGAGACTAAAAAGGTTAGGGCTCTTCAACCTGGAAAATAGATGGCTGAGTGGAGATATGATAGAGGTCTATAAATTAATGAATGGAGTGGAATGGGTAGATTGTTTACATCATCAAAATATAGAAAGACTAGGGGACATGCAAAGAAGCTGCATGGTAAACTATTTAAGACTATCAAGAGAAAATATTTTTTCACTCAACCTGTAAATGTAAGGTCATGCATTTGGGCTGCAGCAATCCAAGGGAGCAATATAGTATAGGGGGTGAAGTACTTTTGTCCACTAAAGAAGAGCGGGACCTAGGCGTGGTAGTGTCTGATGATCTTAAAGTAGGTAAACAGGTAGAAAAGACGACGGCAAAAGCTAGAAGGATGCTTGGGTGCATATGGAGAGGAATGGCTAGCAGAAAAAAGGAGGTGATAATGCCTCTGTATAAGTCTTTGGTGCGACCTCATTTGGAGTATAGTGTGCAATTCTGGAGACCGCACCTTCAAAAGGATGTGAACAGGATGGAGTCGGTGCAGAGGGTGGCTACTAAAATGATTAGTGGTCTTCATTATAAAGCATATGAGGACAGACTGAAGGATCTTAATATGTACACCTTAGAGGAAAGGCGGGATAGAGGTGATATGATTGAGATGTTTAAATACCTCCATGGCATAAATGTTCAGGGAGAGAGCCTCTTTCAATTGAAAGCAAGTTCTGCTACGAGGGGACATGGGATGAGGGTGAAGGGAGAGAGATTCAGGAGTGATATGCGGAAATATTTCTTTACGGAAAGAGTAGTGGATCTGTGGAATAGTCTCCCAGTGGAGGTGGTAGAGATGAGGACAGTAACTGAATTCAAAAAAGCATGGGACAATCACAGAGGATCTCTAAAGGTAAAAAGGGGACTGTTGTAGTTATGGCAGGACAGACTAGATAGGCCATGTGGTCTTTTTCTGTCGTCATATTTCTATGTTTCTAATCAAACTCTGGAATTTGTTAACAGAGGATGTAGTAAAAGCTGTTAGTGTAGCCGGGTTTAAAAAAGGTTAGGACAAGTTCCTGTAGGAAAGGTCCATAAACCATTATTAAAAGGGACCTGGGATATCACTGTTTGACCCAATACAAGCATTGAGGAACCTGTGTATTTTGGGGAGACTGCTAAGTACTTATGTAGTGTTGTCTTCTTTTCTTTAGTGAGTCTGCTTCTCTCAACCCTCTGGACGGACTGGTGCAGGCACTGTTTGGGAGCCTCAGACTTCAGATTGAGCTCTTCTCCTAGTTGCAGTGGTTCCAAGCCTCTTCATCTTTCCTTCTCTTCTGGTCATGGTGACTGGCTCTGGCAGGAATGGCAGAGATACCTGCCCTAATAAAGCAGCCACCTGTTCTGTAGTGCATGTTGCAATGACTTGTGGGCCAAAGACAGAAAACTGTCTTTGGTTGAGGTTTTTATAACCTAGGGGCTGTTCCTTTCTCAGGAGAATCTCTTAGCCCAGACACGACTAGCAGAGAGGGACCTCCCCTGATCTAGAAGTTACCACAATTTCCATAAGTGTTGACTATAATTAATAGAGCCACTGGATGGTCCTGCTGCTCTCACTGCATAAATCTGTGGGTTTCTACACTAGCTATTCTCAACTTGAGACTAAAAATTCACCTTTTTAAGATTGATTTTACATCTTCAGCATTATCAATTCTCCTAGAATCTCTTATGGTCATGTATGTTTGCCTTGACTAGACTGTAAGCTCTATATAGAAGGGACTTTCTCTTATTTGTATCTATACAGCCCTGCATATGCCTAGTAGTGCTTTAGAAATGATAAGTAATGCTAGTAGGATCTTGGGGGCCTTTTTACTAAGTGCACAGGGGCTTGACAATTACTGCATTCTGATTTGCACGCTAACTGCTACTTGTGCCCTGGGGTGATGAATAGGCAGGAAAGGGGTAGAGAATGGGCATGGTGAGCACATTGCCATTAGCGAAAGGGACATATCATGCACTGTCATTGGAATTCAGTGCAACCACGTAATAGTGCTATACTTTAGGACACTCATTCATGTGTCAACTGTTGGAAACATGCTGGTCAGGCCCTGACAGTTACTATGGTGGCTTTGCACTTAACACATCTTTGGTTTTGGGATAAACACTTTGGGTGCAAAAACCTAACACACTTCAGTAAAAGGGCCCCTTGATGTCAGTCTTACCCATTAGTCTGAATTATGATTACATAAACATGCAGCTGCTGTAGTTACAGAGTCCGTAGAAACTGCTTCTTCGTGTATAGAGATTCATTCAGTCTCTTGGCAATGACGTGACCTATGTCCATAATGGATCCAGAGTAGAAGTGTTAACAGCAAGCAATTCATAGCCAATGATCACTTCTTTATTAAAGTTAATCAGGTCTATTCACCCAAGCCTAAAATGAACAGTCAGTAGCTGGAAATCATTACTCTTGTTAAGTGCAGTCGAGTCAGTGTTGACCAGTGTTGACTCCTGGCGACCATCTGGATAATTGACCTAAACTTTGTTCAATCTTCAGCCAAGTGGCTCATTGTTGATAGAGTGGTATCCATAGCTGCTGTTACTGTATCTATCCATCTCATTGCCAGTCTTCATCTTTTACGGTGATCTTCTACCTTGCCAAGCATTATGTCTTTCTCCAATGATCTCTCTCTTCGCATGATGTGTCCAAAGTATGAAAGTCATAGTCTTGTCATCTGAGCTTCTAAGGAAAGTTTAGGTTTGATCTCCTCTACTACTGACTGGTTTGTTCTTCAGGCAGTCCCTGATATACACAGTATTCGTTGCCAGCACCATAATTCAAAGGCATCAATTTTCTTCTTGTCTTTCTTTTTCGCTGTCCAACTTTCACATACATGTGATGTTATTGAAAATACCATGGCCTGGACAAGTCGAATCTTTGTATGGAGAGAAACATCAATGCTCTTGAGAATCTTATCTAGGTCCTTCATAGCCATTCTTTACCAAGAGCAACACGTCGTCTGATTTCTTGACTGCTAGTCCTTTCTTTATTGATTGTTGATTCAAGTAAGTTAAAGCTGTCAACTATTTCAATTTCATCTCCATCATTGATGAACTTATTGATTTTGCCAGTTGTCAGGATCTTTGTCTTCTTAAAGTTAAGGTGCAGATTCATTTTAAGACTATATTCCCTGATCTTGAGAAGCAAATGTTTCAAATCGTCTTCACTTTCAGCTAGTAATGTGGTATCATCAGCATAGTGAAGCTTGTTGATAAGTCTTCCACCAAACTTCACACCTCGGTTATCTTCATTTAGTCCTGTTTCTCTGATAATTTGTTCTACATATGAATTAAAGAGGTAGGGGGAAAGTATGCAGCTTTGTCATACATCTTTGCTGATTTTAAACCATTCTGTTTCTCCTAGTTCCATTTGAACTGTTGCTTCTTGAACAATGTAAAGGTTGTGTAAGGGAACGATCAGGTGTTCTAGTATACCCATGCTTCTTAATGTGGCCCAGAGTTTCTCATGGTTTACACAGTCAAAAGTCGTGCTATAGTCAATAAAACACATATGGATATCCTTTTGGTATTCTTTTGTCTTTTCAAGAATCCATCTCACATCCGAAATAATGTCTCTCGTTCCTCGCCCTTTCCTGAACCCTGCTTGCACTTCAGGCACCTCTTGTTCTAGGTATGGTTGTAGTCTCTGCTGAATGATCTTGAGTAGAATTTTGCTGCATGTGGGATCAGAGCGATTGTGGGATAATTTCATCACTATCCAGATCATTTTGCTGCTTCGTCTAGGTCCACCTTTCTTCCACCCTTTCTCTATGCAAACAGTGTTGATCTGGTAAGAGGAATTTTCATTCCGAATCTGTCTGTTTCACATATGAAAATCTATGGATAGTGGTCTTAACCTCCTATCCTCTTCCTCCTTTATCAGTCTCTGTGGATAACTCTCTACTCCTCCCTGTTTCCTCAGCTCACAACCTTGGGGTCAACTTTGACTCCTCTCTTTCCTTCTCCACACACATCCATCTGATAGTTAAGACCTGACACTTCTTTCTCTATAACATCAACAAAAATTTGATTACACGTTGAGTGAAAAGGTATTTTCTCTTATTAGTCTTAAATGGGTTACACTCTAGTTTCATTGCATGTCCCCTAGTCTTTCTACTTTTTGATGGCATAAACAACTTTGAATAATTTTTTGTCATCTGCAAATTTGATCACTTCACTCGTTATTCCTATTTCCAGGTCATTTATGAATATGTTAAAAAGCAGCAGGCCCAGCACAGATCTCTGGGGTACTCCACTATTCACCTTTCTCCATTGAGAAAATTGACCATTTAGCCCTACTCTCTACTTTCTATATTTTTTTTGTTTTATTTATTATCTAGAAAATTTTTTACAAACTTTATCAAGAACAAACTTGTACAGAAAAGGTGTTGACACCAAGGAAAAAGAAAAAAGAATACAAAATTGTTACAAGCATAAAATAATACACAAAATGCCAAGACCTATAGTCCACAATGGGATGTGCACTTCAATAATAACGACAAACAATAGAAGGGGTGGAGGAAACCCTCCAGTTGAGGAAGAAATAAGAATAATAACAAATAGCAAACAAGAGGGCTGTGGGGGATACGAGGCTACAAATATCTGATGCATTTCATATCTTCTCACCTCCTCGGGATGAAGGCGAAGAGGTAATAGGTAATCTAGCATTAATAAATGTAGAAAGGCTGAAAGAAAATAAATCTTTGTGATCTAAACATCACTATATATTTACAAGGAAACCTCAAAAAGAATGTAGAACCTAACTCAAGAACACCTGGTCTTAATAGCAAAAATTGCTTCTGACGTTTTTGCTTATGCTTAGAAACATCGGGGAAGAATTGCAGTTTTTTGCCCATAAATGAGACCGTTTAGTATAGTATAATCTAAGCAGCCAATCTCTATCTGACAATAGAACAAACGTAACTAATAAAGTAGAAGTTTTCAATATAGGTGGTCCAAAAGACTGCAGAATCTGAGACATTTAGAACATCTATATTAGATTTTCCAAGTCTCCAGTATCCCTTTTACCAGTAGGCAAATAAAAGGCCTTCACAATCGGTGGCATTAAATCTGCTGACACAGTCAAAGTCTCAGCCATATATCTTTTGAAAAATTCTGCTGGCAAAGTTCCCTTAATTATTGGAAAGTTCAAAATTTGGAGGTTCAAAGCTCGAGCAGCATTTTCCAAGTTTTCCACCTTAGCCCTCAATAAGGTATTATCTTTAATCAGGGCTACATTGGTATCACCAACAGAATTCAAAGCTGTCTCATGTTCTTCCAACTTCTTTTTAAGTCAATCAGTTATAGTTATGTACGAGTCCAACTTCTGAGAAACAATGTTTACCTGAGACAAATGTCCAGCATTGTAACAAACTAAAACCTCAGATAACGTCGAAATAGCCTCCCAGATGTTATCCAAGGAAATAGTTTTAGGATGCATCAGCACAAAAAGAGCAGGCAAATTAGAAGAATCAGCCCTGGAACCCTTTTTAAAAATTGGAGTTAGTTCACCTCAATCTATTCCTGGTGAGGATAACCAGATGAACCTGAAAATGAATTTCACCACCTCTTCCCTTTTAATAGTTTTAAGAGCCTTTATAGCTAAGATTATGCCTGGGGCGGGTGGGAAGGAAAGAACATTTAGTAAAAGCTAGCTTGCTACACAGTGCCCTAACCTGTGCTTCTAAAGTATTCTCTTCACAGTTTCCTGGGTGATTCACACAAACTTTGAATATAGGGAGTCTTTCAAATTGTCACTTGGCTTTAACACCTCTTCACCAGTAAGCAATTACCACATGACTTAGTGCACACTAGGGGGGTCATTCTGACCTGCGTTTAGTGGGGATATATGTTCAAGGCAGACGTACATTCCCCGCTAATCGCCCAGATGCTCTATCAACAAATGAGCTCCACGCATTTACAGCAGAGATGTGTGGGAAGCTCAGTACGAGGGCAAAAGGGGGCGAGCCTAGGGACGAGGGTGGGACAGAGGCATGACCCTGACCCCCGACGTAGAGGGCCGATTCCAGTGTCGGCCATTTACACGGGGAACTTATTCCACTTGGAGGTGGAATAAGTTCCCCTGAGGTTCGCAGCGGACAGCGGAGGGCCCAGGAGAGAAGGTGAGCGGGGCAGGAGTCCCCGCAGCCTGATTCCAGCCTTGGAAGGCCCGATCAGGGGTTAAGCAGCAGGGAACAAGCCATTTAATGCAGTGCCAGTGATCGGGGCTCTGACATGCAGCCACGGTGCCATGGCAATGGTACACCACAGCAACGAGACTCCATGCAGGAGCCCAGACTGAGCTAGCCGGTGAAGTACCTGGATGTGCTGCAGACCAGAATCGGGGTACATTCTGCTCGTTCAGGCCCATTGCACCCAATTCTGATCATGCGGGAATGTGTGGAGCTCAATTCTGAGAGAGACACATCCGGGCCATCCAGATGTCCCCATGCAAGATGAGGCCATTAGGACCCAATTCTGTACCATGGGAACAAAACATTCCCACAGCATGCAAAATCAGGCCCAAGGACAGCCTAGTGTGCCCCTGCCTGCCTGCGGGGAAATCCCTGCAGGCTCCCTTGGCTTCCGCGGCTTGGCCCCCCTCTTCCCCACCGCCTGACCCACGGCTTGCCAACTGGGGCCTGGATTGGGCAGCAGAGACCCCTCCCCCAACCTGGCCCTGACCGTGGGGGGGATCCCCGGGCCCAATAGCCAGGTCAGTGCTGCGTATTCTATCTTTGAGGTGGAATAAGGAGCATGTCCCCACGGACCTCACAGGACTTACAGGGCCGTAACCTGAATCGGTCCTGTATGTCCTGCTGGGCTGGCTTGCCAGTGCTCCACCCCAACCTCACCCTCTCCCGCCCCCTGCCCCCCCACCAGCTTTCTCCATCCTACTGCTCAGAACGTGCAGGGACAGCAGGAGGGTCCGGATGGCTTGCTACTACCACTACTACAATTACTAAGCATTTGTATAGCGCTACAAGACATATGCAGCGCTGCACAGACATTTAAGAGACAGTCCCTGCTCATCAGAGCTTACAATCTAGTCAGGACAGACAACACAGTAGCTGTAGACATGGGAAACATCTAGGGGGAATGTAAGGAAACACAAAGGAGATCAGGTGAGCCAAGATCCAAAAGCAGCAGCGAGGAGGCGAGTTTTCAGCCTGGATTTGAAAAGGGTCAGAGAAGACACCTGACATACAGACTTGGATAGTTTGTTCCAGGCATAAGGAGCAGCAAGGTGAAAGGATCGGTCTGGAGTTGGCAGTAGAAGAGAAGGGCACAGAAAGAAGTAATTTGCCAGAAGAGCAGAGTTTCCAGGGAGGGGTATAGGGAGTCTCTACTTTTCTGGCACCCCGCGTCTCTGAATTGGGCCCATAGCCCCCGCGGGATCAGAATTGGATGCAAATCCGGCCCGTCCAGATTTTGGAGAGGACAAATGTGCCCCGATCGGAATTGACCTCTAATTGACATGGATGTGTGTTAACTATAATCTAGGATATGCGCCAACAATTACTGTGTTTCATACTGCAATTGAGTTATCAGGCTCCAAAATTTAGAAGCAGGTATGTAGATTTTGCAGTTTTCGGCTAGGACTGTTGTAAATACTTGGCCAGATTTAAGATTTTCTTGCCTATAGATAAGAGCACATAGCAAATTGCAGAGAGGAGGGGTGGGGGTAAGGACTGGAGGCACCCTAGAAAGGCTCTCCATTCTGCTGCCCCCTGTCCCCACTGCCACAGTGCTGCCATCTCTCTCTGCGGCCTGCAACAGCGGCAGTGGATCCAAAACCGTGACGCAGCGCTTTCCAATACACTCCGGCAATCCGGAAGCTGCATCAGTGCGGGCAGAAATGGCTATATAGGAAGAGAAGGAAACCCCGGCGCATTGCCGGAGGATATTGATAAGCGCTGTGTCGTGGTTTGGGAGTCACTGAGGCCCGGAGAGGCGCAGCAGCAGTGGCAATGGGTGCCCTCGGAGGGGGCACTCTAAGCGATATCAGAGATCCAAAAAACTAGAGAGGCAAACGAGGCGCAGAGGAAGGCCAGTAAGCAAGAGCAGATCACTCTGGCCTGGGTATTTGGTTCCTTAGGCAGTTGCCAATGTTTCTATTCCTAAATCCAGGCCCATAAATACTCATGTAAAAGAAAATGCTGTAAAAGTCTAAATTCCCTCAGAAGAAGTGCAAAAGCAAACCTGCTCTTACACAGAGTTCTCCCAAACAAGGGCCAGAGCTCAGTTCATATGCAGATACTGTTCATGCAGCACTTATCGCCTAGTGATATCTTTGCTGTGAAGGTTGGCGGCTAGGATACACCAGTTTTGTAATTTTTGAAAAGCTACCTAGGCATATCCTGGGGAAATTTTGAAACACTGATTGGCAGAATTGTGTTTGGTCATGTACCAGCAAACCCTCATGAGTACAACAGCAGTGTTTCCTTTCAAAGAGCAAACTGCTGACAGGAAATAAGGATTTCACAAGAGGTCGGAAGAACCTCCTCCTTTCACTGGCTTGGGATCAATTCCTTCCCACTATTTGCAGCTGGGAGTCGAGCAGCGGGCAGTGGTAAACAAGGAGAGAGTGACGGTGCTGTCAAAAAAGCGCAACAAAGAACAGAGAACGTAGGTAGGTAAGTAAGCCCTGCTAGTCTCCTGAGCAGAAACTGCAGCTAGTGGGGAAAAGGAGCAACAAGCTCCCCGCTGAAGTGCTCTGGGGCTAGCTGAGGGAGAAGAATGGTCTAGTATTATGCTTAAAATTCTGGATGAACTCCAAAGTGGGACAATTAGGAACAGTGAAGCAAGAATGCTTCTTTACTGTCTTTGTACAAAGATTGCCATGCATTCATTTCCCAGTGCAGCTCTGCTGCCCGAAAGAAACTTTCAGACATCGGAGATAAACGGGAACTTGAAGAATGGCTTACGTTATCACTGTGTTTTTTCTAGAAAATGCCTTTATGATTCATCTTCCTTATAAGATACTGACATCCTCAAAAACGTACAGTATGCAGGATTTATATCCAGCCCCCTGAAGCAAATCCTCTTTATAAGACAGGCGTTTGCTTCTTGACCCTCTCCTATTCAGGGAAGTTTAAGAAAGGTTGAGCACCTGCAAAATGAATCAGAGCTCCAGGGGAAGGGGCAGGGAGAGGGAAGACAGTATATCTGCAGTAAAGTTCTCTCTCTTAATCACATAGGGTCCGATTTTCGAAAGGCATTTCCATGGCTTACAACCTAGTAAACTGTGTAAATGCCTTAAATCGGGACATTCAACGATACTTACACGGTTGGTGCCATTGAATATTCCCTTCTAACACCCCTATGCGCCCCGATACTAGCTGGTTAGCATTGGGGCATGTCAGGGGTGTTCGCCGTACACAACGGAAACCGCCGCAGCTAACCGGACAGCAGCGATATTGCACGCTGCCCGGTTAGCGATCTACGCCAAAAAGATAGGTGAGGAAAACCCTCACCTATCTTTAAGGTGCAGGAGCTAACCGGACAGCGTGCAATATCGCTGCTGTCCGGTTAGCTGCGGCGGTTTCCGTTGTGTACGGCGATCTCCGGATATTCAGTGCTATCACCGCGGCACTGAATAACCAGGTTAGAGGTCAGCGGGGAAGGCTATGCGCTGACGAGGCACATAGCTCTTCGAAAATGAGCCTAGCTCAATATCGGGCCTCTACTTGTCAGGAAAGCAATGTCAACTCAGCCAAACCAGGATTCAGCCTCTGTGAAACATTTTTTGTTCTGGATTCAAGAAACTTTCTTAGCATGACAATTTTATGCATGTTGCCAAAGTAATAGTGCTGAAAGAAAAGAATTATAAAAGACAGAAGAGAAAGACCCAGGACAGGTGCCGTTTCTAGTGCTGATCTGTATCCTCTCTGATTGGATTACATTCCTGAAATGGTCAAAGAGTGCCGCAGTTCTCTTTCAACCCCGTGCAGGGCTGACACTACCCACTAGGCAAACTATGCAGTGGCCTAGAGCACCGGGGTTTCCAGGGCAGCCCATTGCCGTCACTGCTGCTCCTCTCTATTACCTACAGCAGTGCACTTCCACCAATGCTGTGCTGTTGTTGCTGCTGCTGGCTTTCACCAGCCGCTTCTGCCCTTTCGGACACAGATAAATGGCAATAACATTCAAACGCAGAACTAGTCAAACTCCTCTTATGGTTGATGGGATATTGTTACCCCATTCCTTCCCACTTTCTGCACCTCGTTCCTTATACTGAGGTTTTTCAGGCCCCATTCAAATACTTGACCAGTCACTTATTTCTCAACTTGGAACTGCTTTGTCTTTATTCCACTCCACCCCTAGGTCCCTGGGTATCAGGACTTTTCTCTCACAATTCTCCAGCCCTGTGTGGAATCACACCCCTTATGTAGGTATCTCTTGGGTGTCCTTGAGTTGATTCCTTCTCCTCTTGGATGGGTTGCTGCTATAAACTGCAGTCTTCCCAAGGCTCCTCCACTCTGTCCTCTAGCAGATGAGATCCGAAGGGACTGGGGCCAGCATTCTTATGGAAACTTCTTTCTTCAGGCTGAGCTTCCCCCTCCTCAGCCCATCTCCTGGCAGTGACTCTAAGCCTCTTTCCTTCTGCTTCTCTGATCGTATGGCTGGTGCACTTTTTCCTTAGAACAGGGTGAAGGCTCTGGATGGGTGCCAGAGGCACTTGCCCTTTAAGGGCAGATACCCACTTACCTGTATCATACAATGGCTAAGGGCCAAAGATTACCTTTGGATGAGGTTTTTATACACGGTAGGTTTTTCCCTCTCAGAAGAATTTCCTTTCAGTCTGAGATGACTGGCAGCAAGAACCTCCTCTGTTCTAGAAAAGTTTGGACCTTTCTTTTTATATCTTGCAATAATTAGTAGGGACACTGGATGATGCTACTGCTCTCAGTGCTCATAAACAAAAATAGAGCAAAAATCCTAAAATCATGAGCTGAAGTGTGTGTACATGAATGTATTGTTCTCAGTGCAGCAATCCAAGTAGTCTCTACATTATGTAATCCTTCCTTCTGTGTGGTCCTCACAGCTGCTTCTAGCAATATGGCAGGCAAAGGGGGACACTAATACAGTGAGCCTTTTTTCAGTCTTTTAGTCCAATACTCATGGATTTTTATTATCAGGGTTCTTTTTGGTGGGGACTGGCATACATGATATCTGCTTCTCTATGGTCATAGTTTATATCTTTCCTTCAGTCAACCCCATATTTATCTCCAAGTTCGCATCCCTTGTTTAATGTAAAAATGATTCTTATGTAATTGTTATGTTTATTCATTGTAAACCACTTTAGACAAAGGCAGTATAGAAAAATTGTTAAATAAATAAATACATACATACATACACCCGGAGGTCCTTGGCACATTGACACTCTCACACCTCACCCATTGTTAATAAATAAGTCCAGACCAGAAACTGTGTTTTGAACCAAGGGTTTACTTCAAATTTAGGGTCACTAAATGATAACAATAACAATGGTCAGAAGCAACAGACAACTACGTCTGTCTCTGTCCTCTATCTTATTCTGTTTTATCTATTACTGTCCTGTCTATCCATGGCGTTCCTTTCCGTCTTTATTTTTCAGTAGCCACTATTTATTTGTATTGTACACCACCCTGACGCTCCGGCTTGGGCGGTATATCAAATTTTGCTAAGAAAGATAAAGATAAAGCACTTAATTCCTTCTTAGTCAAAAAGGTTATAAGATTATGTCTTTCTTCTCTCCATTTGACACTCCCTTCACTTATTCTTTATCTTAATGCCGCCTGTGCCACAGTCTCTGTTGATCTTACAATGGGGTTCCCCTTAAAATAACGGGGGCAGAAGATGAAAATTTGATCTATCACAGAAAGTATCATGCAAGGCAAAATACTATTTGTGATCCTCAGCTGTGCAGCTCCTTCAGACCCACTACACAACACCGTTCTAATGACGCCACATCGCAGTAATAACTCAGGACTTCACAATAAAAGTTAAGGGAATAAGGTTCCGAGAAGAGGGAAGGAGTTAGCCATTTTCCCTTTCTCTCTTCCTGAAGTTTGTAGCACTCTTGGTCTGAACTGCTGGACAGAGGTAGCCTAGAACGTCAGAGTAGATGGACCCTGATAAACGCCAACAGCTAAGTATGGCAAGCTCGCTGTTGAGATGAGGCTAGCGCGCGGGATGTAACCTAGGCCTTCTGTCCCTTATCTAATCCGCTGTCCTTTTGTTTTATCAACACTGAAGGGCAGGTTGCATTTATTTGAATTCCTTGTATTGAATGCTTTTATTTTTGTTAACCGCCTAGCTGTTTTGGCCATAGAAGGTATATCAATTAAATTGAAACTGTAAAAAGAATGTGTTTAAAGCTTTCTTAAATTTAGGATGGGCCTAGGATTTTGTGGGCTGGGGATGACAGGGCACCGTGGAAGTGGAATCTGATCTAGGCCAGCTTGAATTGTGTGAAGAACGAGGTTTGGGGAGGAATACAGCACGTGCTTCTGTGTCATTATCTTCCTGCAGGAATTAGTCTGCACAGTGTGATTTAGCGCACACGTGATACTGGTGCAGTTACAGAGTGGGCATCACATTGCAGGTTCCTGGCTTGGCTAGCAGTACATGGAGTGTGGGCGTTATCCTGTTACATAATAGATGCACTCTGTCCCTGCCACGGCCGGAGATGGGCAGCTGCTGGTCTCTGTTCTGCAGAGGGAGGAGGCTGCTTCTCTTGCAGAGCATGTTAACGCTGATGGGAATGTGGCGCATTCGCTCTGCTGCTCGTTGGGGAAATCATTCTCTTCCACTGCCAACTCCAGACTTTCTTCATTCCACCTCGTTCCACCCTATGTTTGGAATAGACTCCCTGAGGCAGGTGTCAGGCCTGATCTTTGGTCCTATTCGGACCTCTTTGAGGCTGGTTCTGGATTCTGACCCTTTACTGTTTTGTCACCCATGCGTGTTAGAACCTCTGTTTTCTCCTGTTTGTTGCATTTGTCTTTCTCAAATTAAACTTAAAATTAAACTTAGCCTAGTGGTTGGGACAAGGTACTTCAGGCTGGAAGGTTGGGGGTTCAAATCCCACTAGAGGACAGCAACCTTGGGCTGGAAGGACTGGGGTTTCTAGTCCCACAGGTGCTCCTTGTGGTCTAGGGCAAGCCACTTAACCCTTCATAGCCCATGTTCCCTGTAAAATAGTTATCTCCAAGTTATAATGCCCTGTTCAATGTAATTTCAGTTTGTTCAATGTAAACCGCACTGATGCAGAATAGCGCGGTATATAAGAGAATATAAATAAATAAATAAATGTTTCTCCGTGAATACCTGTGTCCCTTGTTAAAGGGAAAGAAGAACAATGGTGGAATATAAAAAGTTTGTATTTTATGAGCATGTAACAAGTGTGCATCAATATCAGTTGAATATTCAAATAAAATATGTAACTAATAACCCAGAAGCTTTAGCACTTCAAATTTTTTTTTCTGTCTGGTATCCTTTAGCATTGTCTGAGTTGGCCATACGTTTGAGCTCAAATAATAAATGGTGTTCGATGGTGCACATAACAGTAGTTATCCGTCCGCTATGTACTACTTTCCGTCTCTGGAATTCTGCAACATTGCTCTTTCTCAATTTTTCTTCTTTGAATCTGATCAGCTTCTTTTTCTATATAACTGGAACTTGTCATGTAACAAGCTATTCACTTTCCCAATCAGTCACTTCCATACCATGCCCACACGCTTCACATATACCTTCTCGCGCTTTCTTTTACGCTCTCATTCAACCAACACCATTCTTATATCCTAGTATTAATATTCCCTGACCTCCACTTTAGCCTGTCTTCCCTGTCTCTTTCTATCCCTGATATACTTTTCTTTTTTTTTCTCAGTCTCATTCATACTTTTTCTAAAAAGCATATCACTTTATTTTAAAACCCTCTCTTCTCTCTTCCTTTTCCTGTCGCAAACCTCTATACCTGTTCTTTCACTTAACCTCTATATAGGATAGCAGTGTTCTTTTGAATATTCCCTTATTTTCCCCGACATAGATCCTCTTCTCTTAATTAATTAGTCTCCCTCTAAACTCTAACCAGTGTTTCTAAACCTCTCTCTCACTTTTCCTCCTATCTTTTAACCCAAAACTGACTAGATCACTCCTCCTGACAGTACATCCTGGCACTTTTTACATTTAAGAAACTATAGCTTTTAACATAAAAATCAACATTTTTCATAACTTTTCTTTACAATTCAACTTTATTTAACATTAGCATCTCTCTTTAGAACTTCTCTAAAGTCAACATAGCTTGAATATGCACCTTTTGAACCAAGTCCAATCGTTTATTTATATTGTTTTAAACAAACTCCAAAGTCTCATTAGTAAGCTCAGGAGCATCCCTATAGCCCCCCTTGACCCCCCAAAAAGGTACAAATTTAAAAATATGAACTTTATTTTCAGGCCGATTTCATATCAAAGCCACACCCTTTTCATCGGAAATGCTGCTGAACGCCTTGATAATCAAGGCGCAGAGTGATGATAGACTGGAACACTGTTCTGAAGTCATTGTGCTTGAGTAATGGGTGTATGTTCTGTAGGAATCTTATCTTGAAGTATGCTGTATTAGTTGTATTCTTGATATGTGGAAGCATGTTAAGGTTTTTGTCTAGTGTTATATCAAGGTATTTGACTTCCTCTTTTACTGAGATCTCTGTGTGGTGTAATCTTATTGTAGCACCACCCTGGGTGTGCTTCTGGGTCTGGGACCAGCCTGACTGGAGTCGCCTTGAGGGTGGGCTCCGTCACTCCTTGTCAGTTTGGTGCCTGGTGCCTCCACCTGGGGAAGAAAGGTGTTAGCAGGAAGGATTTCCCTCCTCTCACCCCAGGAAAACTCTCCAAAAAAACACTGCTGTGAACAAGGCTGGCTTAAATAGTATTTACAATTTATATACAAAATATATACATCAAGTATTGAGATGTACAACCCATATTGAGAGAGGAGTGGCCTAGTGGTTGGGGCAAGTTAACTAAGGTCAGGGGTTCAAATCCCACTAGAGGACAGCAACCTTGGGCCGGAAGAACTGGGGTTTCTAGTCCCACAGATGCTCCTTGTGGCCTTGGGCAAGCCACTTAACCCTCCATTGCCATGTTCCCTGTAAAATAGTTATCTCCAAGTTATAATGCCCTGTTCAATGTAAACCACCTTGATATCATGAAAGGTGGTATATAAGAAATGTTAAATAAAAGAAATATTATGATAAGTGGTTCAAGCAAGTAAGGTGAATAGCAATATAGGATAACAGATAAGTCAGTTCAAACAACCAACTATAAGCTTATACTTCAAGCAGGTAAGGTGAATAGCAATACAGGATAAGAGATAAGGCAATTCATACAACCAACTATAACCTTATACATAATGACTCAAGTAAACCTTTAAAGATTATGTATTTAACCTTAATAACCATCTCCTAACTCCTTTCCTTTTGCCCACCAGCCCCAAGTCTCACCCACTGCTGGAGCTCTTGACTGGTGGCTGTTTGTGAAAGGAAAGGTTTTATAGTTCTGTCCAATCGCTGAAGCTATAGCCTTGGCTTTATCTCATCCAAGCTCTCAAATCCAGAGAGGGTTTTGCAATTCTGCCCACTCTGGAACAACTGTTGGAGATCTCCCTTGAGCTGATGTGCCGCTGGACTTCCCTGGGTCTTGTGACCAATGTTCCCTCTAATTTTCTGTAGGCTGTGTGCGCATAAAATATCAGCTGTGTGCAGCTTTTGAAGGAAGGTTAAATTTTTGTGCGCCACATAACGACACTCGAAGTTATATACTTTAAAATTTGACTACACATCAGAATACAATATGTACACCACATTGATTTTAATCAAATTAAATGAAAATAGACGATTACTAAATGAAGCAGGAAATTTCTAGTAATTACAATCATAACTTTTAAATTTTAAGACATCTGTGTTGTTTTCTATCAGAATCAGAGCTGTAATTTTTGTGCGCTCTGCTGTAAAGTATGTGCGCTGGCTCGGCGAGGTGTGTGCGCGCGCACACGCGCACAGCTTAGAGGGAACAGTGCTTGTGACTCTCTACCGCTGCAGCTCTCTCAGGAGCTGATTCTGCCGACATAGCTCTCTCTAGAGATGATTCTCCACTGCAGCTCTCCCTGGAGCTTAGCTGCCACCTGCGGCTTCCCCTGCAGTTGATCTGCTGCTGGACTCCCAAGCCTGGATTAGGCTCTCCAGAGTGTCTCTGCTACCATCTGTTTCCTTGACCTCCCCAGCAGCCACCTCTTCAGCAGAATACAGTGACCATTTACCTTTGATTATACATTATTCAGAACACTCTCAAGCATACTTTTAGGGAGGGGTTTCATTATTTTTGGTGGAGGGATAAAGGAGGAGTCCCTTGTTACTAGGAGCACTTCAGATTTGTTTGTTTACTACGAGATTTATCTTTGCGAGGCAATCCATGATAGCTGAGAAGCAGTCTGAGATGGTTGAGTAGTCGGGGCTAGTGTGTGGAAGGGCGATTAAAACATAATGTCATTGCCATATGTGGAAGTGTACTTTGAACTTTCTGAGTATATCACATATAGTTGGATATATATGTTAAAGAGCTGTGCTGATAGGGCAGAGCTCTGTGGGATACCTTGTCACAGGCTGAATGGGTTTGATAAGCATATGTTCCAAATTTGACCTGTTGTTGTCTGTTAGATAGATAGGATGCAAACCATTTCAGCGTGGGGTTGTAGAGACCTATTATTTATTTATTTATTTATTTATTTAACATTTCTTCTATACCGCGCTATTACAATCAGCGCGGTGTACATCGAACAAAACATACTACAATGCATACAAGCAACATTGAGTTTTACATAGAACAGGGAAAAAACATAGGATAACCGGGGTAACTATTTACAGGGTAACTATTTACAGGTTAAATTAGTATTGTCACCAATATTCTAAGCCAATTTACATAAGAAAATAAAATTTGTCTTACTGGGTCAGACCAAAGGTCCATCAAGCTCAATAGTTGATATTGAAAGGCAAACTGGAGAGACTGTATATAGTTTTTATCTGCCATCATGTTTCTATGTTTCTAGTACTCTGTTTCCAACAGTGGCCAATCGAGGTCACAAATACTTGGCAGGATCCCAAAAGGTAAACAGATTCCATGCTGCTTATTCCAGAGATAAGCGGTAGATTTCCAAAGTCCACCTTAATAATCATTTATGGACTTTTCCTGCAGGAACTTGTCCAAACCTTTTTTAAAACAGCTACACTAACGGTTTTTTCACCACATCCTCCAGCAATGAATTCCAGAGCTTTCAATTATGCATTGAGTGAAAGAATATTCTCCCGGATTTGTCTTACATGTACTACTTAGTAACTTTGCTGTGTGTCCCCTAGGCTTTGTACTTTTTGAAAGTGTAAGAAACCAATTGGTGTTTACCGGTTTCATGCCACACATTATTTTGCAAATCTCTATCATAACTACCTCTGTCGTCTCTTTTCCAAGCTGAAGAGCCCTAACTGCTTTAGCCTTTCCTCAACCCCTTTATCATTTTTGTTGCCGTTCTCTGTACATTTTCTAATTCCACTGTATCCTTTTGGAGATGCTGTGAGCAGAAGTGCACACAGTTCTCAAGGTGCAGTTGTATCATGGAGTAATACAGAGGCATTATAATAGTTTCTTTTTTATTCTTCATTCCTTTCCTTATAATTCCTAGCATTCCGTTTGCTTTCTTAGTTGCCGCTGCACACTGAGCAGAGGATTTCAGCAATTATCCACGAGGACACCAAGATAGTTTTCCTGGGAGGCAACGCCTAATGTGGAACCTTGAATCGTGCAGCTATAGTTTCGATGTTTCTTCTCAAGTGCATAACGTTGTACATCTCCATATCAAACTTCATCTGCCGTTTTGAAGCCTACATTCCCATTTTCTCAAGGTCCTCTTACGATTTCTCACAGTTCTCTTGTTATTTAATGTCTGAATAATTTTGTGTCATCTGAAAATTTGATCGTTTCTTGTGCTCCTATTTCCAAGTTATTTATGAATATGTTTAAAAGGTAAATTCTCCAGGATCAAGCAGGAATGAAGTCCTCACATATGGATGATATCATTGACGAAGTCCACGCGGGAACACTCCCCAGCTTCCATAGGATGCTTTGGGAGGCTCACCACGCACGCGTGCCTGTCTTCCCACCTGAAGGAGCCATCTTACCTCAGTCTTCCTTTTTCCACAGAAAATTTCTGGCTTAACCCTCATGGATATTTTCTTGTTTTTCGCAAGTTTTCAGTTTGTCTTCATCTTCCTGCTGTTTCTGGGAGCGTCGGTGCCTTGATGCCACATTTTTTCCGGAACTATGTAGGTTTTCTCCCTTACCAGGCTTACCAAGACCTGCTCAGGGGCAAGAGAAAAAAACCAAGACCAGTGCCAACAGCACTGTCAGAAACCTCAGAAGCCCCAACCTGTGCTGCAGCCGCAGCCTGGTGGGGGTTTTTGACTCCTTGAGAAGCATGGACTGTCTTCCCATCTCAAGTGCCGTGCTTCCACAGGTTGGGGGTGGCTAGTCCACTTTGCCTACAGATGACTTGCCTTAACAACAGACTCCTGGGCCCTGAAAATCATCCAGGGAGGGTACCTATTGCATTTCAACCAACTGCCTCTGCCGTTCTTCCCTGAAAAAGACCCCCTCGATCCCCTTCACCAGGATCTCCTACAGCAGGAGGTGCAGGCCATTCTGGCCGATCTGCCTCAAGCTAGTTCCACCAGCTCAGGCCAGGAAGGGATTTTACTCCCGTTATTTCCTAGTTCCCAAGAACACAGGTGGCCTCAGGCCCATACTGGATCTTCGGAGCCTCAACTGATTCCTGGTGAAGGAAAAGTTCCAAATAATATCCTTAGGAACATTGTTACCTTAACACCAACGGGAAGACTGGCTATGCTCCTTGGATTTAAAGGATGCCTATACCCACATACACATCCATCCCCTTCATCGACAGTGTCTCTGCTTCACGCTCAGCGGCAGCACTATAAATATTGGGTGATCCGTTCAGCCTAACTGCCCCAAGGGTCTTCACAAAGTGCTGGGCAGTCATTGCCGCCTTCCTTCGCACCCTAGGGGTGTTTATCTTTCCCTACTTGCATGGCTGGCTGATAAAGGCCACAATGCTGGATGAGTTCCGGCACTCATCAGGACTCACCAATCAGGTCCTGGAACACCTGGGCTTTGTGATCAACTACCCAGAGTCTCACCTGCAGCCCTCTCCTCACCTATAGTCCATAGGTGGATTGTGACAAGCGACTCATTGCGGTGGCCTTGGAGGTCCAGGACAGCCTATGCATGACATGTGGTCTCCACAGTTCATGTCACCCCTATGGCTTGTTTGCGGATGTGGCAAGCACAGTGGACTTTGTGCACCCAGTGGTGTCAGGTCACAGGTTGCCTCCAGGACTTGGTGGTGGTTACACCACTGCTCATGGACTCCCTATCCTGGTGGCTACAGCCATAGAACCTGTTCTGGGGCCTCCCATTTCTGCACCACCGGGCACTGATCATGGATGCCTCCAAGCTGGGCTGGGGAGCCCATCTCAATGGACTGTGCACTCAAGATCTCTGGACAGCATAGGATCAAATTTCTGGAACTGCAGTCCAGTGAGGCCCAATCGGGGCAGGGCACAAGGCCTACAAAAGCTTTGCGCCATCAGGCGCACCCGCGCCTGGCGGGCCCGCGCCAGAGGGCCCTTTGGCGTGGCCCTTAGGTGGGGACCAAAAGAAGGGACACCAGGAGCCCACTGCACCCCATCCAGCTCCAGACGGCACACTCAAACAGCACACCCATCCAGCCACAAACAGTAATGCTGGTCAGTATTCCTGAACTAACCCATTCTAACCTGCCAAGATCACATTTGAACAGCACTAAACAACGCAACCCTTTCGATGAACTATCGTTAGGCCACTTCAACCCACAAAGTCACCTACTAGCTTCTTAAATTATATTGTATTATCTCAGTATTGCAAGTTGCCAGCTCAAATGTCAATATACTCTGCTAGCCTGTAATGTGTACTGTACCATCTCAATATTGCACATTTCATCAAAGATAGTCAATATCATAGCATGCAAACTGTACTTGCTCAATTTTGCATCCTTGTATAACTGCTCTTACGTTCTGAAGAATCTCATCACTGTACTGTGTCTCATATCTGCTTCTCACTACCCCAATATTGCACTTCAGCACTTTGTAGCCACAGTGTATCACACACAATTCAAAACCTCAGAATGGCACTCCAGGTCACTGTCATTCTTAGCTTCTACCTTCTCACCCACTGGCTTGGAACCTCCCAGGCCCTCTACACTTCACATGGCAGGATTCCAGTCCTGAATAGACATGGAGAAAGATGGAATGGTCCCCCATACTTCAACCCAGGAAGCGACGCGCACACGCACCACTCCCACCTAATACATGTAACACTCCAGCTAACCAAAACACCCAGCCAGGAAAAACCTTTTAGATGCCGACCCCTAAAAGGTGCCATCATCAACGCACACTCCATTCGCAAAAAAAGGCCTGTTATCCTAGACTCTATCTCCTTTTATGACCTTGAGATTCTTATGATCACGGAAACATGGCTATCATCAGAAGACAACGTCCTCCTCAACCAACTTCTACCCCCCAATTTCTCCATACATACAAGACATCGGGAAAACAAAAAAGGAGGAGGGGTGCTCATAATCTCCAAATCAGACCTCAACTTCCACATTTTGGACTCCTCAAACACAAACAGCTTGGACATCCTCTCCGTCGCAAACCAACAATGCTCCCTCAACCTGTTGTATAGAACACCATCTTCTTCTCCAGATGACCTTCCAACCATTGCTGACCTTGCAGCTAACACCCTCTCTCCCAAGAAACCAAATTGGATAATGGGTGATTTCAATCTCCCTTCCTTACCCCAAAGCCACGCAAATGCATTCCTTGAGGCAATGGAAGACCTGGGACTCAAACAAATCATCAATGAACCCACACATACAAAGGGGAACATTCTTGACATGGTATTTGTTCCACAACCAGTCATGGTCCAAAACCACAATCCTCCAGTATCAATCGTAGATGTACCCTGGTACAACCACAAATTGATCATTATACAGATACCCATCAACAATGACCAGCTGAACAGAAGCCAACCTACAAACAACACCTCTCGAACTGCCACTAGATGCTTTCGCCCCTTCGATAGGGAACACATCCTTTTGGAGACCCCATCACTCCTCAACAAAATCACACCGGATCTTGATGAACTAATCTCTCACTGGAACTCCAGCCTGCTTGCCATATCACAACACCCAAACCCTAAGAATACATCAAGGACAAAAAGAAGCTCCGCCCCATGGTTCTCAACTGAGTTGCGATCTTCTCTCACCCAACTATGTAGACTTGAACGCCGATGGCGCCGCTCGCGTTCAACTGAGGATCAGACCGCTTACCGAACCCACCTTGCAATACATCGAGAAACAATCACTACTAAAATGAGACAATATCATACTGAAACCCTAAAGAGGTCGCTGAATAAACCACGTGACCTCTTCAACTTAGTCAAATCCCTCTCAAAAGAACCATCTCCCGAACAACATAGCGAGATTCATCCGCAAAAATTCGCTGATTACCTGCAATCCAAGATTGTGCAAACCAACAAGGTTTCAGCAGTCACATTTCAAGAACCGACAGGCCTATCCCCACTGAACATTCTCTCCACACCATCCACTAAATCTATCGAGGACACCATAGCATCTCTCAACACCTCCACTGTGCAGACTGACCCATGTCCAGCTTTTTGGATCAAGGAGCTATGTGATGTGTTCAGCCCTGTCATCGCAAATATAATGAAGATCTCCTTCACAACAGGATACTTTCCCACTTCACTCAAGCGGACCTCCATTAGGCCACTATTGAAAAACCCCAAACTTGACCCCCAAAGAGTTGACTCTTATCGACCAATAGCCAGCATCCCTCTCTTAGCCAAAATAATTGAGAAAGAGGCACAACGGCAAATTCAGGACCACATAGATGCTGCTGCTCCCTTAGACAGCTGTCAACATGGGTTCAGAGAACATCATGGGGTCGAGACACTACTCACTGGGCTATTCAATGACATCATCACAGGAATCGACAACATCCGTCTAGGCTTTGTGCTCATCTTCCTAGACATCGCCGCGGCGTTCGACTCCGAGAGTCACGAAATACTCCTCGGAAGATTGAGAGAAAAGGGCATCTGCAACAGTGCACTAGGATGGTGTAAATCTTACCTGGACGGTAGATGGCAATATGTGAAGTCTGGATTAGAAGAGTCAATTCACTTCCATCAAAAGCAAGGGTAAAGGCTCCTCGTTATCCTCCTTACTCTTCAATATTTACATGCAGCCCATCTGCAATATCATAAGATCATTCAATGTGAACTGCTTGATATATGCAGATGACATTCTCTTATACATGCCTTTCTCCCCAACGCACATGGACCTGACCCCACTCACGGATTGCTTCAATGCAGTTTCAACGTGGCTCCATTCACAGAACCTACGCATTCAACATAAAAAAACAGAGGTGCTATTCATCACCAGAGACCCCAACTTTAATCCGCCATCCCACGTCAGTGTCAAGGAAGCTGACCTGCAAACTAAAGAGTCAATAAAATACCTGGGAGTTACTGTGGATCAACGTCTGGATTTGAAACGCCACATAAGCAACATTGTCAAAGCCGTCTATTTTAAAATCCGTTCACTCAAGTACCTACGCTCCCTGCTGGACCCAGATGATTTCCGAACCATATATCAAACACTGATCCTGCCACATTTTGACTTTGCAAATGCCATCTTACAAGGTCTCCCCCAATCCACACTAACCCCCTTACAGTTGGCCATGAACGCCGCAGCCAGGGTCATCTACGGAGCAGCCAGAAGCGACCACGTGACTCCCATTCTCAAACAACTACACTGGCTACCCATTCATGGGAGGATCACCTTCAAAACACTCCTATTAGCATTCAAGGCAATCAAAGGCATTTCCTCCTCCTCATTTACACATCTTATCCACATTGTATCCCCCAACAGATCCAGAAGAGCAACAGCTGTCAACCTGCTAATCACACCAAAGGCATCGACAAAGTGCAACAAGACAACCACAAACCGGGCATGCAGTTTCTATATCCCCAAATGCTGGAATGCTCTACCCCCTGACATTAGGGCCATAACCAATCTATATCAGTTCAGGAAGGCACTCAAAACCTACCTCTTCCTCCAATACCTCCCAGCCAGCAATTGAACCTAGATACCCCTCTCAAGAAATGACCCACTCTAGAAATGCCCTCATATTCATTATCTGATTTTTAACTATCCTTGCTGTGTAAATAGCTTATGTATATAGTTTACCCTGTTTTCCAAGTTTGCATCCCTGTTCGATGTAAAACCTGACAATTTGTCGTTATGGTAGTTATGTTATGATGTAAACCGCGCTGATACCGAATAGCGCGGTATATAAGAAACTGTAATAAATAAATAAATAAACTGTGAGTCATTGCGAATGCACTCCGAACATTCCAGGTACATTTGGCCAACCAAATAGTACTTATCAAAACAGATAACAAGGTAGCAATGCTCTACATCAACAAGCAGGGTGGTACGGGCTGCTACCTCATGTGTTGGAAGGCCGTGCATCTCTGAAAGTTCACCATCTCTCAGGCATGGTCCTCAGAGCCATCTACCTGCCTGGGGAGATGAATATCCTGGTGGACTGCCTCAGTCAGGTCCTTCAGCGACACGAGTGGACCCTCAACAAGGAGGTGGCCACATCTTCCACAAGTGGGGCAGTCCATGCATCGATCTGGTGTATTTAGATTTCAGTAAAGCCTTTGACACTGTTCCTCACAGGCAACTTATAAAAAAACTGAGCACCCTAGGGATGGACCCTAAAGTTACTGCTTCGGTTAGAAAATGGTTGAGTGGGAGGCGGCAAAGGGTACAGGTAAATGGAGCTCACTCTGAGGAGAAGGAAGTTACCAGTGGTGTGCCCCAGGGATCTGTCCTTGGTTCGATTATTTTTAACATCTTTGTTAGTGATATAGCGGAAAGGCTGTCAGGTAAGATTTGCCTCTTTGCAAATGATACCAAAATCTGCAATAGAGTAGACACCCAGGAAGGTGTAGATAACATGAGAAGGGATCTAGCTAAGCTTGAAGAATGGTCTAGAATTTGACAGATGGGATTTAATGTTAAAAAACGCAAGGTCATGCATTTGGGCTGCAGCAATCCAAGGGAGCAATATAGTATAGGGGGTGAAGTACTTTTGTCCACTAAAGAAGAGCGGGACCTCGATGTGGTTGTGTCTGATGATCTTAAAGTAGCTAAACAGGTAGAAAAGCCGACAGCAAAAGCTAGAAGGATGCTTGGGTGCATAGGGAGAGGAATGGCTAGCAGAAATAAGGAGGTGATAGTGTCTCTGTATACGTCTTTGGTGCGACCTCATTTAGAGTATTGTGTGCAATTCTGGAGACCGTACCTTCAAAAGGATATAAACAGGATGGAGTCAGTACAGAAGGTGGCTATCAAAATGGCTAGTGGTCTTCATTATATAAACATATGAGGACAGACTTAAGGATCTTAATATGTACAACTTAGAAGAAAGGAGGGATAGAGGTGATATGATTGAGACGTTTAAATACCTCCGTGGCATAAATGCACAGGGGGAGAGCCTCTTTTGATTGAAAGCAAGTTCTGCTACGAGAGGACATGGGATGAGGGTGAAAGTGGATAGATTCAGGAGTGATATGCGGAAATATTTCTTTACGGAAAGAGTGGTGGATCCATGGAATAGTCTCCCAGTGGAGGTGGTAGAGATAAGGACAGTATCTAGGGTTGCCAACTGGCCGGTTTTCAGCCGGCCTGGCCGGTTTTTCCATGGCAAGGCCGGCTGCCGGCGCAGATGTAAAACCGGCCCTTGAAAAGCCGGTTTTTAGCTCTGGCCGCAAGATCGGGAGCGGCCAGAGCAAAAAAACGGCTTTTCTTCCGACCCGAAGTCCAAAAAAACCCCACCCAGGGCCGGCCCACACACCGGAGGGCTTCAGAGGGAGCAGGGTAAGTTCGCGCGAGGCCCCGGCTCCCTCTGTACAGCCGCCAGCGTGAAGAGCCTTTTCCTTCACGCTGGCGGCTGTATCTGTAAAGCCGCGATTGCTGGGAAAGGTTAAAGGCAATACCCTTTAACCTTTCCCAGCATTCGCAGCTTCACAGATACAGCCGCCAGCGTGAAGGAAAAGGCTCTTCACGCTGGCGGCTGTACAGAGGGAGCCGGGGCCTCGCGCGAGCTTACCTGGCTCCCTCTGAAGCCTCTCAGACAGCCACGGTGCTGGTCGGGGGGGGGGGCCAAGGACTGCATGGGCTGTGATTGGGGGGGGGGGACCTGAACCGGAAAAGGGCTATGGGGGGGGGGGGGGGACTTGGACTGGAAAGAAATGGGCTGTGATGGGGGGGGGGACCTGAACTGTAAAAGGGCTATGGGGGGGGGACCTGGACTGGAAATGGGTTGTGATGGGGGGGAGGGGACCTGGACCGGAAAAGGGCTATGGGGGGGGGACTTGGACTGGAAAGAAATGGGCTGTGATGGGGGGGGGGGACCTGGACCGGAAAAGGGCTATGGGGGGGGGGGGGACTTGGACTGTAAAGAAATGGGCTGTGATGGGGGGGGGCCTGAACTGTAAAAGGGCTATGGGGGGGGACATGGACTGGAAATGGGTTGTGATGGGGAGGGGGACCTGGACCAGAAAAGGGCTATTGGGGGGGGGGGGACTTGGACTGGAAAGAAATGGGCTGTAATGGGGGGGACCTGAACTGTAAAAGGGCTATGGGGGGGGGACCTGGACTGGAAAAGGGCTTTGGGGGGGGGTAACTTGGACTGCAAATGGGCTGTGATGGTGGGAGGGGGGAACTAGGACTGCAAATGGGCTGTGATGGTGTAGGGGGACTCGGACTGCAAATGGGATGTGATGGTGGGTGCTAGGACTGGAAATGGCCTGTGATGTGAGGGCTAGCACTGGAAATGGGCTGATGAAGAGCTAGAATAGGACTGGAAATGGGCTGATGTGGGGCATGGGAGAATGGGACTAGAAGGGAGTGGATGCTGGGTGGGTCTAGAACTATAAGGGAACTGATTTTGGGGGAGGACTAGAATGGATGGGGAATGAGAATGGAGAGGGGAAAAAATATTTTGTGTGGAAGAAAAGTCTATGATGGGCTGGGTATTGGGAGAGTAAGAGGGGCTTGAAAATGGAAGGGTGAAATTTAAATGGATGATAAAGGAATAAGGAAAGAATTGGGGGAAAGAGCAAAAGGGAAGCAATCAGTATGTTAAAGCAGAAATAGAGAGAGAATGGAAAACATCTAAAAGAGAAGAAAGGACAAATGGATAGCTCGCAGAAGACACGAAGAAACCAGAAGAAAGTGACTGGAGCAATTGCAACTGAAAAAATGCCCAAACAGAAGGTAGAAAAATACTTTTTATTTTGAATTTATTAACTGGAATATGTCTGGTCTGGGAAGTGTGTATTGCTAACATCTTTGCGTTTTTGTTTTGTGCAAGAGGAAATTACTTTATAGTTTTATTTCTCCAGTGTTGTACATTTCATGTTTGGATTTTGGGGTTCCCAGTTTAATTATTATCTGACCAAGGAAGTTAGCCTACACGTATCCTCGGTAATTTTTGTGGGTGGGGCTGGGGGCGGGGCAGGGGTGGGACTAGGGGCGGAGAATGGGTGGAGCATGGCGAGCCACAGGTGTCGGGTTTTTCTCGGTGAAAAAGTTGGCAACCCTAACAGTATCTGAATTCAAAAAAGCAAGGGAGAAACACAGAGGGTCTCTGAAGGAAAAAAGGGGACTGTTGTAGTTGTTGATATGGAAGGACAGACTAGACAGGCCATGTGGTCTTCTTCTATCATAATTTTTCTATGTTTCTATGACCTCTTCGCGATGCTGGACAATGCCCAGGTGGAGCAGTTCTGCTCCAGGATTCCAGGTGGCCATCAAATGGCCCCTAATGCCTTCCTACTCAACTCAGGCGAGGGCCTACTCTATGCATATCCCCCGATTCTGCTTATGGCCAAAACCCTGTTCAAACTCCAGGTGGGCAGGGGCTCTGTGATCCTCATCGCCCCACAATGGTAGTTTCTCCTCTTCCTCTAGCTCTTGCGGCAGCAGCCTCTCAGGCTGAGATGCACCCTGATCTGATCTCACAGGATGGGGGGGGGGCCTACTTCATCCCAATGTACGCTCACTTGACCTCACTGCATGGATGCTGAATGGGTAGTTCCAACAGAACTTCACCTACCTGCAGACGTGGAGAATATCCTCCTAACTACACGAAAGGACTTCATATACTGCTCCTATGCATTCAAATAGCACAGATTTTCCATCTGTTGCACAGAAAAGGCAAGTGACTGCTTCTCCTACACTATAGAGGGTTCTTTCAGCACCCTAGGAAGTATACCTTTGGATCTAAGTGATTAGGTACTGTTTATTTTGTCAAGACACCCTATTACATATTCCAGGTTCACTGAAATACATGTATGTTTCAATTCCTCTGAATTACCATCTTTAAATTTCTTTTCTTGTACAGTATTTATTTATTTATTTATTTATTTATTACATTTTCTTTTATACCGCGCTATTTAAGATCAGTGCGGTTTACAATAAACATTAAATCTACACATCTCAGTTTAGTGATTTGTGCTTACAATAAACAGGTAAAAATAACTTGGGTATACAATAAACAAGTATCTTAACAGGGAGAACATGATAACTATATACAAGCCAGTTAATGTAACTATATACATGGTTAAGTGCACAGCACGAGCTTCTCAAGGTGGGTTAAGTATGGAGGCGGTTAAGGTGTGGTTGCGGGTATTCAGACTAGGAGTGTAAGATGCGTGGGCTTGAGGAGCTACCATGAGGTGTGGAGGTAGGTGAGTGGGGGGGGGGGGGGGGACTGCAACATCGTAGTGAAGGAGAAAAAGGTGATGCTTCAGTTCCTTCTTGAATTGGGAGAGATCGCTGATGGTTCTGATAGCCGCCGGTAGAGCGTTCCAGCAAGATGGTGCAAAAAAGGCAAAGGCTCTAGCTCTGGTAGCTTGGGAGCACTTAGTGCTTGCCTTAGGTAGAATGAGGGTGTTTGCAGTATTCGATCTCCTTAGCCGGTTAGGAGGTGTGATAGATACTAGGTCGGTAATAGCAGTAGCCGGGAATTTCTTGATGGCTTTATGGGTCATTGTTAGAACCTTGAAGGCGATCCTGGCTTTATGGGCAGCCAGTGCAACTGTTTTAGTATTGGAATGCTGTGGGATCTTCTGGAAGCTCCATGAAGGATTCTTGCAGCAGAATTCATAGCAAGTTGTAAGGGGTTAGTCGTACTCTTTGGTAGGCCATGTAATATCACATTAGCATAGTCAAGGTGAGGCATTATTAGGGCCTGAAAAACAGTTCGGAAGTCTTCAGGTTCTAACAGCTGACGAAGATGGCGAAGGGTCCGGATTTTATGATAGACAGCTTTTGTTATGTTATTGATGTGAGCCTTCATATTAAGCTGCTGATCAAGTGTAACTCCGAGGTATCTTACTGTAGTCTTGCATGTGAGCTCTGCGTCACGAACTTTGATGGATAGTGGAGGAATAAAAGTATGTGTATCTCCCCTTCATCTTCTTCAGTAAAGACTAAAGCAAAGAATTGATTTATTCTTTTCTTTATGGCATTGTCCTCCCTTAGTGCCTCCTTTAACCCTCTATCATCTAATGATCCAACTGAACCCTTATTTCAAAGGTACATGAAAAAAGTTTTATTGAGTTTTGAAGGACAACCAAAAGGGACTGCGTCTGCTGGAAAGAAATCTTTACGTGTAAGTATGTACTTCTGGGAAATTCTCTAAATCTTGGGGAAAAGGGAATTCTTTGGGTTACAACTGATAAATCTGTGTATTTTAGAATCCAGTGTATTTGTTAACTCAGTCAGGGCCTAGTATCAGCAGGTTGCTTTTAGTTTAAATTTAAAACCCACTAGAGAGCTTTTAGGTTAAATTTTAAACCCAGTAGAGAGCTTTTAGTTTACTTTTAAAATCAGAAGAAAGCTCTTATTTTAAATTTAAAACTCAGTCAGGGCCTAGTATCAGCAGACAGGATTTAGTTTAAATTTAAAAAGAACAGAGCTTTTAGTTTAAATTTAAATCTGTCATGGCCTAGTATCAGCAGAAAGCTTTTAATTTAAATCAAATCAGACAATAGCTTAGGAAAGAAGGAAGAAGAGGTAAAATATTATTTGAGTTTAAAGAAATTGATTGTTTCTAGATACCTTTACAAAGAGACCTTCCATTTAGGAGGCAAGAGATCTGGGAATTTGTTTTAAATAGATCAAAGGGGCAATTTGAAAGGCTCCTTTTATCAAACCAAGGGTTGTGTGAATCATCTAGGAAATTATTGAAACATTACCTTAGAAGCACAGGTATGGGACCTGTGTAGTAAGCCAGCCTTTGCTAAGCTTTAGTTCCCCCCACCCACCCCAGGCATAATCTTAGCTTTATAAGCTCTTAAACCTATTAAAGGGGGAAGAGTTGTCAAAGTCACTTTCAGGTTCAGCTGGTTATCATCACCTGGAATAGATTAAGGCCCTGAAGTTAATTAATATTGAGGTTAACAAGTACCTTAAAAGTGATTGGTATAGTTGGGTCAAAACAAGTATCCCTAGCAACTTTAAATAAACAACTTTCCTTTTTAATTTATGTAATTTTCCAAAAATATGCTTACAATTAGCACAAGAAACATCAGCAATAAACACAGGTAATTGTCTATACGACAAAGGAATATAACAACCTCTCAAAACCCATATTACAGAAGGAGATGCTACCTAAGCTGTCAAGCAGGTAACAAAACAAATTTATAAACTAGGTACAACCACCACTTCCTAAAATTCTATCCATAACAACAAAACAAAGCAAGCATCGCGTGCATACCAACCATTACAATAATATAATACCCCTTCCCACCCAAAAGAGGATACTACAAAGGTGCTTTATCCAGAAGAAAAGTCTCTAGCTGTAAAGAATTTAAGAACACATATTGCATTCCTTGCTACGTTACAAGGCACTTGCAAGGAACCTAAGAAAGAAATTTGCACCAATAGACACAACTCCAGCCTTAAGTGAGAGAAAGGCTTTCAGCTGCAATTGAGCTGCCCTAGCAACGTCTGGGAAAATCAAAATTTTGTCTCCACAAAACAATTTAAATAGCTAAGCAAAACCTTAAAACTAAAATGCAGAAAATAGTCCAGCAGCGAGATGGGGGCTATTCTGTCTTTTGTACTAAATGTCACATGTACGATTTTCTCCCAGTTGGTGAGGTGTCTTACATGTGCACTAGGTGCAAGGAGCTCTTTACCCTCAGGGAATGAGTCTAATCTCTGGAGGCTAGGAGTAGCAAACATGGAGGACATAAGGAAGATAGAGGGATATATAGACGAGACCTACAAGGATGGAGTATTGAAGTCCCACCTCCAATCTGGCAGCCTCTCAGTTGCCATGGAGGAGAGAGATCACATGAAAGGAGAGCATCACCTTGGTGTGGCAGTAAAACCCTCTCACACTGAGGTTGGTGGACGTGAGGACCGCCTGGTAACATGCCTGCCTGCCTGGTGCAAAGGGAGTGGACCTCATGTGTCACCTAGACAAGGTTTTAGATAGTGCTGAGGAGGAGTCTGCTGTCTTAGTAAATGTTGGCACCAATGGCATAGAAAAGTGTGGGAGGGAAGTTCTGGAGACCAAATTTAGGCTTTAAGGTAGGAAGTTGAAATCCAGAACTTCCAGGGTAGCATTCTCTGAAATGCTTCCTGTTCCACGCGCAGGACCCAAAAGGCAGGCAGACACCCAGCTGTTTCTGAAGGCCCCGCAATACTCTTGCCGTTTGAGCCCATGTTCGGTCTCCACCTCCTCGCGATGTGTCAAGGTCAATATCTAACACTCCGTTAAAGTCCCCTCCTAAGATCAAAGGGACCTCCGGCATCTGCTCCACCCTAGAGGCCAATCGTGCATACATCTCCCGGTCCAAGGCATTCGGACTATACAAATTACCCAGCACGCCTGACTTCCCTTCCAACAGCCCGTGTAGCAATAGAAACCTGACCTCTGGATCGGTGTATGCTTATATCAGTGTGAATCTCACTCGTTTATGAATCAAAATGACCACTCCACCTTTTTCCACCCCACCTTTTCCCTTGTCCCACCCAGTCTCTGTGCAGTTTAAAGTGTTCTTCTGCCATCTGGTGGGTTTTCTGCAGCATAGCAATATCGCTTTTCTGCCTCGCTAACGCTTGCAACACTTTATATCTCTTTATTGGACTACCCACTCCACATACATTCCAGGGTTCATTCCAGGAATCATTCCAGGGTGGCTTATGCCTGTTTTTCTCATATCTCACCATACTGAACCTTTTCCCAAGAGTGCCCCCCCAGCCTGAGGCTCCCCCCCTAGTATCCCTCCTATCCCCCTCTGCTCGACTCACCCTCCACCTGAGGCTACAAACCCCCCTCCCCCATATTCTTCCCTCAATCCCCGTACTTCCCCTCCCCCCTCTACCCCCTCCTCCCCCTCCCAGGCCCCCCTCAGAAAACCTAACATCGTACTCCACTAATCCTATCCCTCCTCTCTTACCTAGTCACGATCGATGTGAATAGATCCCCCCTCCGCCGTTCAGCGCTCCCCGCACCCCCCCCCTCGCTCCACTTACCCCCTCACTGCCTTGCCCCCTCCCTCAGTGCCGTCCTCCCCAATCCCACCCTCCCTATCACAGCCAAATATCGTGGCCAGATCCAAACGAATCCCTCAAACCAGTCCGCCCCACACATCCAAGGAAAAGAGAACATACAACAATACAAAACAAAACAAAAACAAAAACAGAGAACAAGCTAGTATAAAGAATTGTGGATATCAAGGCACAGTTATCACCCCATTCAGGCACCCGGCCTCCCCACCTCCAAGGGGTAGAGACTTCTCCGCCAAGTCTCCATTGTCATAATATCCCCTGGCGAGGTCATAGAGCCAGTCCCGGCCCCAGACAGCGCCAAGACATATCCCGGGCACAACGCTGGAGAGTTTCGCCTCCTTAAATGAATTAGGCGCTCACTTCTGCACCAGTTCATACTCCACAGGAAAGTCTCTCATGACGCCCCGGTCTGCTCCTCGGTGAGGGTAGTGTCCTCGTTCCTCAGGCTCTCCACATATTGAGTCGCCTCCCCCGCCGATTCAAATATCCGGTGCACACCGTTCTGGGTAACATGTAATCTGGCCGGGTATTGCACTGTAAACCAGGTGTTGGCTTCTATTAGTATTTGGCAGAGGGGCACATATGCTCTCCGGTGCTGACTCGGGGACACAGAGTAGTCCTGCGCTATTCTTATTTTCATATTGTCTTTTTCAATTTACCTTTTTTTCGTGCCACTCTCAATATGGTTTCCTTTTGCGGGAACTGCAAAAATGTAGCCAGGACCACCTGGGCCTGCGGTCTTTCGCATTTTTCGGTCCCACTCTGTGAGCCTTCTCAATCATGATCTGGCCACTTTCTCCCTCTCCCTCCAGCAATGAGGCAGACAAGGTTTCCACAAAGAATTTCAAGTCTCTATCCAGGACTGAATCCGATATGCCCAAAAATCGCAAATTATTTCATCTGGAGCGGTTTTCAATGTCATCTAACTTTGCCTCATGAGCCTTTAACGCGGCCAGCACACACCCCAGCTCCCGGGTTCGATTTTCCACTTCCTCTTCAGTGTGCCCGATACGGGTCTCTGCCTCCTGCACACGGGTGCCTAAGGAGCCCATTGAACTCTGCAGCACGTCCATTTTATTATGTAGCGCTTCAAATTGTGCCGACAACGCACCTGATACCGCCACTGATATCTCTTCAATGAATGCCGGGGAGGCCGAGGAAGTGTGCGCCAGGGGTGAGTCCGCCATTTTCTGTTGCCCCGCGGCCCGATCTTTCTCCCGTCTGCCCAATTTTGCCGCCGCCGCCATTCTCCCCTCTTTTGGTCACTTCTCACCCTTCTCCCAACACTTGGAGAGTCTTTTCGGTGCCTCGCTGCAGTTAGAAACGGCTCAATTTCACCAGCACGGAGGGGGGGGCGGTGTCTGGAGCTCAAGTGATCAGCGTTCACCCAAGCTCACCACATCACGTGACTCCCTCGAGTTTGCACTATTTAAACCCAGTGTACCTGCTTTATTTTTTTCATAGACCTGATGAAGGGAGTATAACTCTTAAAGGTTTGTCAAAAATATATCAAGTTAGTTCAATAATAAGTATCATCTACAACTTTTTTGTTCACCTTTATTTGCACATAAATGTGCCATTAAAATTTAAGTTATTCCTAATCGTATCGTAAATTGCAGTTTATTCCATATCAGCAAGAACAGAATGAAATCAATTATGATTAATCACATGATTGACATCTTTGACCACATGATCAATTTCAATTAAAAATTTTAATCATGCCAACCCCTAATGATATATATTTTAGGTTCACTTCAAGATGAACTGCAAGGACCTAGAACTAATCTATTTCTAAGGGCTAATATCTTGCTGATTAAGATTACCAGTTACATCTGGAGGTGGAAATTTTCCTCTTATCCTCTTAATTGGCTTAACAGCCTGTAAATCAAAGATTGAGCCTGAGGTGGGTGAGAAATAATAAATAACTGAAAGTTTGTCCTGACGATATAAATGAATCCAGAATTTTAAATAGACACAGATTTAATCAGTTCAACCCAAAACTCCCCTTTCCCCAAGATTTTAAGACAGTTTCCAAGCAGATAAATACTTACACATGCAGATTCCCAGCAGTAATGGGTATTTTTGTGTGGTGAGTGGTAAGGAGACGTCTCCTAGTTCTGCTCTGCATGTGAGGAATGTTTCTGTGGATGCAGGATTTTTACTGGATTCCAGTCCCATTTGGAGTAGTCTGGGGTTAATGAATTAAATATCTATTTATTTATTTTGCACTTGGGTCCTGCCCTTTGTAAAGAATTCTGCTCAAGGTGAGTAACAATAGGTTTTAAATACCAAACAGTAATGAAAACAGTCAACAAATTAGTTCAGTCATCAATAAATAATTATTGACTCCAGACTTCATTTTTTTTTATTGTGGATTCTGTAAACCTAGCTTTAAACTGTTTTCAGCCCAAGGTAATATAACACCTCAGACACGTAAGAGATTTCTGCTTCATAAGAACATAAGATATGCCATACTGGGTCAGACCAAGGTCCATCAAGCCCAGTATTCTGTTTCCAACAGTGGCCAATCTAGGTCATACGTACCTAGCAGTTTCCCCAAGGGACACAGGTTCCACAATGCTTGTATTGGTTCAAGCATTGATATCCTGGGTCCCTTCTTAATAATGGTTTATGGACCTTTCCTCCAGGAACTTGTCCAAACCTTTTTTAAACCCAGCTACACTAACAGCCTTTACTACATCCTCCGGTAACAAATTCCAGAGTTTGATTACACGTTGAGTGAAAAAATATTTTCTTTTATTAGTCTTAAATAGTTTACCCTGTAGCTTCATTGCATGTCCCCTAGTCTTTCTATATTCTGATAAGGTAAACAATCGATCTACGTTTACCCGTTCCACTCCGTTCATTAATTTATAGACTTCTATCATATCTCCCCTCAGCCGTCTCTTTTCCAGGTTAAAGAGCCCCAACCTTTTTAGCCTTTCTTCATAGGAGTAGCCTTCCATCCCCTTTACCATTTTGGTGGCTCTTCTCTGAACCTTTTCTAAAATTGCTATATCCTTTTTAAGATATGGCGACCAGAATTGCACACAATATTCAAGGTGCGGTCTCACCATGGAACGATATAGAGGCATTATAATATCTTTTGTTTTATTTTCCATTCCTTTCCTTATCATACCTAGCATTCTATTTGCTCTCTTGGCCGCCGCTGCACACTGGGCCGAGGGTTTTAACATGGTATCCACAAGGACGCCTAAATCTTTTTCTTGGGTGGTGGTTCCTAATGTGGAACCTTGCATCGTGTAACCATAGTTTGGGTTGTTCTTCCCTAGGTGCATAACCTTGCACTTCTCCACATTAAATTTCATCTGCCATTTTGATGCCCAGTCTTCCAATTTATCAAGATCCTCTTGCAATTTTCCACAATCCTCCTGGGTTTTAACAACTTTAAATAGTTTTGTGTCATCAGCAAATTTGATAACCTCACTCGTTATTCCACTTTCCAGGTCATTTATGAATATGTCAAAAAGCAGCGGACCCAGCACAGATCCCTGGGGTACACCACTATTCACCTTTCTCCATTGGGAAAATTGGCCATTTAGCCCTACCCTCTGCTTTCTATCTTTTAACCAGTTCCTGATCCACAGTAGTACACTGCCTCCTATCCCATGACTCTTTAGTTTTGCCAAAAGTCTCTCATGAGGGACCTTGTCAAAGGCTTTCTGAAAGTCCAGATACACAATATCAACCGACTCACCTTTGTCCACCTGTTTATTCACTCCTTCAAAAAAACATAACAGATTAGTAAGACAAGATCTTCCTTGTCTAAAGCCATGTTGGCTGTCTCCCATTAGGTCATGACTATCTATATGCTGAGTAATTTTATTCTTTATGATGGTTTCTACCATTTTTCACGGTACTGATGTCAGGCTCACCGGTCTGTAGTTTCCCGGATCACCCCTCGAACCCTTTTTAAAAATTGGTGTTACATTGGCGATCCTCCAATCCTCAGGTATTAGAGATGATTTTAATGATAGTTCACAGATTACTGATAGCAGGTCTGCAATCTCAAATTTCAGTTCTTTCAACACCCTTGGATGTATACCATCCGGCCCAGGTGATTTGCTACTCTTCAGTTTATCTAATAGTTGTAGGACATCTTCCCGATGTATTGATATTTCCTTCAATTCTTCCACACCTTTAAATACCACTTCAGTCGTGGGTAACATCCCTACATCTTCCTCAGTAAAGACCGAAGCAAAGAATGGAGCCAAGGATCTCAGTTGAGGCCAAATATTTCAATTGTCCCCACATCACCTGTGTGTTTTATTGACAACAGCAAGGTCTTTCACTGTATAAATCATGAAAAACTCTCAGCCACATTAAGAAGCATGGGTATACCAGAATAGTTTTCATGCCGAACCTTTATATTGATCAAGAAAAAACAATTATAATGGAACAAGGGGAAACAAAATGGTTTAAAATCAGGAAAAGTGTACACCAGGGCTGCATACTTTCCCCCTACCTCTTTAATTTATATGCAGAACAAATCATCAGAGAAGCAGGACTGTATGATGACAACCAAAGTGTGAAGATTGGTGAAAGACTCATCAACAATCTTCGCTATGCTGATGATACCACATTACTGGCTGAAAGTGAAGATCATCTGAAACATTTGCGTCTCACGATCAGGGAACATAGTCTTCAAATGGATCTGCACCTTAAGGTGAAAAAGACAAAGATCCTGACAACTCGTAAAATCAATAAAGTTCATCGTTGATGGAGAACAAAATAGAAATAGTGGACAACTTTAACTGCTTGGATCAATAAAGAAATGACAAGCAGTCAAGAAATCCAACGACGCATTGCTCTTGGCAGAATACTGTGTATACCAGAGGTTTTCAACACAGTCCTTGAGGCATATCTAGGCTGATCGAGTTTTCAGGATTCCCACAATAAATATGCATGAGAGAGATTTTGCAAATCTATCTCATGGATATTCATTGTGGGACTCCTGAAAACCCACCCCGAGGACTGGGTTGAAAACATCTGATGTATACCATGGACTGCCCAAAGAACAAAGCAGTCCGTACTAGAGGAAATCAAACCTAAACTTCCTTTAGAAGCTCAGATAACAAGCCTTCAACTTTCATACTTTGGACACATCATACGAAGAGAGAGATCGTTAGAGAAAGGCATCATGCTTGGCAAGGTTGAAGGTCAATGCAGAAGAAGAAGGCCGGCAATGCGATGGATTGATACAATAACAGCAGCTATGAATGCTACTCTATCAACAATGAGCTGCCTGACTGAAGACCAAACACAGTTTATGACAACTATTCAGAGGGTTGCCATGAGTCGGCACTGACTCAATGGCACTTAACAACAACACACACAGAGCATACTGTATAAATTGAAGGGAAATCCCATTCTACTCTCTCTCATAATCCCACACCTCTACAGAGTCATTTGAATGATAGGTGTTCCCCTCCCTGTCAAGGTGTCTCCTGGAGGTAAGGAGGGAGGCTAGACTGGAAAAATAAAAAAGGATTATATACTTTCATGTAGGCTGAAAAGTTAGATGATATTCTGTACCTGTCCTAAGAACAAGACCCAAAAGAAGAATTAAAACACATTCATTTCTCTTGTTCATGAAGGTTGGAAAATGGAATTTGAATGACCTGACTCTTGTTTATTGTCGGATATTGTTTGTTTTATGTAAACCGCGCTGATCGCAAATAGTGCGGTATATAAGAAATGTAAATAAATAAATAAATAAATAAATAAATTTAAAATCTAAGGTCAAAGTAACAGCATTTTTCAGGAAACAATGCTCAATTAGAAAGGGATGTATAGTATACCTCTTTGTGTTTTTCAGACTCTCCTGGGAAGGAAAGTATTTTACCAGGGAAGTACGTTTAAACTGGAAATAAAGTTACTGAGATCTCAGCTCATGAAGTTCCTCAGAGTTCTCCCATAGCCTGGAGCAGTGTCGGCGTTACGTTTATGTAGTGTAAGCAGATAAGCTCGCAGTTTCCTCTGGTGCTTGTGGGTCAACTGTATTGAGTAGTTCCCAAGTTATATCCTTTTCATGGGTCTCTTGACTCTCACCAGGGACCTACTATCCTATCTTAACAAATAAGGGGAAAGAGACTCTAGCTCAACCAGTATATAGTTCTAATGATAGGTTACCTTGATCTGACTCTGTAGAGTCTTGGCAACAAAGTCTGTCCAGCTACCTAAAGAAATATCAGTTCAGAATCCATACGGAAAGGTTAACAAAAGGTCATATATCTCCCACAAGGTGGGTGCTCTCTGCAACAGGAGCTCCTTCAGTACAGATGGCCTCAGGGTACCTTGGGCTGAGCATTCTCCACCTTGCACCCTGTCTACACCAGCAGACAATCGGTCGTGGGGCTCCCTATAATTTCTCAAAGGACTCACCAGCCCTAGTGTCCCCAGGATCAGCTTCACCCACAGCATTTTTCACATTCAGCTGCTCATAACTATCAACACCTTCCCATGCATTTCAGTACTTATGCATGTCAGACTAAATAAAATCCGTTTTCTACCTGTGCTGGGGGTCTCGGATTTACACAGTTCTAATTGGAATTGTGATCTCTGCTTTCCTTTCAGCTTACCCCCTTGCAGCTTCCTGTTATGCCCTCTAGTATTATAGCTTCCCTGCCTTTGAAAAAGGTTTGTTTGTTCATTAATACCCTTTAAGTATTTAAATGTCTATATCATATCTCCCCTATCCCTCCTCTCCTCTAGCGTATACATATTTAGGTCTTCAAGTCTCTTCTCATAGATCTTCTGGTGCAGGTTCCAAATCATTTTGGTCACCTTCCTCTGAACCGTTTCCAATCTTTTTATATCCTTTGCGAGGTATGGTCTCCAAAACTGAACACAATATTCCAAGTGAGGCCTCACCAGCGACTTGTACAGTGGCATTAGTACCTCTTCCTTTCCGCTGGTAATTCCTCTCTGTATACAACCCAGCATCCTTCTGGCTTTGGCCACTGCCTTGTCACATTGTTTCGCCACCTTGAGATCCTCAGAAATAATCACTCCAAGGTCTTTCTTCTGGTCCATGCACACCAACCTCTCACCCTCTATCGCATACAATTCCCTTGGATTTCTGCATCCCAAGTGCATGACGCTGCACTTTCACATTAAATCTTAACTGCCAAGCATTAGACAATTCTTCCAGCTTTTGTAGATTTTTCCTCATGTTATCCATTTCCTTAGAGGAGTCTTCACTATTGCAATTTTTCATGTCATCTGCAAAAGGCAGACTTTCCCCTTCAATCCTTCAGCGATATCTCTCAAAGACATTGAACAGTACTAGTCCCAGGACCGATCCCTTGGGCACTCCACTATTCACCTTCCTTTCTTCTGAGTGAGTTCTGTTCTGTTCTGTCATTTGTCAGTCAACCAATTTCTGACCCAGCATTTATCTTCAGTCTCTATTCCATCAGTTTACAACAGGGGTCTCAATCCATTCCTCAGGACACACTTAGTCAGGTTTTCAGGATAACTACAATGAATATGTGAGAGGGATTTGCCTCCACTGTGTGCCAATCTCTCTCATGCATATCCATTGTGGTTCTCCTGAAAATCTGACTGGCTAAGTGTGTCCGAGGACTGGGTTGAGGAGGCCTGCTTGATTAGGAAAAGGAATGGCAATCCATCCTTTGGCCTGATCAGAGGCAATGTACATCCTGGAAAAAAGGAGTGACCACCTAACCTCAATGTATCCTCTCAGGAGAAAAGGCTACTAGGCAGTCTTTACACAGTCTAACAAATTCATTGTAAAATAAAATAAGACTAAATTTTGGATGGAAGAAATGGAATACCTTCCCGAGAAAGCACATTTGAAACATGCATGTATTAAGGTTTGACCCTCACCTGCTTGCTACCATGTCATATGTGTTTTCCAGAAGGACAGAGATAAAGTGAGAAGAAATGGCCAATGTAACAGAGGCGGGAAACGTACAAGTGATCACGCAAGTTCTCTCACAGAATGACCCTCGGGCTGTCCAACTGCGTCAGTCTACCGGGTCTTATTCCGAACAGCGCCAAATCCCTGAGATAATCAAGATGTTTAAGAAATGCCAGCCCACTGCACTGGGGGTAAGTTTATTTGTATTTCTCATAAATCTTTCTGTCATTGGGCAAAATATTCAAATAGTGAATGAAAATGTTTGACGCTGGCAACTAACCAGGGTCGACGTAACCATTAAGTAAACTAGGCAGCTGCCTGGGGTGGCAAAAAGCAACTGCAGTCAAAGAAAAACAATAACTCTTTACAGCCACACAAATTCCAAAAATGAGCAATGTGCAGTTTTGCCTGCAGGAAGAGGGGGTCATTTTGAAATAGCCCATTTACCCAGGTATACAACTTTTGGAAATTGCCTTCATTGTGTATGTAGATATAGAGAGAGATGCAGATATCGATACACACAGGCACGCATAAAACAAAGCTTAATTTTCCAAGCGGCAATATTCAGTGGGATGGTGAACGCATAAAGATGCATGACTAAGTTATATGTTGGCCATATATCTTTATGGGGGGTAATTTTATAAGCAATTTGAGTTTGTAGTACAGCATTTTATGTACTCATGGGGTATACATGTATAACTGTAGGTGCTCAGGAAACAGTGGGGGGATTTCAGACCTGCTAATCATGTTAATCACAGCAAGCACGATATTCAATGGCACTGAATGCCCCAATGCTAGCCAGAAGTGGCACCCCAGGATAATTGGCTAGTGGCGATGGTCGGTTATCTCACAGCGGTGAAAGTTAGGCACCTGAAAGACTCACCTAACTTTTGCCGCTGTAACTGACTGGGTAGTGGCTGGACATCGCTGCTGCCCGGTTAGCTGCGGTGCTCGCCAGCTCTCCCGGATATTCAGTGCCGGGGGGCCGGATATGGCCTCGGCACTGAATATACTGGTTTAAAGTTCAGCAGTGGCAGCTAGACGCTTTGTCAGTGCCAGCCGCTGCTGATCGCCCCCTAGTGGATCTACTTTTTCTGTGGCATCTTGTTAGAGATTCCTGGGGCAGAGTGGGGGCAGGATCAGCTCTTATGTGTATCTTGTAAAGAACATCTGTGCCAATTTCTACTGGGGCAGTTTGCACAAAGGAATACCTGCCTCGGTGTGCCTTTCTGTGGGAGCTTTTGGGTAAGCTATTTAATAAAGGAGAATATAAAAAGGTGTGCACATTGTGCCTCGTCTGTCTTGAAGACCTAGGTGCTCTTATAATATCACTCCCAGTGGGCTAATTTTATTCAGCATTTGCCCAATGTATTTTTTGTTTTCTGGCTCCCTTCATATCATTGGTACAGCAAATAGCATTGCTGTTTTCCTTGCATTTAAGCAATCACATAATCCATTTGCACAGGCAATGCAAATGATGTGAGGCGCCCATGGCTTATCCTGGTCACCCAGTGGGCATCCAAACTATAACGTGTACATTTTGTGAAGATCTGACGCTATAGTACAATGTTGAGATACAGTAGCCAATGAACCACAAATGTAACAAAAAACATCAGAATGATTTTTACACTGTCTTGGCATGATTATTTTATTTCTGATGATTTCTTCAGTGTTATTACCAAATACATAATCAAAATAATTAACCTGAAAAGCAAAATAAATACCAGTCAGTATTGGTAGAGAAATCACTGACACAGTTTATGTTTATGCTATACCCCCATACCATGTCAAGAATGTAAATATGCTATAACCCCCCCCCCCGGTGATGGTATTTTCCTCTCCCTCCTGTAAATGCAAATAGCCCTGTTTATAGTAAACCGCTTTGACCCGGTGAAAAGCGGTATATAAGCACGGCTAAATAAATAAATAAATAATGTCAATTCGGCTAGTATAGCAAAACTTCCGACACTATCATCTTTCAAACCTGATGTGATACAACAAAAACAAAACCGGTTTTGAACATTGTTCCTCTTAATACACAAGAAGTTATTTGTGATGCTTTTTCCAGGTTGACCAGTGTTATCTGTCACATATTTGCCCAGGTCTCCTATGATTTCTAATACAGCATTAAGATTAGCATCTGCTTAACCACTAGGCAAGGTGAGGCAGCAGCTACTGAGGGAGCAGTAGAGCAAGTCCTGAGAGCCCCACAAACACAGAGAGCCGCCCGCACGTGCTTCACTCACAGGGAGTGGGGGCATTTCCATTAGCTACTTTACTTGGCTAAATGACTTTGGAAATTGTCCTCAGTATGTATGCATTATGTAATTTTGGAGTGGAGGAGTGGCCTAGTGGTTGGGGCAAGGTACTTCAGGCCCAAAGGTCAGGGGTTCAAATCCCACTAGAGGACAGCAACCTTGGGCCGGAAGGACTGGGGTCTCTAGTCCCACAGGTGCTCCTTGTGGTCTTGGGCAAGCCACTTAACCCTCCATAGCCCATGTTCCCTGTAAAATAGTTATCTCCAAGTTATAATGCCCTGTTCAATGTAAACCACACTGATGCAGAATAGCACAGTATATAAGAGCATGTAAATATATATTTTTAAAATAGAAAATAAAGTTTAATATTTAAAAGTATGATATCCAGTTCTGCATTTTTATAGGATTGTTGTGGGATGATCATGATTATTGAGTTTAATTTGAAAAACTCTTGGGGAGGGGCAGACTAGAGGGTGAAAACGTTTTGGGGAGAGCATAAGACTAGCGCCCTTCCACCCACCTGGATTAATATGTTCTAATATTTTTTGAGAGTGTTTCCATCTCTGGCTGTATATAGAGTTGCCAACTGGCTGCTTTTCAGCTAGCCTGGCTGGTTTTTATATGCCGGCAGAGAACTAAAACCGTCCGTTGAAAAGCTGCTTTTTTGCTCTGGCGGGACTAGGGGGTGGCTCTATCTCTCTCTGTTTCCTCCGCTCAGCCTCATCCTGTCTTCCAATCCAGCAGCAGCTCCTGCACCTCACAGAGCCACGGCTGCTCCCCCTCTCCTCTGATCTAGCTGCGGCTCCTGCACCTCACAGAGCCACGGCTGCTCCCCCTCTCCTCTGATCTAGCTGCGGCTCCTGCACCTTACAGTGCCACGGCTGCTCCCCCTCTCCTCTGATCTAGCTGCGGCTCCTGCACCTCACAGAGCCACGGCTGCTCCCCCTCTCCTCTGATCTAGCTGCGGCTCCTGCACCTCACAGAGCCACGGCTGCTCCCCCTCTCCTCTGATCTAGCTGCGGCTCCTGCACCTCACAGAGCCACGGCTGCTCCCCCTCTCCTCTGATCTAGCTGCGGCTCCTGCACCTCACAGTGCCACGGCTGCTCCCCCTCTCCTCTGATCTAGCTGCGGCTCCTGCACCTCACAGAGCCACGGCTGCTCCCCCTCTCCTCTGATCTAGTTGCGGCTCCTGCACCTCACAGAGCCACGGCTGCTCCCCCTCTCCTCTGATCTAGCTGCGGCTCCTGCACCTTACAGTGCCACGGCTGCTCCCCCTCTCCTCTGATCTAGCTGCGGCTCCTGCACCTCACAGAGCCACGGCTGCTCCCCCTCTCCTCTGATCTAGCTGCGGCTCCTGCACCTCACAGAGCCACGGCTGCTCCCCCTCTCCTCTGATCTAGCTGCGGCTCCTGCACCTCACAGAGCCACGGCTGCTCCCCCTCTCCTCTGATCTAGCTGCGGCTCCTGCACCTCACAGAGCCACGGCTGCTCCCCCTCTCCTCTGATCTAGCTGCGGCTCCTGCACCTCACAGAGCCACGGCTGCTCCCCCTCTCCTCTGATCTAGCTGCGGCTCCTGCACCTTACATTGCCGTGGCTGCCCTAGCAATAATAATAAAAAAGAAAACAAGCATGCACAGCCACTGCGGAGCCTTCTGACCTGCTGCTGCGTCCCGCCCCCCCAAAAGGAAGTTACGCTAGAGCGCGCAGGACACAGCAGCAGCTCAGAAGGCTCCACAGCGGCTGCGCACGTTCATTTTCTTTTTCATTATTAGTGCTATGGCAACCGCGGCTCTGTAAGGTGCAAGAGCCGCGACTAGGTCGGATGAGATGGGGAGAGTTCTTTTTAACATTTTTATTGCTATCGCAGCCGGGGCTCTATAAGAGGCGGGAGCTGTGACTGGATCAGAAGAGAGTCTTAAAAAAATGTATTTCTATTGCAGCCGAGGCAGCTGAATGTGGGGGAAGGGAAGTCAGAAGGTGGATACAGTGGATCAGTGGGGGGTAGGGAAGAGAGGAGGAGATGCCGGATGGGGAATAGTGAAGAGAGATGGGTAGATGCTGGATCATGGAGAGGTGGAGGAAGACAGAGGTGTGTGCTGGACACAGAAGGGAAATCAGGAGACAGTGGGGATATACAGGATTAGAGGGGCAAGGAACAGAGTTGGTAGTGACAGATGGTAGGTTGGGAAATGGGGGAGGCATGTTAGACGAGTCTGATGTTTGGGGATGACACAGGTAGAGTTGCCAACTGGCCAGTTGTAGGGACTGGAGGCCAGCAGTTGGCAGGACTGTAAAATCAGCCAGTGAAGGGCCAATATTCTGCCAACTACCGGCCTTGGCTCAGCTCCCCCCCCATCTCCCTGCATTACCTGCCCGGCCTGCCCTTGTTCCGCTGCCGCTTCTCCTGCTCCATTGGTGTTGATGGTGGTACCAGTTGACCTCCAATTAAATAAAACAAAAAAAGAAGGTGGGTCATTGCAATTCCACACTTGCTTCTGGGGGTCGGCAGAGAGCAGGGCATTCAAAGCTAAACAATAAATTCTGACAGCCAAGGGGGACCATACAGGTTAAGATGTGCTTAGTGTGCCAACAGTTTGAATAAACTCTGGGGCTCGCCCGGATTAAATTCACGATATGCTTGGTATTGAGAGGGATTTTTTTCTCGTATGATAAGTTTCATGGGGAAGGTTCTAGCTCTGCTCTGCACAAATTGTTGAGGAAGGGGCTGTGGGGTGGGGTTCGGTGGATGCAAAATATATGTTTGAATTTAATGCCTTATAGGAAAGCTTATGTGTATTGGAGGGGCCTGAGAAGGGAACTGTGGCTGAATAAGTACTGAAGAATCCAAATGCTTGTACCCCCCTCAAGGAACACATGAAGATTGTGAGCCCTTTGGGGATGAGGGAATATATACAGTACCTGATTGTTAACTGCCTAGAGGGCAGTATAAAATAGAATATAGCCTGCTGACTCTAAAGCCTGCACTGTTGCCTTCTCTGCAATGATTTTTATGGGAGGGGAAGGGGTGGGCAGGGGGTGGCATGGGCGGAGCACGGCTAGCTACAGGAGGCAGGTTTATTTCTTTCAAAAATTTGGCAACCCTAGCTGCATAGTTTCCATTGCAAGAACAGTTTACTACATCAATTTAATCTTCCATATAACCTTCTCCTCTGCAGTGCCCGTCCCTTGAATGTGTAGTAATTCACTGTCTTCCGCAGGAAGAAAAATCATGGCTTTTGCCTGTCTCTTTCTCTCCTCCGCGTCCTCAGTATTTATGTTACATCTGTCCTTGCAATTCAGATCTCACGGTTTATCTTTATTCAGCTGCATTTCTGTTTTAAACTTCCATTCTGCTTAGTTGCAGCTGCTCTGTGCCCTCGGAGTTAATTAAGTCCTTTTTGCTCTGCTCATAATGCTCTGTGGTCAGCCCAGATAAAGTTGGTCCTTTGTCAGAGTACCAGTTCTGCTCTGTAGGTTGCAGCTCTCAGCAACTTTCTGGATCAGCGCAGCTTGTGTTCAAAACTTTCCTCTGGGCCCATAACGTTTTGGCAGAGTATCACTGAGCTGGCTCGGCCGTGTTATTCTGCTTTAGAAGTGGTCGAGTGTATGTGGGGTATCCTCACACGTTTTATGTGAGGTAGAAAATGATACAGCGCTTCTCAGTGACTACAGTATATTCAAGTGTACTGTATTTGGGAAGTGGGATGTAGAATTACATTATGTGATTACATTGTTCTATACAGAGAAACTGTATACTGGAATTACCAGGCACAAAAGCAGGAAGGGAAGAGCAAACTGAGAATGATCTAGCTTCCAGACTCCCTTATAGCCCTTCCCATGCAGGTTCGAGTGCCGAATGTGAACCCCTTCTTGGCTGGAAAGAAGGATGATCTCCTGCCGTTGCGCTCTGGAGTTAGAGAAAAAATCAGTCTGAAATCAGATTCTCTGAGGGACTAATAGAGAACAGATGTAGTCCTACTACACAAAAGTAGTAACAAGGAGTTGGGCACCTACAGACCTGTTTCTGTAGGGTCACAAAGCGAGTGGGAGTAGCCACGACAGCAAGCTGTTTTCATGGCATCGGAGCGGTTTGTGTTGATTGTAAACCATACCCAGCCCTTTCTTTGTAGGTCCAGGAAGTCTGGATTTGTTTCTTTTTCAACATGGGTGTCATTGTACAATTTTACAAACTCATAGTGGTGTCCTTGAGGGTAATTACCCTTTGGAATCTGAAATACATACGGTGACATCTATACTCCTGACAAAAGGCATCTTGTTGAAAGACGGCAATGCAGAGTCAGTTTGGTTGTTATGATTTGTTCCAAATAAACTCTGGACTTGTTTTTATCTGCTATTACTGCCACTGGTTCTGTGGCGCTTTTATTTGTGGATAGTTTTATCTCCTTTTTGTTCCCACATAAGTTCATACGTTTTACATGAGTATGTCCCAGGCAATATTACAAAAACCTATTTCTGAACATAAAATGCTGTTTTACCTATGAAAAAAGGCTTATAAAAAACAGGTCCTTATTAATGCTAGTACTTGAATTCATTTGTTCCCTAAATCTGAGGACAATGATAAAATATGGGATGCAGAGATTTTATGAAAAACTGGATCTTGCATTTTTTAGACTGTGGGTGTGTTGGTTTGTACACATTCCCAAAAGACAGGAGAAGGAAGTTTTCCACAAAAATAGTTCAGTGAAGATAGCGGAAAACAAAAAGCACGGCCAAACAGAAAGAGATATCCACAAAACTTTATTGTAGACCCAACTTAACCAGTTTTGGCCCTAGGCCTTCATCAGGGGTCTAAAGACAAACATGGACATAAAATTAAAATATAAATAATCATAATACAAACAAATAAAAACTTAAAATACATAAAAAATGTAATACATTAAAAATATATAATACATTACCAAGGGGGACACAACAGAAGCATCTAAGGAGTGGACCAAGTCACTCTTCCCAATCTATGGTGAATAAATAGGCAGAATAAATATAGCAAATTTTGTGAAATTAGTACATTGAAAAAAGGTATATATGTAATTAGTAACCTTAACTATGATATATAAAAAGTAATTACCACATGTAACAGGTGATGGATACCAGGAATGCCCTCCCAAAAGAGGCGGTGGGAGCAAAAACAGTGATGAAATTCAAAAAGGCATGGGACAGACACAGAGGATCACTATATAGCAAGAGGATGGAATCACCTCTACAACTTGGGCACCTTCATGGACAGACTAGATGGACCATACAGATCTATTTCTGGGTCCCAGCAAACAACTGCTCCACGCTCTGGATGGTGATTCAACTTCTATTGTCACTGAAATAAAACTTCTTCTTTCATGACACAAAAACATAGAAAATGGTGTCAGATAAAGACTATATGACCTGTTCTAATCTTCCTAACCATACCAGCTACTAAGCTCTACAGTCCCTAGCTCTCTTTTACAAATTTTCTATCTCGCATCACCCCTTTGTCTCCATTCCCCATCTTCCTACTTAACCTGTGCCAAAATTCTCACCTGACACCCTATTTTATCCTCCCCTCTACCGCAGATACCTCTTTATGTCTCTAGCCTGCCTTTCTCCATCCAAACTTCCCCTCCTGTGCCCACTCCCTCTACCCACTCAACATTTTTAATTTAATTTAATTTAATGAACAGATTTTTATATACCGCTCCTTCCATTGATCAGATGCGGTTTACATGGAACAACAGTAAACAGGGAGAGCTGTTTTTACAGATAACAAGTTGTAACTTACATTTAACAATTTGTGAACTATGTACAAAGGAACAGAGTTAAACTATATACAGAGTTATTTGTTATTCATTTGTCATCAAAACATTGTTTTAGGGCTTCAGTACTTCATTCCTTTTCTGGAAAAGTTATATTAGCTGGAATAGGACTATCCTTTATCTAGCTGAGAGGTGGGAGGTGAATTCGTCAAGGATCCATAGTGCATTGTGAATAAGTGTGTTTTAAGTTTTTTCCTAAACTCCATGATTTTGGGTAAGGATCTTAATTCTGATGGGATTGTGTTCCACAGTATGGGGGCTGCATGGGAGAAGGCTTTCTTGTTTGTGGTTTTTTTGGCCTTTATAAATTATTTTGGTGTTGTTAATTTGTTTAACTGGTCTCTCCTTTGAAGATTATGGGTGGGCTCTATTTTGATGAGGTTATTTATGGTCGGGGGTGCTGTTTTATTTAGGGCTTTGTAGGTGGTTAAAATAGTTTTATAATCTATTTGGCTTTGAATCGGGAGCCAGTGTAAATATTCTAAAATAGGGGTTATATGTTGGAAAGGTGGGGCCTTCGTAATGGTCTTGGCTGCCGCGTTTTGTGCTAATTGGAGTTTTTTCAAGGTCTGTTTTGTTACACCTAGTAGGATTTGATTTGCAAAGTCGAAATGGGGGGTTATTATCGCTTGTATAATTCGTTGAAAATCTTGTAGGTGCATTAGGGGGCGGAGTTGCTTTAATATTTTAAGTTTAAAATAAACTTTTTTTGTTATGTTTCTTACGTGTGTATCCATGCTGAGGTGTTTGTCTAGTATTACACCTAAGTAACGTACTTCAGTTTTTAGTTTGATATCGTTATTCTGCAATGTAATATGTGAGGGGGGAATGAACGTTGTGTTTTTAGTTACTATTAGTGCTTCTGTTTTTGAGTGATTGATGTATAGGTTGTTTTCATTTAGCCAGGTGTTTATTTCATTGAGGCATTTGTTAATGAGTTGTATAGGGATATTCGGTATTTTGAATGGGACATACATCATAATATCGTCCGCATATAGGTGATAGTGGACATTAAATTTTTTAAAGATTTTACAGATGTGTTTTAAGTATATGTTAAATAGTAGCGCTGACAGTGCTGAACCTTGGGGGAGGCCTAGTTCTTGATTATATGTTTTTGAAGTAAGGTTACCGATTTGTACGGTTTGAGTTCGGTCAGTTAGGTAAGAGGTAAACCATTCTAGAACAGTAGATTTTATTCCTATTTGCCTAAGTTTATTAATCATTGTTGAGTGGTGAACACTGTCAAAGGCTGCATCTCTCCTTTATGACCCTAACCTTCCTTTCCCTATCCATCCACCCTAGGCAGTCGGGATTTAGAGCCCATTATAGCAGAGAAACTCTCCTGGTAGCTATGTATGACATCCTTACTCGCCTGGATGGAGAAAACAAGTACGTTTGCTCCAACTTGACTTATCAGCCATCTTTGATTTGGTCAATCACACATTCCTGCTCAGTAGACTAAAAGAGGTTGGTCTAGCTAGAACCGCCCTGGATTGGTTCCATTCATATTTTTCTGGCCACTCATTTAAGGTAGTAATGCAGGATAACTTCTCTCAAACTTCCCCCTCTCCTGCAGAGTCCCACAGGGCTCCATTTTATCTCCTACACTCTTCAGCACCTTCATACAGTAGCCCCACTAGCAGCACTGATTCAGGATCTGAGTTATGGTGTTCATATCTGATGATATCCAGATAGTTATCCCCCATGATTCCTGGGATTTGTCGTTTCAGTCCAGTCTGCTAACCAACCCACCTTGATATACTGTAATTCCTTATTGGCTACAGCTATATAAACTTGTTCGTAATACTACTAAATCCTCTGCCATCTGGTTTGGTAATGATAGCTCCCCTCCTAATTTTTCCCCTAGCAACTCGGGCACCTCTTTCCTGATCAAAGACAAGATCACTGCATTAGGGATTATCCTAGACAATAAGCTAACTTTTAAGCCACAGTCTCTTTTCTGGTACAAAAATGCTTCTATTCCCTATAAATGAGAACCCTTATCCAAGCCCTCATTTTGAACCATCTTGATTATTGTAATTCCTTATATTCTGGACTTCCTCTGTACACAATTCAGCGTCTACAAATTATTCAGGATACTGCTGTGAAGCTAATTTATGGGGCCAAGCAGAGAGATTGTGTTACTCCTCTTTTGGTTAGGGAACACTGGCTCTCGATCCTCCAGTGCATCACGTTAAAGATTGTCATCGTCTCACACCATTCTTTTTACATTGGTCTCCCGCTAGGGTGATCCACAAACCAATGCGAAAAGTTAATGTTTGTAGAATCATTTCTCCACAAGGCTTATTTATTTATCCATTAGGGTTAGCAGGCTTACCTGTGAAATTTCAGCCTGATTGTGAAACCTTTAGAGGTCACCCCATTCTGAAAATTTTATGGATGAGAAAAGGCATTTATGTATTGAAACTATTCCTTTTTAAAGCTCAGTTCAGGATGACTGAAAGTGAGTCCAAGAATATCACAGATTTGGCTCTGTTCATCAGTCTTGTTTACATCAGACAGTGGAATGAAGCACCATTTGCAATCTGAGCTCCTCTCAATGGCATTGAATTTTTATCCGTTCTGAAGACTTACACAAATCAGGCTGTTGAATTTTCAAGACACCTCTGGTTTTTGTCTGAACATTTGGCAGGCTTAGCTCTTTTTGATGACAGAGTCTCAGCAGAAACAAAGAAAAAGATGGTGCAGAACCTTCAGTGGCCACCATTATGACATTCTAGTTGTCTGCTGTTTAGGAACAAGCTCTCAGACACTTTAAGAGCTAACAAGGACTTACAATCCTTCCCCAAAAGTCTAAAAACTTACTTATTCCAAGAATGTTATGACATAACATAACTTAATGCCCTCGCTTCACCTCTTCATGCCACAATACCAACAACACATACTGGAGTCCCAATCCATTTAAGTATGCTCTCTTTGCTACAAACCTCAATATAATTACTCTTTAAAGAGCTCAATGTATAGTGACATTCTTGGAAGAAATACACACATCTATATAATTACTCTGTAAATAGTTCAATGTATCTGATCCTCACTATAGTATATAGACTTCGTGGCTTTCTATTAACATACCACAATCTGTACATAGTTCTAATCCTTTTACGTACACATTAATGTTATGATACATACTTAGTTCTAATCCTGTTACCTGATATATGTTATATGTACATAGTTACAATCCTGTAATATGTCACTTCATGGTTCAAGTTAAATGTTATAATGTAAACCGCTTCTGATCTCTGGAAAGAGCGGTATAAAAATTTAACCAAATAAATAAATAGGTCAGATGACATAAAAACTACCAAATGCGGTGACCTCTAAATGTTGTTTATTATCATTAAAATTCTGTGTTTTTTATAAATATGATAAAGAAGAAAACCAGCTTTGTGGAGAACTGAAATCTGTTGGTTTGTTTTTTCGGACCACCCTAGTCTCCCACATTACCTATTTTCTTTTCTTATCTCTTATATGCCAAAGAGGCACTTAAGGTCATCTTAAGTCCACTTTTTAACCACTTCCACATATCGGCAGTTATGGTATGAATGGATTAGGAATGCCACCTTTGCATGCAATGCCCCAACCCACTGGAACTTTCTTCCCTTGGAAGCCTGCTTCGAAATCTCATTCAACAGATTCAAAAAAATTGGTTCTTCCAACAGATCTTCCAGGATCACTTATAGAAGACTTGCACAGTATTCCTTATTCCTCCTGTTGTACCAGTATCTCTGTGTTCAGAAGTACCACTGTTATCCTACTCTTCATACCTTTCCTCATGTCACACTGATTTTTCAGATGCACTTTTTTGTCCTTTGTTTTTTAATGGATTTATGTTCTGTTACTTCGTGGATTGTGAACACCATTTAGATACTTACCATACAAGGCTACCATTAGCAGTATAACAAATGAATGGCTAAATAAATCCCTGAGGTAGCATATCCCATTCATCAAACTTCCTCTTCTGTGTCCACCCCCAAACCACCATCCTTATCTCCTTTCTTCCCCATTCCAGCAACCACTGCTTCCTCCCTTTCCCCTTCGCCACAGTCACACATCTCCTGCTTCTTCCTCTTCCCCTTCCCACCTCCCCTTTGATCATCCTGCTACAGCTGCTTTCTTTGGCCTATGGCAGTAGTTAATTGCTTAAAAGGCAAAGGGATGTTCATGCGATGTGCGCCTCTGACTGCCGGACCTGTCCCTCTGACGTACACTTCCTCTCTCAGAAGGGTGGGACTGGCAGAGCCATCAGTGGCGCACAGGGAGTGAATGTCCCTGTGCCTTTCTAGGTAATTAGCTGCTACCTCAGGTCAAAGGAAGCAACAGCAGAGGCGGGAGTCAGGTGGGGGAGGGGGAAGAGGCTCTACCAGTGGTGAGTCAAGCTGGTAGGCACATTAATTAGCAATGCTGTCTTCTCATTTGAATCAGAGTTGGGAGGAGGTGGTCATGGTTGAGGCTAGGAAGGCGTGGAACCTGATTCTGAAAGGGGCACATCCAGGATGAGCCTGTTAGGCCTGATTCTGTACCACAGGAGCAAAATGTTCCCACAGCATACAGAATCGGGCCTGAGGATGTCTGCGGGGACGTCCTCCCCTTAGGCTCCCCTGCCTACTGTGGCGCCGACCCTCTTTGTCCCCGCCACCCAACCCACGGCTGGGCAGCTGGGCCTGGATTGGGTGGCAGGGTCCTACCCACACCCAACCCCGACCCCGGGTAGGGGATCCAGTCCCAATCGCTCAGGTTGTGCTGCTTATTCCACCTTGAAGGTGGAATAAGCAGCACGTTCCCCCTGATCCCGCAGGATGTACAGGGCTGTGACTGAAATCGGCCCTGTACGTCCTGCCGCCATGGCCCGCTCCCACTCCACCCAGACTCCACTCCCTCCCGCCCCCCGCTGGCTCTTCCCATACTGCTGCTCTAGCTGTGGGGGAAGGGCCTGAGGGGGAATAGGGGCAGGATGGCTTGCAGTGCTGCGCGTCCTATCGGGACGTGCAGCCCCAAAAGTTGCAACTCCAAATCGGGCCCTTATACGAGTATATGAGGCGCCTATATATACTGCTTACTGCAATGCACTTCTCTCCAAGAGAACACTTAAGTCTATTAATTTTCAACTGTTTATTGCAAATAACCAAACAAGGTATTTACTATAGATAGTTGAAACCAGAAGTGCTACACCAGTTCTGGTGCAATACAAGTCGAAAGTGTCTGTCTTTAGCTGTCTCAGTTGAACAAATGCTGATGGGATGGATTATTAAATTAAATGAATAATTGTAGAAGTGGATGGGATGTAGAAGGAGTGGATATCGAGTTAATTCCAGGGGTGGAGAAGTAGAGAAGGGCTGTGTAGTGTTTGCTTTCTAGTCCAAAATGGAGATATGCACTAGTGACTAGAGGGAGGGGTGCAAAAGAACACTCATGAGGAATAGGGTCTCTGGGATGACAAATAGGGAGACACATGAAGCCAGGTAAATCCCAAGGAGACTGGAGGAAATGATCCACATGCAACATTTAACCTAAAAATACAAATATTACATGAACCTAGTAGAAACCTGATTGCTTTAGCTTTCAGGCTCTAGGTTCAATACAAAATATACTGCAAACATAGGAACATGACGGCAGATAAAGAGCACATGCCCTATCTAGTCTGCCCTTCCATTAACTACAACAGTCCCCTTTTTATCTTTAGAGATCTTCTGTGTTTGTCCCATGCTTTCTTGAATTCAGTTACTGTCCTCATCTCTACCACCTCCACTGGGAGACTATTCCATGGATCCACTACTCTTTCCGTAAAGAAATATTTCCGCATATCACTCCTGAATCTATCTCCCTTCACCCTCATCACATGTCCTCTCATAGCAGAACTTGCTCTTTTCCCCTCATAGCAGAGCTTGGTTTCAATCGAAAGAGGCTCTCCTCCTGTGCATTTATGCCATGGAGGTATTTAAACATCTCAATCATAAGAACATAAGAACATAAGATATGCCATACTGGGTCAGACCAAGGTCCATCAAGCCCAGTATTCTGTTTCCAACAGTGGCCAATCTAGGTCATACGTACCTAGCAGTTTCCCCAAGGGACACAGGTTCCACAATGCTTGTATTGGTTCAAGCATTGATATCCTGGGTCCCTTCTTAATAATGGTTTATGGACCTTTCCTCCAGGAACTTGTCCAAACCTTTTTTAAACCCAGCTACACTAACAGCCTTTACTACATCCTCCGGTAACAAATTCCAGAGTTTGATTACACGTTGAGTGAAAAAATATTTTCTTTATTAGTCTTAAATAGTTTACCCTGTAGCTTCATTGCATGTCCCCTAGTCTTTCTATATTCTGATAAGGTAAACAATCGATCTACGTTTACCCGTTCCACTCCGTTCATTAATTTATAGACTTCTATCATATCTCCCCTCAGCCGTCTCTTTTCCAGGTTAAAGAGCCCCAACCTTTTTAGCCTTTCTTCATAGGAGTAGCCTTCCATCCCCTTTACCATTTTGGTGGCTCTTCTCTGAACCTTTTCTAAATCGCTATATCCTTTTTAAGATACGGCGACCAGAATTGCACACAATATTCAAGGTGCGGTCTCACCATGGAACGATAAAGAGGCATTATAATATCTTTTGTTTTATTTTCCATTCCTTTCCTTATCATACCTAGCATTCTATTTGCTCTCTTGGCCGCCGCTGCACACTGGGCCGAGGGTTTTAACATGGTATCCACAAGGACGCCTAAATCTTTTTCTTGGGTGGTGGTTCCTAATGTGGAACCTTGCATCGTGTAACCATAGTTTGGGGTGTTCTTCCCTAGGTGCATAACCTTGCACTTCTCCACATTAAATTTCATCTGCCATTTTGATGCCCAGTCTTCCAATTTATCAAGATCCTCTTGCAATTTTCCACAATCCTCCTGGGTTTTAACAACTTTAAATAGTTTTGTGTCATCAGCAAATTTGATAACCTCACTCGTTATTCCACTTTCCAGGTCATTTATGAATATGTCAAAAAGCAGCGGACCCAGCACAGATCCCTGGGGTACACCACTATTCACCTTTCTCCATTGGGAAAATTGGCCATTTAGCCCTACTCTCTGCTTTCTATCTTTTAACCAGTTCCTGATCCACAGTAGTACACTGCCTCCTATCCCATGACTCTTTAGTTTTGCCAAAGTCTCTCATGAGGGACCTTGTCAAAGGCTTTCTGAAAGTCCAGATACACAATATCAACCGACTCACCTTTGTCCACCTGTTTATTCACTCCTTCAAAAAAACATAACAGATTAGTAAGACAAGATCTTCCTTGTCTAAAGCCATGTTGGCTGTCTCCCATTAGGTCATGACTATCTATATGCTGAGTAATTTTATTCTTTATGATGGTTTCTACCATTTTTCCCGGTACTGATGTCAGGCTCACCTCTATCCCGCCTTTCCTCTAAGGTGAACATATTAAGATCCTTCAGTCTGTCCTCATATGCTTTATAATGAAGACCACTAAGGAGGAGGAGAGGAGGAGTAGCCTAGTGGTTAGAGCACTGGCTTGGTAACCAAGCAACCAGGGTTCAACTTCCACTAGCACTCCTTGTGGCCTTGGGCAAGTCACTTAACCCTCCATCGCCTCAGAAGGAAGGTCTGGCAATCTACTTCCAGTGACACTGCCAAGAAAACCCAGGAGCTTCTGGGTCACCAGGAGTCAGGATTGACTCAAAGGCACACATTGCATTGCAACCATTTTTGCATCCACCCTCTGCACCAACTCCAACCTGTTTATATCCTTTTCAAGATGCGGTCTCCAGAATTGCACGCAATACTCCAAATGAGGTTGCACCAGAGACTTATGTAGAGGCACTATCACTTCCTTTTTTCTGCTGGCCATTCCTCTCCCTATGCACCCAAGCACCCATCTGGCTTTTGCAGTTGCTTTTTCTACCTGTTTAGCTACTTTAAGATCGCCATACACAATTACGCCCAGGTCCTGCTTTTCTTTCATGGACAGAAGTATCTTACCATCTACACTGTACCACTCCCTTGGAGTTTTGTAGCCCAAATGCATGACCCTGCATTTTTTAGCAGTAATTTTCAGCTGCCAAATTCTAGACCTTTCTTCACGCTTACATAGATCCCTCCTCATGTTATCTACTCCTTTCTGGATGTTTACTCTATTGCAGATTTTGGTATCATCTGCAAACAAGCAAACCTTATCCATCAGCCCATCCATAATATCACTAATGTAGATGTTAAAAAGAATTGGACCAAGGACAGATCCCTGCGGCATACCACTGGTAACCTACTTCTCCTCAGAGTGAGCTCCTTTTACCTATACCATTTGTCACCTTCCACACTACTAATTTCTAACCCAATCAGTAATTTTAGAGCCCATCCCTAGGGTGCTCAGTTTGTTTATGAGTTGCCTGTGCAGAACGGTGTCAAAGGCTTTACTGAAATCTAAGTACAGTACATCCAGGGCTCTCCCTTGGTCCAACTCCTGATGATCCAGTCAAAGAAATCATTCAGATTTGTCTGACAAGACCTGCCTCTGGTGAATCCATGCTGCCTTGGATCCTACAATCCATTGGATTCCAAAAACTCACTATTATCTTTTTTAGTAGCCTTTCCAATAATTTATTAACCACAGAGTTTAGACTAACCGGCCTCTAGTTCTCAATGTCATCCTTATGTTCGCTTTTGTGTAAAGGGACATGTGCCTTTCTTCAGTCCTCTGGCACTACTCCCGACCCTTTTATTTATTTATTTATTTACTACACACTTATATACCGCTACTTCCAGCGATCAGCAGTGGTTTGATTCATCTTTGGGGGATTGTCAATAAAGACTTGGGGGGGGGGGGTGGTATATACATAGAACTGAGGTCACAGCACACATGGTTAGCGTCTTAGGGGATGAATTATACATTCTTACATCTATATATACATATTTACATATTTATACATATTAGCAGTTTTAAACTCTCTCGCAGTTGTTGGTCATAGCTGATTGTAATGACATCGGAATAGGTGAGTTTTTAGCTCCTTCCTGAATTTGGTGATGTCCTTAGTTAAACGCAGCTCACACGGGAGTTGATTCCAGATAGTTGGCGCAGAGAATGAGAAAGCTCTACGACTCGTACTTGCTTTCACTGTTCTGAAGTTGGTGGGGACTTGCAGGGTGCCCGAGTTGATGGTTCTTCTGTCCCTATTTGTAGGTTGTGTGCTGATAAGTGAGGATAGGAATGATGGGGATACGTTGTTGATTAGTTTGAAGGTGGTCACTAACATCTTGTATTGTATCCTAGCTGCAATTGGGAGCCAATGTAGCTCTATTAAAATGGGGGTAATGTGTTCAGCAATGCTTGTTCCCATTATGATCCTGGCTGTCACGTTTTGGGCCATCTGAAGGATATTTAGTGATTTTTTAGGCAGACCTTGTAAGATGGCATTACAGTAGTCTAGGTGTGGCATAATGAGAGCTTGCGCTACCGACCGAAAATCACTGGGTTCTATTATTTTCCTTAGTGGTTGTATCACTCTAAGTTTATGGAAGATGGCTTTATTCGTTTTGCGTAGGTGTGTCTCCATTTTTAGGTTGCAGTCGAGTGTGACTCCTAGATATTTGATTTCATTTTTCGTGTTGTACGTGTTGTTGCACAGAGTGATTGTTGGGGGGGGGGGTTGAAGTTTGGTTTACTGGATATATACATGACTTCTGTTTTCTTATGGTTAATTGTCATGTTGTTTTTCTGCAGCCAACTTAACATCTCATCCAGGCAATTTTCGAGCAGTGTATATTGAGGGTCCACGGTATCTAGTTGTGTGTAAAGCATAATATCATCTGCATAGATGTGGTATTTAATATTATGCCTTTTGAAGATGTCGCAGAGGGGTAGCATGTAAATGTTGAACAGAAGTGCCGAGAGGGCAGAACCCTGGGGTATGCCCTGCGTTTGAGAGAAAGGTTCAGCTTTCTCACCATTGAATTGTACTTGTGGCCTTCTGTTCGTTATGTATGAGGTGAACCATTTGAGGGGAGTTCCCACAATTCCTATAGATTCCAGTTTGTTAAGGAGGATCCCATGGTGTACAGTGTCAAAGGCGGCAGAGATGTCAATGAAAATGAGTATAAACATTTTCTTTCTGTCTTCTAGGCCTTTGAGGAGGTTGTTCATTAGCGCTATCAAAAGTGTCTCAACTCCATGATTTCTTCTGAACCCGTATTGCTGTTTATCTAGGGTATCACAGTCATCAAGGTGTTCTTGAAGTTGTATGAGCACTGCTTTTTCAATGATCTTTGCGAGGAATGAAATGCTGGAGATGGGGCGGTATGATGTCGGATCTTCCTTATTGAGCGAGTTATTCTTTAGGATTGGCCTTATTATAGATTGCTTCAGTTGGTCAGGCATTATTCCTTGACTTAGTGACTGGTTTACGATGTGGGATATTTGCTGGTTGATCTCTTTTTTTGCTGCTTTGATCCATGCCGTTGGGCAGGGGTCGAGTGGGGAGGTGGTGGAATTTATGGAGGTTAGTATGTTGATGGTTTGTTGCACATCAATGCTGCGGAAAATACTCCATGCCTGTTTATGCTCCATCCCTGTTCCTTGGCATGGTGTGTCTATATAGAGAGTGGGGTTGGTGGTAGTAAGCTTGCTTGCGTAGTGGTTTGCAAGCGTTTGTGGATGTATGGGGCTATCTTGATGTTCCGGTGGGGCTGTTTTGGTTAATGATTTAACTAGTGCAAAGAGTTCACGTGGTTTGTTGATGGCTTTGCTTAGAATGCTGGTATGGTGTATCCTCTTAGCTGTGTTTACTTCTTCCTTGTATTTTGAGAGGAGGTTGAGGTACACAGACCTGAGCTCGATGGATTTTGTATGTCTCCACCTTCTTTCATGTTTTCTAAGGTCTCTTTTCATTCTGGTCAGCGTTATGTTGTACCAAGGTTCTGATTTGTGTTTGGATGCGTTTGGTGTATGGTTCTCTTTAGGGATCGCCATGGCCTGAATTCCGGAATCCCAGCTACTTGTTAATTCATTGAGGTCTGTTTTTCCCAGGTCTATGTGGGATTTGATGGTTTTGATGAGACCTTCCATATTTGGTTTGTTAAATCTTCTTTGTTGGAGTGTTACTCTTTTTGCCTTTGTGTCTTTAGATAAGGTAGGAAGCTTTATCCGCATATTGATTTGGTGGTGGTCTGACCAGGGTAATGGGATGATCTCTATCAGGGGCTTCTCAACGTTGTCCTGCTCTCCTGCGGGTGTGAAAACCATGTCCAGTGTGTGTCCCTTTTCATGGGTGGGCTCTGTTATTTGTTGTTGATACCCTAGCTGGGTCATAGCCTCCAGGAAGGTGTTTGCATGTGTGGCTGTCGTTGATGTTAGGTTTAGGTCCCCTAGTATGATCTGGAATTTTTTTGGTTGCGTTGAGGATATGTTTTCTAATGCCGAGGCAAGAATCTCATGCTTTGGCGAGGGGGGTCTGTATATCAGGCAGATGGATAACGCAGTGTTTTCTACCTTTAGTAGGTCTATGTCTGCGTTTGAGTTCTGATATGTGCTTATGAGTTGCAGGTTGGCTTTAGCTATTATGAGGATCCCTCCACCCTTCTTGTGCGCTCGGCGACTGTTGTATAGGTTGTATCCAGGTTTGCTGATCTGGTTTAATATGGCTGCATCGGTGTCGGTGACCCATGTTTCGGTTATACATAGGATGTCCGGTTTCTCGTCTGTGATGATGTCATGGATTATGTGGGTCTTGTTCCTGATTGAGCGAGCATTGATGAGGGTGATATTACAGGTTTCATGCAGCTCTTGTGTAGCCTGTTAGTGGTTTGTGTCGGTGGTTGGTTGTGCGTGTGGGCCAATGATGCTTTAGGCCTGAGGTGCCTCCGATTTCTTGTAGGATTGTTAGTGTAGGCCCTGTGTTTGAGTGTGTGTGTTACTGTGTCTCTGGTGTGGTAGTATGGTGCGAGTAGGAGAGGTTGTGGCATTTGTATGGTGTAGAGGAGGTAGAGTGTTGTGCATAGGTGTGATTGATATAGGTTTGGATTGAATGTGTAGGCATGGATTAGCGTGAACAGGCATATACCGATGTATAAGATTAGCGTCTTCATTTTATAGCTATGTAAAGTAACTTTTCAGTAAAGTAACTTTTCAGTGCTGTTTCAGGGATATGTAGCAGTATCAGTTACAGTATAAACATTAGCAATAGTAGCAGTATAAACAAACAGTATGAACATTAGCAGCACTATGTAGCCTAGTATAAACAAACAGTATGAACATTAGCAGCACTATGTAGCAGTATAAACAAATAGCACTATGTAGCAGCACTATGTAGCAGTATAAACAAATAGCTCAATAGTAGCAGTATAAACAAACAATAGCAGCACAATAGTAGCAGTATAAACAACCAGTATGAACATTAGCAATGGTAACAGCATAGCAATAGTATCACCATTAGCAACATTTGTATTTATAAGTAGACAAATCTAATATCGGTAGGGGTAGGTGCGCCTGTTATGCACATTACTTGGCATTACTAGGATGCAACTGTCTCAATGACGGTGGAAAAGTTGGTGGCAGTTAGCAGTAGTGGTGTTCTAGGTCAGTAACAAGGTTTTTACCTATTAACCCTTTACTATGTCATGGATGTGTTACAGAAAACATCGTGTAGCTGCATCCCCTTGGTTGGTTTCCACAGTCAGATTACCACAGTTTCCACAGTCTGGATTCAAGTGTCAGTTGGGTCAGATTGTAGGTATTGTTAGCAGTACTATTCCTTGTGATCTACTTACGTGGCGTTGGTCTACAGTGCGGTGCGCTGTGCAGTGTGATGCCGGAAGTGTTGATATTCGGCGTTTGGCAAGGTCGCCGAGGCCGGGGGAGCTCAAGATGCTAGGTAGGTGGTGTCGGCGAGCTCATACCCATCTCAGGGGGCTCAAGCCGTGGGAGACTGAGATCTTGTTATCGTTATTCTATGGGCCTCACCCGTTGCAAAGACTTTCCGTGGGGTGGGCCACGCCAATGGCCACCGCCTAAGGGCATTGAAAACATCAGACAGTGGACCCGCTAGAACGTCCCCTTCCAGACCCATCACACAAGCTATGAGGGGAGGGGTTGGAAGAACACTCCCCGTATGGTATCAGTAGATAGTGCTAATATTTAATCTTATAAAGAATCAAGTATTCTAAAGACATGCAAAGACCATAATGTTCATGTGTCTTCATGAGGTACAAGAAGCACTGCCTTGGGGATAAGTCTGAAGAAAGATTTTCTTGTCCCATGGTTCGAAGTTCTGATCTCAAGTTTATGAACACCTCCATCCTTGCCTCCCCCCCCCCCCCCCACTTCAGTCATCTGGATTCTGATCAGTGGGCACGTAATACTACTGGTTCTGGTCACATTGACCTGTAGATGCATTTGACCCTATTGCTTACATATACGTAGACCCTTCTGGTTTGATTTTATATGTAGCTCAACACTACCTTGGCTGATGGTGTAGAACATGACCATATCTGGCTGAATGATCATCTCACTCAGTATCAGCTTCACTATCTCCGCTGCCTATACTGCCCCACATAATTCCAGTTGTAGAATGGTGTGGCTAGACTGTGCTGCCAACTTAGCCTTAGCAAAGATGAATCCCATGTGGGGCATGCCTTCTGCACTTGTTACTTTCAAGTAGGTCATCACAGGTATTGCTTTCACAGATGCTTCTGAGAAAACACAAATCCCTCTGCAGCAAGCAGAATTAAAAGATGCAGAGGTATACATACATGGAATGTGGAGTTGTTCAAGCATTTATAAGGAATCGTTTTACACTTCCCATTCTTGTCTCTTCTCGAGGTAATATGGCATTCATATCACTTGTGTTTAATGCAAGTTCTCTTAACAAGGACAATTCTTTTATGGTGACTGGAGCCATGAACCCTAGTGGGTCATACAGGCATCAGAAGGCTGCTGAAATTCTGTCTTAAGTATACCTAATGGAAATAGCAACATCCCCCTAACCAGATTCCAACTAGACTATTCTCTTTTCATGATCATCTATCTTAAGAACTGCCCGAGTAAAAAAGTGGTATAACCTGTAAACCATTTTGAGTGAGGATGCAGTAAAATGGCAAATAAAAGAATTATAAATACCTAATTGGGTAACTGCCCTTGTAAAGAATGCCTTAGTCCTGGAGACTATCTTCTAGACCTCCAACCAAGAGACATCCCTTCCAGGCTGAGTCACAGGACAAATATCCTGGCTTTCCAGCCTAATGGAAGAGTAACAAGTCAAGGCTCCGACCCCCAGGACTGTTCTGCTCTAGAGAGAGACTTTCACATTGCGGAATAACTCCCTAGGCAGGACCTAAGGAAGGGAAATCCTGCTCCAGGTAGAGACGTCCACCCTTGAGAGCTCAATGATATCCCAGGATCACTAGTTGTTAACAGTACCTGATCTCTCTGTGCCTCTTCAGCTGTAACTACTGACAGATTTTCTCCCAGCAAGCCCAGGGGTAGCTTTGAAACTGTTTCAGGGCTCTCCTCTCCAGTGCTGGCAAGGCAAGGGTTGGGCTTCCTGCTCCCCGTGAGCCCAGCAGAGCTCACGAGCCCTTCAGACACTCGCTGATTATGTCAGTGAGAGGGCAGAGATACTGCAGGCACGTTGTTCACTGCATCCCATCGCCCAGGGGTAGCCTTGAAACTGTTTCAGGGCTCTTCTCTCCAGTGCTGGCAGGGCAAGGGTTGGGCTTCCTGCTCCCCGTGAGCCCAGCAGAGCTCACGAGCCCTTCAGACACTCGCTGATTATGTCAGTGAGAGGGCAGAGATACTGCAGGCACGTTGTTCACTGCATCCCATCGCCCAGGGGTAGCTTTGAAACTGTTTTAGGGCTCTCCTCTCCAGTGCTGGCAGGGCAAGGGTTGGGCTTCCTGCTCCCCGTGAGCCCAGCAGAGCTCAAGAGCCCTTCAGACACTCGCTGATTATGTCAGTGAGAGGGCAGAGATACTGCAGGCACGTTGTTCACTGCATCCCATCGCCCAGGGGTAGCCTTGAAACTCTGTCCACACGCATCTCCTCTCCTCCAGTATTGGCAGGGCAAGGCTAGGTCTTCCCCCAGATGGGCTCTGTTTATAGGCCTTGATAAAGCAATGGTTAGAAATGGGTTAATCTGAGTTTGCAATGCTAGAAACATAGCAACAGGGAAATTGACAGCAGATAAGGACTGTGCATCCTATCCAGTTTGCCCATCCGTACCAGCTTCTAAGCTAAATAGTCCCTTATTCAGTCAAGACTTTTTGCCCTCTTAATTACTTTTTGAATATTTCTAGTGTTTGCAGACATTCACAAGGCATTGTACCTCTTGTATAGGATGGTCCTATCCTCTCACATTTCGTGGCAGAACATTTTAATTAACCAAATTGCTCTTTGTGGAAAATGAATGTGTAAGCATATGTTGCAGAAAACATCTGTGAGAAATTAACTTTTAAAGTATCCTTCATAGCAACAGTGATAGTAAGAGGACTAAAACTCTACAATTATAAACACATTCCAAAGTCTTAGCAAAACAAACTGGGAACCTTGTCTTTTGGAAACAAGGGAGAAATTGAGGATTTCTTCCTGCAGTATCATTCCTTTCCTATTGCATCAGAGCTCCCAGGGTATGTAAAGTGACAGGACAATCCATACACACCATGTCACGATGACCCCATTCGCTTCACAAAAACAAATGATGCCAATATATCTCAGCATCAGAAAGCCATAAACATTCTGTCCAGTATTTGAAAATGACCAATCCAGCTATCTCCTCCACAATTCCTTGCCTCAATACTGAGGAGAAGATATTATGATGTCTCACCATGGGGCATGACCTGAATAGCGATGGATTCGCTCTCTGTGAATAGATTTCTGAAATGGCCTGGAATCGAGCACCCAACCCCTTTATCTGAATACACCAAAGTAAAATGACAGTATTTATTATTTTAGAAAACTGCACAGGCAAAATTAACCCCAGACAAATATACCATAACCCAAATGCACAGGCCTGCATTAAGAGCCCAGCGCAAAAGCTCTAGTACAGGGTTTCATATTGCAAGTTTAACACAGAAGATTTGCTCACTGATGCTGCAAGCGAGTAGTGTGCAAATGAGCTGTAACTCTCACACCCTGGTGGTACATCCTGGGATGCATATCGCAGGGTCAGTCAGTCTGTCGATAGGATGTACCATGAAGGGGGTCATGGTCACCATTTTACAAGATGGAGGCTCAGAGACAGGAGCGTGTGGGCAATGCTCCTGCCTCCCATCATTTGAGGTACCGAGGGGCTGAGAGGGAGTATGGGGGTTTGAGAGGCCCCACAGGAAATGTTTTTTTATTGGGAGAGGGATCTAATGAGCACTAGGGCCACCAATACTTATCTTTTGAGGGGGGGGGGGGCGGGCTGGGGCTATTGTGGCCACCAATGTTTATTTTTTAGGGGGGATGGGGAGTAGTAGGGAGTGGGTAGTGCCACCAAGGTCAACAGGGGATCGGTGGTCTGGAACTACATGGATCATCTGAGGTAAAGTGAGGTAAGACAGTTCACCTCAGATAATCCTTTTGCTCTCTGCTGTGTCTTTACCCTAGCCCTGAGGTGGCATAAAGATCTAGCATAAACAGAAGAGTAAAAAAACTGCACTTGCTTTCAGCACTTTTTTTTTTAAATATCGGGAGCAATTTAAAATTCATTCGTTTGTATTCAATTAACATGCTGCCCAGTGCACTATGCTTTAGCAAAGTGGTCTTGCTCAGCAGTTTCCTGCACCATCTTGCTTTTAGCATCAGAGAGTAAGGTTAGCACGGGAAAATCTTGTGCGGAAAAACCATTGTGCTAGAGTAGGGTGCAGTTTGCTGCATCGAGGCCACAGTGTAATATTTTACCATCCTGCGGGTGGAGTATGAATAAAAACTGTGGGTTTCATAGTGAAAGTATTTATAATCCTAAATTAGCCTCTGAAAATTTACTATTTATTTATTTATTTATTTAACATTTTTATATACCGCACTATTTATTATCAGCGCGGTTTACATAGAACTACATAGTACCTACATAGTACCTACATTTATACAGAATTTCATTCAACTCCTAAATTTAGAAGTAAAAAAAGTGGGTAGCAACAGGAACAGATTTAAGGTAGGGAATAAAGTTAGGAATTTAGCACTGATTTTCAGCACTAGGATCAAATCTAGGCAAATGAATGGCAGGCCTATTTTTATTTTATTTTTATTGACGGTTAAATTGAAATGAATTGAATTATCATTCATGCAACAACAAGAATGAAGAAGAAAACAAAGGAAATGGGAATTACAGAAAAGAAAAATCAAGCCATTACTAAAAATGAATTCATTCACATCTCAAAAGGGCAAATCAGAAAATACTAAAAAGGCAAACAAACATCATCTACAAGCTGAACTGTAGACAAGAGGATGCAGGAGAAAGCTAGCAATAATGGATGAGAAGTACCCACCTTCACAACGCTCTCACTTTGCTGACTCCTGACGCCCCAGAAGCTCCTGGGTTTTCTTGGCAGCGTGACTGGAAGCAGATTACCAGGCCTTTCTTCCGAGGCAATGGAGGGTTAAGTGACTTGCCCAAGGTCACATCTTAGCACACAAAAATGCAACTAAATTAATAAGCATAACTTTAAATTAAGATGAATTATCAGCTGAAAACTTAGACATATGTTTACTAAGCCAAGCTAATGATTAACCCATCCTATGGGACTTAGTTATAAACCCATGGGACTTAGTTACAAGTAGCACAGGTTAACACAGTAGCACAGGTTAGCCTAGCTTAGTAAACTTACCTCTTAGGCTCCTAAGTTTGGCTGAAAATAGGATCCTAAATTTGCACCCTAATTTAGGAGCTGAGCTTTTTTGAATCACAGGCCCTTCATATTTATGGGCACTAAGGCCTGGTAAATTTTAAATCACAATGAGCTCACTATGGCTTGAGGATATTTAATATTAACTTTAATGATGGGGTATTCATGCTTGGATACACATGCTTAACCCCAAGTCCCCTGAAAGCAATTGCAATAAAGAAACGTACAGAGTCTAATTGTGATATGAGGGTATGGTAATGGGATCAGGATTCATGAGTGTAAATTTGGAAGCAACTCAGAGCTGGGATCTAGTTTTAATCCATAATCTCCCCTAGGAAGTAGAGGAGGAACTCATCTTTTTTTGGTTAATAAAAGATGTCACAGGAGTACATCTGATCAGTCTTTTCCTGTATGTGGGTAAAAAGAATTACTCATATTCCTAAAGGCCTCTCTCCAGTAATATCCTGCCCTCCACAGGTAGACTGGGGCAAACCGCACTTCAGTCATGGATCACAGTTATAGCCAAGTTCCAGGAACCACTGCACACATAGGAAGAGTCATGCAGCCCTTCTGCTTCACCTTCCCTCTCTCTCTCTCTCCCTCCCCAGCCCTCACCACCTTAGGCAGAGACTTGAAAGAAAATCATTGGCCTCATCAGTTTCTCAAGTCCTCCTCTGTGCTCCAACTGGTTCTCAAAGACGTGTGGGTGGGGCACAGTCACATCCCATGCAGCAATGAGAGGTTGGAGGAGCCCTGCTGGTAAGGGCTATAGGCACACTTCCACAAGGTCTTGGCTCTGTTGTGAAGACAAGCATAAAAGGATGTGGCGACTCTACAGCGTGCAAGACAGGGGAGTGCTACAAATAAAACATAAAATCTTTTTTTCAACAGGGGAACAAAAATACAGCATTTTTGTATTCTTTAATGCCCCATTGTGCAAAAAATTTTGCAAATGGGACAATTTATATAGTGAACTTTCACAGGTAGTCAGTTACATGTTGTTGTTGTTAAGTGCCATTGAGTCAGTGTCGACTCACGGCAACCCTCTGGATAGTTGTCCTAAACTGTGTTCGATCTTCAGTCAGACGGCTTATTGTAGATAGAGTAGCACCCATAACTACTGTTATTGTATCGATCCATCACATTGCTGGCCTTCCTCTTTTGTGTTGCAAAGCATGATGTCTTTCTCTAATAAAGAAAAACAGGGAGGCCTTCATGAAATACAAGAGATCACAGAGAGAGGAAGGCAGTCATCTATATCTGGAAAAACTTTGAAAAGCTAGCAAAGTAGTCAGGAAAGCAAAGATTCAAAAAGAGGAGGAAATAGCCAATGCAATAAAATGGGAGGATAAGACATTTCTCAGATATGTTAGCGAGAAGAGGAAGGACAAAAGTGTCAGACTCAAGGGTGAAGGGGAGGAATATGTAGAAGCTGATGAGGATAAAGTGGAATTGCTTAACAAATATTTCTGTTCTGTGTTCATAGATGAAGAACCAGAAGCAGGACCTCAGAAAACACCCATAAACATGAACAGAAGCGAGTGGCATCTTGAGCAATTTTCAGAAGACTGTGTTTGTGAGAAACTAGCTAAACTTAAAGTAGACAAAGCAATGGGACCAGATGGGATACACCCTAGAATACTGAGGGAACTTGGGGACATTCTAGCAGCTCCACTGACTGACCTTTTCAATGCCTCATTGGAGTCGGGAGTGGTGCCAGAGGACTGGAGAGAGGCACATGTGGTCCCTTTACACAAAAGCAGAAGTAAGGATTTGGTTGAAAACTACAGACCGATTAGTTTAAATTCGGTGGTGAGTAAATTATTGGAAACGCTGCTGAAAGAGAAAATAGTGAGGTTTCTGGAGTCCAGCGGATTACAGGATCTGAGGCAGCATGGATTCACCAGAGGTAGGTCTTGTCAGACAAATCTGATTGATTTCTTTGACTGGGTGACTAGGGAGTTGGACCGAGGGAGAGCCCTAGATGTGGTGTATTTAGATTTCAGTAAAGCCTTGACACCGTTCCTCACAGACAACTTATAAACAAACTGAGCACCCTAGGGATGGACCCTAAAGTTACTGCTTGGGTTAGAAATTGGTTGAGTAGGAGGCGACAAAGGGTACAGGTAAATGGAACTCACTCTGAGGAGAAGGATGTTACCAGTGGTGTGCCCCAGGAAATTGTCCTTGGTCCAATTCTTTTCAACATCTTTGTTAGTGATATAGCAGAAGGACTGTCGGGTAAGGTTTGCCTCTTTACGGATGATACCAAAATCTGCAATAGAGTAGACACCCAGGAAGGTGTAGATAACATGAGGAGGGATCTAGCTAAGCTTGAAGAATGGTCTAGAATTTGGCAGCTGAGATTTAATGTTTCAGTAATATGCGGAAAGATTTCTTTATGGAAAGAGTGGTGGATCCGTGGAATAGTCTCCCAGTGCAGGTGGTGGAGATGAGGACAGTATCTGAATTCAAAGAAGCACGGGACAAACACAGAGGACCTCTAAATGAAAAAAGGGGCTCTTGTAGTGGGTAATATGTTCCCTGTAAATAGTTATCTCCAAGTTATAATGCCCTGTTCAATGTAATTTCAGTTTGTTCAATGTAAGCCGCCTTGATATCATGAAAGGCGGTATATAAGAAATGTTAAATAAAAATAAATAAATATGGAAGGGCAGACTTGATAGGCCATGTGATCTTTTTCTGACGTCATGTTTCTGTGTGTATATCTGTATGGGGGGAGGGATCAACTCATACTGTGAGCTAGGTCATTGCAGTTTGAGAGGGCAGCGCACTGATCCAGTGGACAGAGCTGCCATATTGCTCAGTTCCAGGAAGGAGATTTAAGGACAGTCCTGGATTTCTAATAACCTTATCCCAATGCATTAGGGACTGGAAGCACTGATTTCAATGGTCAGAATTTGGGACTGCAAGTCCACATAACTTTGGAATGTAAGTTCAAAACCAGGACTAGTCAGAAAGTCTCCCTCTTGTAGCACAGTTATTTGCGCGGTTCTGGGTAGAATAGGTGAGCTTCCATCATTCTTAAGAGGATATGTTGAGGTTTCAGAGCCCTGTGCATTATTCTTGTGGGGGTGTGTGATATAACATAACAGCCCCCACTCTCCCACAAGAATAATAACTGGGGCTGGCCTAGCATAGAAGGAAATGCATGTCTGTTTCCAGTTCTCAAGTTCTTCACTGTGTGGTTTCTTGAGGTTTCATTTCCGTTTTTGTCTGTGCATGTATAATTTGTGATTAACTATGTTCTGTATTTAGCGAAGGTCTGTCTTTGCTCTATGGGTAACTGAAGTGAGGTATTCTGCAAGTGCAGGGTTGGAAAATCTCCAGCTCTGCATTCAATCTGCCCCCCAGCAGGTCTTTGGAGTTCTCACTTCTGAACTAATACCCCTGTTTCTCCAGGATTATAGAGTGTTGTTTTTGCTCATTCTTTGTAGAAGGCCTCTGTTTTTCTCTCTCCGTTTTTGGAAATGTGCATCTGATATCACTGGACAACGAAAATTTTGCTTCCTGAACACTTTTGGGTGTATATAATAGATTTTGGGTTGCTGATCACAGAAATCACCTTGAAATTTTCCTATCATGCACTATTTTTTTTTGCAGTTGCCTATTTTTGTGATTTTCTCACATATTTTAAGTCTACTAATATGTTGCCTAGAAAGTAAGATGTTTCATTTAGTCCAGGCATGCGTGGGCATGCACTCAGTTCAGGCTCACAGCATGCAATGGAAATGCTACTGCTCAGGAATGCGTGGGCATGCTTAGTCAGGATGGATGCTGGCAGTACAGGCTATAAAAGCAGCTTCCATACACAGATGCTATGCATGACATTGATCTCAGTTTGTGTACTTAACAATAGCAGTTACATGTGAGCTTCTGGTCTAAACGATGATTCGTTACAGCAGAAATGTCTTGTCAATATTGCAACAGCCACGATATATTTGTGGTGAGTATACGCTTAAGCCTCAAAGACTCCCCCACCATTTGGAACTCCCTCACACCAGAATTACACTCTTTAACATTAAAGAGTTCCGGCGCAAACTAAAGACTCACTTATTCCTGGATCATTATGGAACCAAAACGTAATCTCATACTCTCTAACTACCCTTTGTTCTGCTCACTCCATGCACACTCTGTTCTGTAAGTTCACTATCACATGTGTTCTATTGTTTTAAAATAGTTTAACCTGTTCTCCATTTTGTCTTATGTAAATTTTAACCCATTCAACCATGTTCCATGTAAGTTCTTAATGTTCTTCTTCTCTGTACACCGCTGTGACTTGTAGATATAGCAGTATAAAAATGTTGCTAAATAAATCCTTGGCTCCTCACATTTGCTGTGCAACATGTGCTGTCCATCTCACAGCTTGGCTTAGAGGTAGTCGGAAAGTCAATGCCATTTGCAGTCCCAATGATATGGTGAGAACAGAAGGATCACATGCCGAACTGCTACATCTCTCTAACCAATGTATCCAGCTTCTCTGCAAAAAATAAGAAATCTATTTGATACCTTAGTCTGCCTTCAGCCATGAAACTAGTGCTGCATGACAACAGACTGGCAATACCAAAGCCACCAGAAACATGGAGCCTAGATGAGGCAGACTAGATGCCGCAATACACAGGCCAGACATGGAAAACGACGGATCCTGATTTTGTACTGTTTATGTCCAGAGTGTCTCATCGGTTAGCACAGTCAGAACTGAATGACCTGGTGAGGGACTTAAGTTTGTCAAAAACAAAAGCTGAACTACTTGGTTCAAGATTGCAAGGATGGGTTTTGCTGTCGCCAGGTACAAAACTTTCTGCCTTTCGGACTCACCAAGAAGATATGAAAAATTCCTTTGTGCAGGTTGACAACATCTGTTTCTGTACTGACAACAACTGATGGGTTGTTCACGGATTTGGGTTGTAAGCATGACCCACAACATAGTAACATAGTAACATAGTAAATGATGGCAGATAAAGACCAGCATGGTCCATCTAGTCTGCCCAGCAAGATACGGCAAGAGTAGGTGCACCTGTCACTCTGTGCAGGCCACCCCCCCTCCCCCCCAGGTCTTTGTTTAGGGGTGGACCCATCACTCCATGTAGGACACCCCTATTTGTTGAGAAGTTAGATAGTTCAGTTTATTTCGTTTTTATCCTGTTGCTGTAAAGGGATCCGCTGTGCTTGTCCCATGCTGTTTTGAATTCATAAGAACATAAGATATGCCATACTGGGTCAGACCAAGGTCCATCAAGCCCAGTATCCTGTTTCCAACAGTGGCCAATCTAGGTCATACGTACCTAGCAGTTTCCCCAAAAGACACAGGTTCCGCAATGCTTGTACTGGGTCAAGCATTGATATCCTGGGTCCCTTCTTAATAATGGTTTATGGACTTTTCCTCCAGGAACTTGTCCAAACCTTTTTTAAACCCAGCTACACTAACAGCCTTTACTACATCCTCCGGTAACAAATTCCAGAGTTTGATTACACGTTGAGAGAAAAAATATTTTCTTTTATTAGTCTTAAATAGTTTACCCTGTAGCTTCATTGCATGTCCCCTAGTCTTTCTATATTCTGATAACGTAAACAATCGATCTACGTTTACCCGTTCCACTCCGTTCATTAATTTATAGACTTCTATCATATCTCCCCCTCAGCCGTCTCTTTTCCAGGTTAAAGAGCCCTAACCTTCTTAGCCTTTCTTCATAGGAGTATCCTTCCATCCCCTTTACCATTTTGGTGGCTCTTCTCTGAACCTTTTCTAATAATGCTATATCCTTTTTAAGATACGGCGACCAGAATTGCACACAATATTCAAGGTGCGGTCTCACCATGGAATGATATAGAGGCATTATAATATCTTTTGTTTTATTTTCCATTCCTTTCCTTATGATACCTAGCATTCTATTTGCTCTCTTGGCCGCCGCTGCACATTGGGCCGAGGGTTTTAACATGTTATCCACAATGACGCCTAAATCTTTTTCCTGGGTTGTGGTTCCTAAAGTGGAACCTTGCATCGTGTAACCATAGTTTGGGTTGTTCTTCCCTAGGTGCATAACTTTGCACTTGTCCACATTAAATTTCATCTGCCATTTTGATGCCCAGTCTTCCAATTTATCAAGATCCTCTTGCAATTTTCCACAATCTTCATGGGTTTTAACAACTTTAAATAGTTTTGTGTCATCTGCAAATTTGATAACCTCACTCGTTATTCCACTTTCCAGATCATTTATGAATATGTCAAAAAGCAGCGGACCCAGCACAGATCCCTGGAGTACACCACTATTCACCTTTCTCCATTGGGAAAATTGGCCATTCAGCCCAACCCTCTGCTTTCTATCTTTTAACCAGTTCCTGATCCACCGTGTTTGCCCCCAACACTTCCATCGGGAGAGCATTCCAAGCTCCACCACCCTTTCAGTGAAAAAATATTTCTTGACATTGCCTTTCAATTTTCCACCTTGCAGCTTCATGTTATGCCCTCTAGCTTTGCAGCTTCCCCGCCTTTGGAAGAGGTTTGTTTGTTCATCGTTCCTCTTTAAGAATTTAAAGGTCTGAATCATATCTCCCCTATCCCTTCTCTCCTCCAAAGTGTACATATTTAGGTCTTCTTCTCATAAGGTTTCTTACGCAGGCTCCAAATCATTTTGGTCGCCTTCCTCTGAACAGTTTCCAGTCTTTTTACATGTTTTGCAAGATATGGTCTCCAAAACTGAACACAGTATTCCAGGTGAGGCCTCACCAGCGACCTGTACAGTGGCATAAGTACCTCTTCCTTTCTGCTGGTAATACCTCTTTGTATGCAGCCCAACATCCTCCTGGCATTTGCCACCGCCTTGTCGCACTGTTTTGCCACCTTGAGATCATCAGAGATAATCACACCAAGGTCTTTCTCCTGAACCATGCACACCAACCTCTCGCCCCCTATTGCGTACATTTCCCTTGGATTTCTGCTACCTAAGTGCATGACACTGCACTTTTTCACATTAAATCGTAATTGCCAAGCATTAGACCATTCTTCCAGCTTTTGTAGATCGTTACTCATGTTATCCACTCCCTCGGGGGAGTCCACTCTGTTGCAAATTTTTGTGTCATCTGCAAAAAGACAGACTTTTCCATTCAGTCCTTCAGCAATATCATTCACAAATACATTGAATAGTGCCGGGCCCAGGACCGAAACCTGGGGCACCCCGCTAATCACCTTCCTTTCATCCGAGTGAGCTCCATGTATCATCACCTTCTGTCATCTATCAGTCAACAAATTTCTAATCCAGTTTACCATCTTGGTACCCATCCCCAAGCTACTGAGTTTATTGACAAGCCTCCTCTGAGGGACAGTATCAAAGACTTTGCTGAAATCCAGGTAGATGACATCCATCGCATGCCCCTGATTTAGTTCCTTGGTCACCCAGTCAAAGAACTCAATCAGATTTGTTTGGCAAGACCGTCCTTCAGTAAAACCATGTTGCCTCGGATCTTGCAACCTGTTGGTTGTGAGAAAGTTCACTATTCGCTCTTTCAGGAGCACCTCCATTACTTTTCCCGCCACCGAGGTAAGGCTCACGGGTCTGTAGTTTGACACTTCTTCCCTGTCACAACTTTTGTGTAGAGGTACGACATCAGCTATTCTCCAGTCCTGAGGAACCTCTCCTGTTTCCAAGGATATGTTGAATACATCCTTTAACGGCCCTGCAAGAACCTCTCTGAGCTCTTTCAGTATCCTGGGATGTATCCCATCCGGTCCCATGGCTTTGTCCATGTTCAGTTTAGCAAGTTGTTCCAACACCTCATCTTCTGTGAATGGTGTGGTATCTACTACATTCCCATTTTTATATTTGGGAGTCACAGCTGGTCCATCTTCCGGATTTTCTTTAGTAAAAACAGAGCAGAAGTATTTGATTAGCAGTTTCGCTTTTTCTATGTCACAACAATGGCACCTTTTTATCGATTTGTCACTGTTAAGCCTGAAAGCTATCTTCAATAGCTATTGCTTATGCAGCACACATGAAAGAAACCTACGAAAACATGGAACTGTTATTGAAACACATACAGTACAACAAGTACAACTGGATCTAAAAGTAGAGGCCCTGCTACTAGGAATGAAGCTCGGGTATACCAAGCACTGTTGTTTCATTTGCGAATTGGTGTCCTGTGCTAGAGCGTCTCTTTGCATTAAAAGAACTGGCTGCTCTGTAAGCGTTTGGTTCCAGGACAGAAAAATGTGGCACATGTTATCGATATCTAAGACAGATGTTTCCAAGAATAACTCATGCCAAGATTAAGGAAGGCATTTTTATGGGTCCACAAATCAGACACGTGATCAATGACAAGTGGTTTGAAGATCTGCTACTGGGGCCTGAGAAAATCGCATGGAAGACATTCAAGGATGTTTTTGAGACTTTTCTTGGCAATAAGAGGGCAGCAAACTATGTCCAGTTGGTTGATAACATGCTTGAAGCATACAAAACCATGAAGTGTAACATGTCGCTAAAGATTTGTTTTCTGCATTCACACTTGGACTTCTTCCCTGCTAATCTTGGGGCAGTCCACGATGAACATGGTGAAAGGTTTCACCAGGACATTGTGACGATGGAAAAGTGATATCAGGGCATCTGGAACCCATCAATGCTGGCTGCCTATTGTTGGACACTGAGACGAGAAGCATCAGATGCTCAGTACAAATGAAAATCAGGAGCAAAATGTTTTTAGAACATAAGAACATAAGAAATGCCATACTGGGTCAGACCGAGGTCCATCAAGCCCAGTATCCTGTTTCCAACAGTGGCCAATCTAGGTCATACGTACCTAGCAGTTTCCCCAAAAGACACAGGTTCTGCAGTGCTTGTACTAGGTCAAGCATTGATATCCTGGGTCCCTTTTTAATAGTGGTTTATGGACCTTTCCTCCAGGAACTTGTCCAAACCTTTTTTAAACCCAGCTATACTAACAGCCCTTACTACATCCTCCGGTAACAGATTCCAGAGTTTGATTACACGTTGAGTGAAGAAATATTTTCTCTTATTTGTCTTAAATAGTTTACCCCGTAGCTTCATTACATGTCCCCTAGTCCTTCTATATTCTGATAGCGTAAACAATTGATCCACGTTTATCCGTTCCACTCCATTCATTAATTTATAGACCTCTATCATATCTCCCCTCAGCCGTCTCTTTTCCAGGTTAAAGAGCCCTAACCTTTTTAGCCTCTCTTCATAGGAGTAGCCTTCCATCCCCTTCACCAATTTGGTGGCTCTTCTCTGTACTTTTTCTAATAACTCTATGTCCTTTTTAAGATACGGTGACCAGAATTGCACACAATATTCAAGGTGCGGTCGTACCATGGAGCGATACAGAGGCATTATAATATCCTTTGTTTTATTCTCCATCCCTTTCCTTATGATACCTAGCATTCTATTTGCTTTCTTGGCCGCCGCTGCACACTGGGCGGAGGGTTTTAACATGTTATCCACGATGACTCCTAAATCTTTTTCCTGGGTGGTGGTTTCTAATGTGGAGCCTTGCATCGTGTAACTATAGTGTGGGTTGTTCTTTCCTAGGTGCATAACTTTGCACTTGTCCACATTAAATTTCATCTGCCATTTGGATGCCCAGTCTTCCAAATTATCCAGATCCTCCTGCAGTTTTCCACAATCCTCTTGGGTTTTAACAACTTTAAACAGTTTTGTGTCATCTGCAAATTTGATAACCTCACTAGTTATTCCCTTTTCCAGGTCATTTATGAATATGTCAAAAAGTAGCGGACCCAGTACAGATCCCTGGGGTACTCCACTATTCACCTTTTTCCATTGGGAATATTGGCCATTTAGCCCTCACTAGTAAACTAGTGCAATATGTCAGCATCGTTGTGAGATTAAACATGCTAAATTAAGTCTAAATTTAATTTCATGTTTCTCCAAATTCCTACGTGATACTGTCAATCTGAAATTATATTTGTGTTCAGCTTGAAGCTGTCTATCATAATCCCCCAAACTTTCAGGAAGCAAAGCTTTTGAATAAATTTGTTGTCCAGCGTGTCTTCTGGATTTTGTACTGTACAGAGGATCTCTAAAAGAAAAAAGGGGACTGTTGTAGTGGTTGATATGGAAGGATAGATTAGATAGGCCATGTGGTCTTTTTCTGTCATCATGTTTCTATGTTTTATTTATTTTTTTATTTAGCTGTATTTATATCCTGCTTTTTACTGGGTCAAAGTGGTCAATTGGGGGATACATTTAACACGAGGGGATATGAGACACATAATACTTACAGGGAACATGGGCAATGGAGGGTTAAGTGGCTTGCTCAAGACCACAAGGAGTGCCTATAGGACTAGAAATCCCAGTCCCTCTGGCCTGAGATTGCTGTCCCCAAGTGGGACTTGAACCCCTGGCCCTCTGGCCTGAAGTACTTTGTCCTAACCACTAGACCACTCCTCCCTATGTTTCTATTTCCTCTTTCTTTGGGATGCTCTCTGTTTCCATGGGGTTTCCAGTTTAGTGTTTGTCTATGTATTTGTATTTCTAAATTGTGATCCCTTGTTCTATGTTTGCTGATGGTCTGTTTTGTGTGTGTGACTGAACTGCAGTATTCTGTTCATGTAGTTTCTATGTAAGAGTCACACTTGATCTCTTTTCCCAGTAGGAGATGTATTGGTTTAAGATTTTCAGTGTTGCCTTTTGATAGGTAGGGTTTGCTGCTGTGTGAGTCCTGATAGTGCTGTTATGATGTGGTGGGTTTTCTAGAAGCGTGTGCTCCTCCATTTTGACCCCCGGGTGGCGGGGGGGGGGGGGGGAGGGGGCGCCAGCAGATTGTCTTGAGCTGCCCCTGGTGAGGAGGCACTGTGGGTTAATCTAGAAAGAGGGACTAGGAAATCCATTTGGATTGGTTTGATATACAGACTTCCTTCAAAGGAAAAAGAAGTGGACAGAGATTTATTGGAAGACATACACAGTATTGCCATGAAAGGAGAAATGCTACTAATGGGTGATTTCAATATGCTGGATGTTGATTGGCACATCCCTGCTGCGGAGTCATCTAGAAGTAAGGAGATCCTGGATTCTCTACAGATAGAACTATTCCAGCAACTGGTAACAGAACCCACACGTGAAGGGGCCATACTGGACCTGGTGCTTACCAATGGGGAAAGTATTTCTGATGTTATAGTGGGAGATCATCTTGCATCCAGTGATCATCATATGGTGTAGTTCAGTATTAAGACTAGGGCTGATAAAGTCCATTCAAAAGCGAGGGTCTTAGACTAGGAAAACTAACTTTGCCAAGATGGGTCAAAACCTCAAGAAGTCATTGGAGGGATGGGAACAGCTGGGAAATGTAGAAAAGCAATGGCAAAACTGAAAGGGAATATTTTAAGGGCAAGAAACCTTTTTTGTTAGAAAGGTAAATAAATATAAAAGCAAAAGGAGACCACTATGATTCTCAAAAGAAGTAGCTGAAAAGGTGAAAAAAATGAGGGCACATTCATAAAGTACAAGAGATCACAAAAAGAGGAAATGTAGGAGATATTATTAGTAGCAGATAAATACACATGCATAAATACTCGGTCGGTCTAGGGGATACTGCTAGACTCGTTTTCTCAGGATTCCATAGGACCACCTGGCAAACAAACCACATGATAAAACAAGAACTAGCCCTATTTGTATAAAAATGATTTATTTTCTGATAGCAAAAACAGTGGAAATATTATCATAAATTAGTTTTCTGAGGTAGTATGATATTTAGTCCTATGCTACAATTACCAAGAGATCTAATTTAGGAATTAATGTCACTGATTCGCTCTGCACTCAGACGTACAGTAAATTATCTGTCTGTCTAAGCTAGCCCCAATCTCAGGGAAATTAAAGACCAGTACCTTAGCTCGTGCCAAAACACCTGTGGCTAGGGTCCGAGTCTCAGGAATGGAACAAAATCAAGGTATAGCAGAGGTCCAACGTCAGCTGAAATGAACTGCATGGTCACACACTGAGCTGCAGTTCTGTGGTGGAGAGTTTCACTCCGGCCTGAGGTTTTGCCCTTGAACATTATCTGACTTTCCAGCCAGAGAGAGAAGGCAAGCAAAATGTCTGTGTCAGAATTTAAAGCTTCCAGGTGTTCTGCCAGTCCCTGTCCATGTTAGAGAGTGCTGCAGATGTGTTTTCTGGGCTGCGTCTGTCTGCGTTCTGTTCTCTTCCGTGTGTTTTTCTGTTCTCTGGGTTCTGCTGTACAGCTGTATAATTCTTTGTCCTGAAGTCCTCGTGATTGGTTGATCTCGAATCCTGTATGTCATCTTCAGCAAATCCGGTAACAGCTAATAGGTGGTCCTTCTGCAAGCAAAGGTCCATTGTGCTCGAAAGTTGCTGGTGTGCAGGTTCATACATTGTTGCAATTGCTAGCACAATGAAGGTCTCAGCCATGTTCTTCTGCACGTAGTCAGCTGTAAAAATGCTTTTATTGTGAAGTATCATAAACTGGCAGAATTGCTTGATTTGTAGGTTTTAATGCTGAGTTATAACAAAACAGGAATCCATCTATTTAATTCAGTCTTTGGTTCAGAGAAGGCCCCATCTTGTAACAGGAAGACATGCTAGTGGTTCAGACATTAGTTTTTGAACAGATACCGGCCCTTCAGAAAACAAGCATCAATAGAAAAACATAGAGAAGCTAGAAAAGTAGTCAGGAAAGCAAAGATACAAAAGGAAGAAGAAATTGCCAATGCAATAAAAAGGAGGGGCAAGACATTTTTCAGATATGTTAGTGAGAGGAGGAAGTGCAAAAGTGGTATTGTCAGACTCAAGGGTGAAGAGGATGAATATGTAGAAGTTGATGAGGATAAAGCAATTTGCTTAATAAATATTTTTGTTCTGTATTCACAGATGAAGGTCCAGGAGCAGGACCTCAGAAAACACCCACAAAAAGGAAGAGAAGCGAAGGGGATCTTGAACAATATTTAGAAGACTGTGCTCATGAGGAACTAGCTAAATTAAAATTAGACAAAGCGACGGGGCCAGATGGGATACATCCAAGAGTATTGAAGGAACTTGGGGAAGTTCTAGTGGCTCCACTGTCTGACTTTTTCAATGCTTCATTAGGGTTGGGAGTGGTCCCAGATGACTGGAGAAAGGCACATGTGGTGCCTTTACATAAAAGCAGAAGTAAGGATGAGGTTGAAAACTACAGGCCGGTTAGTCTGATCTCTGTGGGGACTAAATTAATGGAAATGCTGCTAAAACAGAGTGTAGTAAGGTTTCTAGAATCCAATGGATTGTAGGATCCGAGGCAGAATGGGTTTACTAGGGGCAGGTCTTGTTAGACAAATCTGATTTCTTTGACTGGGTGGCCAGAGAGTTGGACTGAGAAAGAGCCCTAGATGTGGTGTACTTAGATTTCAGTAAAGCCTTTGACACTGTTCAGCACAGGTGACTTATAATAAATTGAGCACCCTAAGGATGGAGCCTAAAGTAACTGACTGGGTTAGAAATTGGTTAAGTGGGAGGTGACAAAGGGTACAGGTAAATGGAGCTCACTCTGAGAAGGATGTTACCAGTGGTGCCCCACAGGGATATGTCCATGGTTCGATTCTTTTTAACATTTTTGTTAATGATATTGCAAAAGGGCTGTCGGGTAGGGATTACCTCTTTGCAGATGATACCAAATCTGCAATACAGTAAACACTCAGAAAGGAGTAGATAACATGAGGAGGGATCTACTTAAGCTTGAAGAATGGTCTAGACTTTAGCAGCTGAGATTTAATGTGAAAAAATACAGGGTCATGCATTTGGGCTGCAACAATCCAAGGGAGTGGTACAGTATAAGGGGTGAAATACGTCTGTCCATGAAAGAAGAGCGAGACCTGGGTGAGATTGTTTCTGATTATTTTCAAGTGGCTAAACAAGTAGAAAAGATGACTGTGAAAGTCATAAGGATGCTTGGGTGCATAGGGAGAGGAATGACCAGCAGAAAAAAGGAGGTGATAGTGCTTCTTTGTATATCTTTAGTGAGACCTCATTTGGAGTATTGTATGCAACTCTAGAGACCACAATGTCAAAAGGATAGAAACAGGATGGAGTCGGTACAGAGGGTGGCTACCAAAATGGACAATGGTGTTCATTATAAACCATATGGGAAAAGACTTGAAAATCTCCATTTGTAGAGGAAAGACGGGATAGAGGAGATATGATACAGATGTTTAAATACCTCTGTGGCATAAATGCATTGGAGAGCCTCTTTAAATTGAAAATAAGCTCTGCAATAAGAGGACATAGGATGTGGGTGAAAGAGGATAGTTTCAGGAGTAATATGTGGAAATATTTCTTTACGAAAAGAGTGGTAGATGTGTGGAATAGTCTCCCAGTGAAGGTGGTAGAGACAAGGACAGTATCTGAATTCAAGAAAGCATGGGACAAACACAGAAGATCTCAAAAGGAAAAAAAGGGACTACAGTAGTTGGTATGGAAGGGTAGACTGGATAAGCCATATGGTCTTTTTCTGCTGCCATGTTCCTATCATGTTGATTGATGTGGTTGTTGACTTTGCTTGACAGTGGCTGTAGTACGGAACGGTGATATTATGATACTGGAATAAAAGTGATACTGATCTTATTAGTGTGAGAGTGATACACTAGCACTCTGAGACATTGGGCAAATCTCTTAACTCTTCATTGTCTCAGGTACAATTTAGATTTAAGACCACTAAGGCAGGGAACTACTACTACTCCTCATTTCTCAAGTGCTACAAGACATATGCAACGCTGTACACATATATATATATGTTACCAGTCCCTGCTGCACCGAGCTTACAAAGACATACAAATAGAACAAAAAAGAGAATAATTACATTTATATGGAAAGGATTAAAACACACTGGGGGTCATTCTGTGCATTGTTTAGCGGGGCTGTATGTTTGGTCTGAATGTATATCCCACGCCAAACGCCTGGGGCTGATTCTGGATCCCCGCATGTACAGAGTAGATGTGCAGGGGGCTCTGGACAGGAGCGAAAGTGGATGGGCCAGAGGAGGGGTATGGGTGGGACGTGCAAGTCATGGCCCTGTACATCTGGCATGGAGGACTTAAACGGGGGACCTATTCCACCTTGGAGGTGGTAAAGTCTCCCCGAAGGAGATTGGTGCCAGTGGGCCCCCCGAAATGGTGAGGAGCATTAGGTGGTTCCCCACAGCCCGATCCCAGCCTTCACAGGCCCTTTCGGGGTCAGGCAGTGGGGAACAGCAGGTTTGTTTGGTGGCGGGGAATTGTAGCTCCTGCATGATGTCCTGGTGCCATGGTGATGGGACGCCACAGCATCGAGGTTCCAAGTAGGAGCATTGGCTGGGTTGGACAGGGCCGTGGCTGTATGTCCGGTGGCAGAGAACAGAGAATTGGGGCACGTCCAACTCATCCAGGCCCTTTGCTCCGATTCTGCTCCCATGGGTGCAGAATTGGGTGCAAATCCAACCCATCCAGATTTTGGATATCCGGACAGGCCCCGATCAGAATGGGGCCCACTGGGTATTAAACAGAAGAATAAAGGGTCAGGATTCAAAAGCAGCCACAAAGAGATGGGTTTTTAGCATGTATCTGAATAGGATCAGAAACAGAGCCTGATGTACAGACTCAGGAATTCTATTCCAGACATACGGCACAGAAAGGTGAAAGGAACGGAGTTTTGTATGCTCTCCCTTCACATTGAATTTACAGGCCTGTCCTCATATATCTTCCTCATTTTATAATATATTCCATATATGGATAACTTATTATGATTTTAATTATTTATCATTTATTTATTATTTATCATTTATGTTTTTATTTCTGCTCTTATTACTTAACATAATTTACCTTATTTTATGTTATATGGTTTTTATGATGTTTGGCACCAGATCCTATTGCTATCCCTTTCTTTTATGGATTGGTTCCCCCATGATTTGGGCTTTTCCTATGTGCCCTTGCTATGCTAGGTGGTATTTTTCATGTCCTCACATTATCATGCCTTTTTAAATTTGTTTTCTATACATTCCTACAGATTTTTTAGTGGTTTGGTATAGTGTTTTATTAGGGTATCCTTTTATTGGTTTATATATTTACATATTTATATTTTTATATTATTACCATATACTATTATTGTTCATTTATGGATTTTAATTTTATTGCATTATTTTGAGGTTGTTCCCTCTTTGGCTCTCCTGATATCCCTATGGTTGGTTCTCTGTCTGGTACTTGTCTTTTAACATTAACATTGAGTGGAGGAGTAGCCTAGTGGTTGGGGCAAGGTACTTCAGGCTGGAAGGTCAGGGGTTCAAATCCCACTAGAGGACAGCAACCTTGGGCTGGAAGGACTGGGGTTTCTAGTCCTACAGGTGCTCCTTGTGGTCTTGGGCAAGCCACTTAACCCTCCATAGCCCATGTTCCCTGTAAAATAGTTATCTCCAAGTTATAATGCCCTGTTCAATGTAATTTCAGTTTGTTCAATGTAAACTGCACTGATGCAGAATAGCACAGTATATAAGAGAATGTAAATAAAATAAAATAAATTATGTCCTTTGGAATGTTGATCATGGCTATGTTCAGCCCAATTATTCTGATCAACTTGTTTCTCAATCAAACTTTCAATTTTATATATTTTATCACTCTAGATTTTTACACATTGTTTGGATAGCCCTTGTGGGTTTGTTTTCCTCCATTTGTAGGGTTTAACTGTATCCTTGCAGGTTCCCTTCCCCCCACCCGGTTCTTTATAATACAAGATTGTTTAATGGTTTTTAACTTATGTTGAACCCGCGATGAACAATACGTTTCATCGTTTCTATGGGTTTATAGATGATTGCTTTGACTCCTTTTGAGATACTACAAGGTTTATTGTTATGAATGGCACCTCTTTTTTGAAACCCCCTTTTTTTGACTGGCCGGTACACATTGCCCCATGGGATGAATAATTAATGACTGACATCCTAGAGATAGTCTTGCGTTTTCCCTTTAAGTATGAGCAGGGGCGGCCCAAAGGGGGTGCGGGGCCATGTGCGGAAATTCATTGTGGGGCCCATTAGGAAATTCTATAAACACTGACCATTTAGAACCCACAGCAAATCCACCCTATCATAACAGCACTACCAGGACTCACAAAGCACCAAACCCTACCTATCAAAAGGCAACACTGCAAATATTAAACCAATACATCTCAGAGAATAACAACACATCTCCTACTGGGGGAAAGAGAACAAGTGGGACTGTCAAATAGAAACTACATAAACAAAATACCTCAGCTCGGTTACACATGCCCATATGTAGTCCAAGCGCCCCCCCCCCCCCATCACAGCCCATCACAGCCCATTTCCAGCCCTAGCCCCCCCCCCCATTACAGTCCATTTCCAGCCCTAGCCCCCCCCCATTACAGCCCATTTCCAGTCCTAGCCTCCCCCCGCCATTACAGCCCATTTCTAGTCCAAGCTTCCCCCTCATCACAGTCCATATGCAGTCCAAGTGTCCACCCCATCACAACCCATTTCCAGTCCTAGCGCCCCCCCTGCCCTCCCACCGAAGAGCCCCGTGGCCATCTAAAGGACTTCAGAGGGAGTCGGGGAAGTCCGTGTGAGGCCCCGGCTCCCTCTGCACAGCCGCCAGCATGAAGAGTTTTCCCTCACGCAGATTTTGGACGTCCTGAGAGGCCCCGATCAGAATGAGGCCCACTGGAGAATAAAGGGTCAGGATCCAAAAGCAGCCACAAAGAGATGGGTTTTTAGCATGTATCTGCAGGGCCGGCCCGTCCATTAAGCAAGAATGTTTTTTGCACAGGGCCCCACGTTTCAGGGGGCCACGCGCAAAAAACATCTTGCATCAGCGATCAGCCCAGCTAGATTTTAAAAAAAACACAAACTGGCTGCTGCTGCCGCTGCCGCTGTGGCAGCGACAGAATCGAGCACCCCGCGGGGCCCCCCCTGCCCTGCAGAATCCTCCTTTCAGCATCAACTCCGCGAAGGGAGAGCTTCTCCTCTCACGGCTCTGTTAATCCCATCAGCCCCACAGCGGGATTAACAGAGCCACGAAAGGAGAAGCTCTCCCTTCGTGGCTCTGAAAAGCCCGTGCTTTGGGAGCTGATGCTGAAAGGAGGACTCTGCAAGGCTGGGGGGACCCGCGGGGTGCTCGATTCTGCCACTGCCACGGCGGCAGCGGCAGCAGCAGCAGCCGGTTTGTGTTTTTTTTTTATCTAGCTGGGCTGATGGGGGGGGAAGAGGGTTAGGACTGGTAATGGGCTATGCGGGGTGGGGGGCTAAGACTGTAAGTGGGCTGATGGGGGGGTTAGGACAGGTAATGGGCTATGGGGGGGCTAAGACTGGAAGTGGGCTGATGGGGGGGTTAGGACTGGTAATGGGCTATGGGGGGGTTAGGACAGGTAATGGGCTATGGGGGGGCTAGGACTGGAAATGGGGTTATGGGGGGTTAGGACTGGACGTGTGCTGATGGGGGGTTAGGACTGGTAATGGGCTATGGGGGCGGGGGGCTAAGACTGGAAATGGGCTGATGGGGGGGTAGGACTGGAAGCGGGCTGATGGGGGGTTAGGATTGGTAATGGGCTATGGGGGGGCTAAGACTGAAAATGGGGTGATGGGGATTAGGACTGAAGTCGGCTGATGGGGGGATTTGGACTGGTAATGGGAGGACTGGCTTAGTGGTTGGGGCAAGGTACCACAGGCCGGAAGGTCGGTGGTTCAAATCCCACTAGAGGACAGCAACCTTGGGCCGGAAGGACTGGGGTTTCTAGTCCCACAGGTGCTCCTTGTGGTCTTGGGCAAGCCACTTAACCCTCCATTGCCCATGTTCCCTGTTAGTATCACTGTATGTGTCTCATATCCCCTCATGTTAAATGTTTTCCCCGACCGCTTTGACCTGGTGAAAAGTGGGATATAAATGCAGCCAAATAAATAATGGGCTATGGGGGGGCTAGGACTGGATATGGGCTGATGGGGGCATTAGGACTGGTAATGGGCTATGTGGGGGGCTAGGACTGGAAATGGGGGGGGTTAGGACTGGAAGTGGGCTGATGGGGGTAAGACTGAAAATGGGGTGATGGGGGGTTAGGACTGGAAGTGGGCTGATGGGGGGCTTAGGACTGGTAATGGGTTGTGGGGGGCTAGGACTGGTAATGGGCTATGGGGGGGCTAAGACTGAAAATGGGGTGATGGGGATTAGGACTGAAGTCGGCTGATGGGGGGATTTGGACTGGTAATGGGAGGAGTGGCCTAGTGGTTGGGGCAAGGTACCACAGGCCGGAAGGTCGGTGGTTCACATCCCACTAGAGGACAGCAACCTTGGGCCGGAAGGACTGGGGTTTCTAGTCCCACAGGTGCTCCTTGTGGTCTTGGGCAAGCCACTTAACCCTCCATTGCCCATGTTCCCTGTTAGTATCACTGTATGTGTCTCGTATCCCCTCATGTTAAATGTTTTCCCCGACCGCTTTGACCTGGTGAAAAGTGGGACATAAATGCAGCCAAATAAATAATGGGCTATGGGGGGGCTAGGACTGGAAATGAGGGGGTTAGGACTGGAAGTGGGCTGATGGGGGTAAGACTGAAAATGGGGTGATGGGGGGTTAGGACTGGAAATGGGCTGATGGGGGACTTAGGACTGGTAATGGGTTATGGGGGGCTAGGACTGGTAATGGGCTATGGGGGGCTAGAACTGGTAATTGGCTGGGGGGGTTACTAGGACTGGAAATGGGCTGAGTGGAAGGGGGGCTTGAACTGCAAATAGCTGATGGGGATGGGGGCTTGGAATGGAAATGGGCTGTGAGGGGAGGGAGCTAGGACTGGAAATGGGCTGAGTGGGGGGGGCTAAGACAGGAAATGGGCTGATGGAGGGGCTAGGATAGGTTTGGAAATGGGCTGTTGGGGGGTGCTAAGATTGGAAATGGGCTGTAATGGGGGCTTGAATTGAAATGGACTCATGGAGGGGCTAGAACTGGAAGTAGGCTCATGGGGGGCTTGGATTGGAAATGGGCTGAGTGGAGGGGAGCTAGAATTTGACATGGGCTGATGGTGGGGCTAGGAAAGGACTAGAAATGGGCTGATGGGGGCTGGGATTGGAAATGAGCTGATGGAGGGACTCGGATAGGACTGGAAATGGATGGGGGGGGGCTAGGACTGGAAATGGGCTGATGGTGGGGCTAGGATAGGACTGGAAATGGGCTGATGGGGGGCTATGACTGGAAATGGGCTGATGCGGGGGCTAGAAGGGAGCAGTTGCTGGGAGAGTGAAATGGAAAGGGAAAAAATATTTTGTGTGGGAGGGAAGACAAATCTACAATTGGCCGGATATTGGGAGAGTAAGTGGGGATTGAGGATGGGTAAAATTTGAGTGGATGAAATAGGAATGAGGAAAGCGCAAAAGGAGAAAGATTAGTATGTTAAAGCAGATGTGGAGAGAGGATGGAAAAAAACTAGGAGAGAAGAAAGGACAAATGGACAGCAGACGATGGAGAGTTAGCAGAAGACACGAAAAAACCAAAAGAAAGTAGCTGGAGCAATTGCAACTGAAAAAAATTGCACAAAAGGTAGAAAAATATGTCTTTATTTTGAATTTATTAACTGGAATATGTCAGCTCTAGGAAATGTGCATCATTAACGTCTGCGCTTTGTTAGTACAAGAGGAAATTAATTTATAGTTTTATTTCTACAGTGTTGTACATTCCAAGTTTGGCTTTTGAGTTTCCCAGTTTAATTATTGTCTTCCTGTTTCTAAATTGTGATTCCTTGTTTGGTGATGGTCTATGTTCTGCATGTGTAACTGAGCTGAGGTATTCTGTTTATGTAATTCCTATTTGACATTGCCACTTGTTCCCTTTCCCCAGTAGGTCATGTATTGTTATTATCTGAAATGTATTGGTTTTAATATTGCAGTGTTGCCTTTTGATAGGTAGGGTCTGGTGCTTTGTGAGTCCTGGTAGTGCTGTTACGATACGGCGGGTTTGCTATGGGTTCTAAATGGGCAGTGTTTGTAGTAGTTCCTAATGTGCCTGGCGGTTGGCACTGGATTATAGTAATGTAGAAATCTTTTAGTCTTTCTTTATCCATACACTCATTAAGAGGCATGTTTACTAAAAGTTAGTGTATGGTAACATTATGCAAATATTTATGCAAATGAGGCCCCGCACTGAGTCTCCGCACATAGAAACATAGAAACATGATGACAGAAAAAGACCACATGGCCTATCTAGTCTGTCCTTCCATAACAACAACTACAACAGTCCACTTTTTACCTTTAGAGATCCTCTGTGTTGGTCCCATGCTTTTTTGAATTCAGTTACTGTCCTCATCTCTATCACCTCCACTGGGAGACTATTCCATGGATCCACTACTCTTTCTGTAAAGAAATATTTCCGCATAACACTCCTGAATCTATCTCCCTTCACCCTCATCCCATGTCCCCTCGTAGCAGAACTTGCTTTCAATTGAAAGAGGCTCTCTCCCTGAACATTTATGCCACGGAGGTATTTAAACATCTCAATCATATCACCTCTATCCCGCCTTTCCTCTAAGGCAGAGGTGTCCAAGCCTGTCCTGGAGGGCCACAATCCTGCCAGGTTTTGGGATAGCCCTAATGAATATGCATGAGATATATATGCATTAGAGATATCCTGCCAACCTGACTGGTTTGTGGCCCTCCAGGACTGGATTTGGAGACCCCTGCTTTACACCTCTGTTATTTAAGATGGTGAGTGGGCAAGGTACAGATGTCCTAGACATCAAAAGGGTAGCTAGAATGTGTCACATTCATCCTCGATTCTCACCACCACCAAAAAGATGTCTAATGGACAATATTTTGGTGGTGGTGAGAAGTGAGGAGGAATGTGACAAATTCTATCTAACCTTTTTGATGTCTTGGACATCTGCACCTTGCCCACTCACAATCTTAAATGACAGAGGTGTAAGGCAGGGGTCTCCAAATCCAGTCCTGGAGGGCCACAAACCAATCAGGTTGGCAGGCTATCTCTAATGCATATATATCTCATGCATATTCATTAGGGCTATCCCAAAACCTGGCAGGATTGTGGCCCTCCAGGACAGGTTTGGACACCTCTGCTCTAAGGTGTACATATTAAGATCCTTAAGTCTGTTCTCATATGCTTTATAATGAAGCCCACTAATCATTTTAGTAGCCACCCTCTGCACCGACTCCATCCTGTTCACATCCTTTTGAAGATGCGCTCTCCAGAATTGCACACCATACTCCAAATGAGGTCGCACCAAAGACTTATACAAAGGCATTATCACCTCCTTTTTTCTGCTAGCCATTCCTCTCCATAGGCACCAAAGCATCCTTCTAGCTTCTGCCGTCGCCTTTTCTACCTGTTTAGCTACTTTAAGATCATCAGACACAAACACGCCTAGGTCCCGCTCTTCTTTAGTGGACAAAAGTACTTCACCTCCTATACTGTATTGCTCCCTTGGATTGCTGCAGCCCAAATGCATGACCTTACATTTTTTAACATTAAATCCCAGCTGCCAAATTCTAGACCATTCTTCAAGCTTAGCTAGATCCCTCCTCATGTTATCTACACCTTCCTGGGTGTCTACTCTATTGCAGATTTTGGTATCATCTGCAAAGAGGCAAACCTTACCCGACAGCCCTTCCGCTATATCACTAACAAAGATGTTAAAAAGAATCGGACCAAGGACAGATCCCTGGGGCACACCACTGGTAACATCCTTCTCCTCAGAGTGAGCTCTATTTACTTGTACTCTTTGTCGCCTCCCACCCAACCAATTTCTAACCCAAGCAGTAACTTTAGGGTCCGTCCCTAGGGTGCTCAGTTTGTTTATAAGTCGCCTATGAGGAACAGTGTCAAAGGCTTTACTGAAATCTAAATACACCACATCTAGAGCTCTCCCTCGGTCCAACTCCCTGGTCACCCAGTCAAAGAAATCAATCAGATTTGTCTGACAAGACCTGCCTCTGGTGAATCCATGCTGCCTCGGATCCTGTAATCCGCTGGACTCCAGAAACCTCACTATTTTCTCTTTCAGCAGCGTTTCCAATAATTTACTCACCACCGAAGTTAAACTAACCGACCTGTAGTTTTCAACCACATCCTTACTTCCGCTTTTGTGTAAAGACACCACATGAGCCTCTCTCCAGTCCTTTGGCACCACTCCCGACTCCAACGAGGCATTGAAAAGGTCAGTCAGTGGAGCTGCTAGAACGTCCCCAAGTTCCCTCAGTATTCTAGAGTGTATCCCATCCGGTCCCATCGCTTTGTCTACTTTAAGTTGAGCTAGTTTCTCATGAACACAGTCTTCTGAAAATTGTTCAAGATGTCCCTCGCTTCTGTTCTTATTTGTGGGTGTTTTCTGAGATCCTGCTCCTGCTTCTGGTCCATGGCCCCGCACCCTCCTTGGGCCGCCCCTGTGTACCTGAATAGGATCAGAGGCAGAGCCTGATATACTGACTCAGGAATTCTATTCCTGGTATATGGCATAGAAAGGTGAAAGGAACAGAGTTTGGAATTGGTGATGGAGAAAGACACAGATTAAGTGACTTGCCAGATGAGTGGAGTTCCCAAGGAAGAGCATGGGAAACATGTAACTTATGTACCTGAATGTAACTTGCATTCAGCTCAGATTTGGAGAACATGAGTAATAAATCCATAAAAAAATGGAGTCAGGTTCATACCCTAATAAGAGGGGAGGGTGGAACAGGCTATTCTATACTATTCATATGTTTAATTTAAAATATGTGGACTTATTTGAAAAATTCTAATCTCTTATCTCAAGCTTTAAGTCAACAAAATTTTCAACCAAGTAGTATTCACTTACCTACAGAGGCTTCTTCCACTCTGAATCCTCTCAGGAAAGAGATAGTCATGATGTGGGTGAAAACAAAAGAGTTGGAAAGTTGGAATATAAGTCTATTTGGTCTTATTTTCACCAGGCTTTACAGATCTTTCTTGGAACAGTACACATCTCGTTTGGAATCATTTTCACCATAGCTGCTGAAACAAGGACAATCCTGTCTACTTCCAGTGGCGCAGACTTCTGGATAGGATTTTTGGTAAGCAGATTTATGCTTGGTTCATACCTTTTCCTCTTGCTGGTATTTAAGGAAATTCCGTTCAATGCGGGGAAATCCATTACCTCACCACTGGAAAACATCAAGTTTAAAAAATATTTTTTGAAGTAACTTTGAGGGATCATTCCTGAAATACTCACTATCACCAATAATGATAGACTTTTCTTTCTATAAAACATCAAAATATTGTTTTTAGAGAAAAGAGTAGAACCCAAACTATTCCTAACTCAACTCTAAACATACAAAGTTAGGCATCTAACTCCTTAGAAAATTAAACTCTAGGCCAATGCTTCCCAATCTTTTCAAGCCAACGTACACCTCTATTCTTAAAAATATGTGGCAGACCATCCTCCGTGGAATTGGCAGAGCCAACACAGAAAGTACAGATAATAGCCAGAAGAAGAACTAAGGAGCCCCACCAGTCTCCCTTCCAAAGGAGGAGTAGCCTAGTGGTTGGGGCAAGGTACTGCAGACCGGAAGGTCGGGGGTTCAAATCCCACTAGAGGACAGCAACCTTGGGCCGGAAGGACTGGGGTTTCTAGTCCCACAGATGCTCCTTGTGGTCTTGGGCAAGCCACTTAACCCTCCATTGCCCATGTTTCCTGTAAGTATTAGTGTATGTGTCTCATATCCCTGCATGTTAAATGTATCCCCAATTGTGTTGTGACCGCTTTGATTGAAGGATAAGGCGGTATACAAAACTGTCTAAATAAAATATTAAAAACAAAGGCATCAAGGGGGAGAGATCCACATGGAATGAGTTCATAGGAAAAGGGAATGCAACCCAACTGGCTGTAAGATTTCTGATCCTACTGGCAGGATGGATTGTTGTCTCTCTGATGTACCTCTGACTTGTTAAAGGTGAAGGGGGTTTTCTCCTATAGATTTGTTCAAATATAGCTCCTGATACACGGTGAATGAAAGTGTGCCTCGTGAAAGTCTATGTCATTTTTTATGTAAATAAATACAGTCTTGATGGAGTCACGCTGACATCTGAATCGGAGCACTAAAGCCCAAGGTGTAAGATAACTCAAGGACATTGATAGGAGTTGAATACTGATGTCCTAAAACAGCGATGTTACTTACCTATAACAGGGATTCTCTGTAGGCAGAATAGTACATCCACACTCCCTGATGGTGATGTCCTCCAACAAAGCCAGCGAACACAAAGCCCTGCCCCAGCGGATAGGAAGTCTTAAAGACTTCCTCTGCAGCTGTGCTGCTCCTTCCTGTTCACCCATCAGCCTATCCTGCGTCATCCATTCATAGCATAGAAGAAGTGTCCAAAGAAATCAGTTCTTATAGCTCCTTTTTTTATTATGTGGGGAAGGCAGGAGGGTGAAAGCCGATGTATTAGCTTGCTGTCTATGGAGGACCTGTTACAGATAAGCAACCTCATTTTCTGCATAGACAGGGATGAAAATACATCTGCACTCCCTGGTGATGCCAGAGGGCTGTGCTTCTGAGTTGTGGGGGAGGAGGGGTGTTTTAATAGTCCAGTGGTAGTCAAGATGGTGGTGTGCAGAAAGTGAAAGTAGAAATTGCGAAGAGATTTTTCAGGACTGCTCATCCGAAAGCAGCATCTTGACCGGACGTTTGGTTCAGACAGTAGAGTGTGCTGGATTCTTCTTCTTACTGGAGGATAGTCAAAATTTCAGGTTCAGCTTCCTTGAAGGAGCTGAAGGGGTAGTTTATTGTATACATTCCTTAGGCCACCGACGTTAGCTCTGTTGTTGAGGAGGTGCATATGGTGGGACAAACTTTGGATAAAATTGTTGAAAGTACTGGTTATGGTAGGCTGGGCCATACGAAACCATAAATGCGCTCTGTGTGACTTGCAAACTTACCATCCCCTCCCCTGACATCAGAGATTTGTCACTTGCCCCATCCCCCATGCCCAGCATCTCCCCATCTTACCCCACATCTCTTCATGTCCAGCTGGCTTCTTCCCGCCCCATGCTGCCTGCCCTTTCCTCACTGCGGCTTTTCCGGTTCCCTTGGCAGTGTGGGCAGCGGAGCAGACCTCCAATTAAAAAAAAACACATGGGTCTTTCTGTCTCCATGCTTGCGGGCTGGTCTGATTTCTCCCTCCTCTGATGTATGCTTGCTCCCCCCATGTTGCCTGCCCTTGCCCCACCACCACTTTTCTCAAGAAGGGCAAGGGCAGGCAGCATGGGGGGAGCAAAGACCAGCAACCCTAAATGCACCCCTATTTTTTTTTTGCACCCTGTGCAACTGCACCACTCATACAGACCTAGAGATGTCTCTGATGGTACGTCCTTCAGTAAACATGTGTCTGGCTTCAACAATAATTTGAGGAGGTATCCAGCACAGAGAGTTCCTTTACTGCTGAGCTATCATCTTTCATCTGTCATACTGTTTCCTTAACCTTTGAGACAAAGAGGCTGTCTCCCAAACATGGAGCACCTGTTATCTGTCATGGAGGTCTCAAACTTAATGCCTTAAACCATGTTGTCCATTCAGCTGCTATGACTGAAGTTGCTGCTCTAGAAATAGAATCACAAGTGTAGGTGAACTGTATGAGGTGGACTCCTGGAGACTGATTTTCAGGGATCTTCATGAATGTGACGTTAACAGCTCATGACGGTGTATAAGATTTGAAGCTGGTGAGCTACAATTTTCATGGCCTGCATTGTACTCTGGAATACCTTTTGGTCATACTGCCCAAGATTTTGTGTTTATTCACTGACAGAACATGAGTAAACGGTCTAGTAATATATTATGTTTAACTGCAGCTTCTGGAATCATGGATTGATGGGGTAGATGGATGAGATGATGTACTGGTACAGGGAGGACTTTGCATTTCAGTTCCAGCCTCTGTGAAGTAGATTGAATAGAAGATGGGGTCTTCCAAATGGATAACTGCAGATCTTGTAGAATCTAGTGGATTGGCAGTGCTATTGTTTCTTTGGGGGTACTTCAAGACTATAGACTGGAGTGAAAATCTTTCTTATTGGCCAGGGTCAAAGTTGAGGACAAGGCTAAGACTGTGGAAACCTTTTTGTAGGAATTTTGGTTAGATGTATTCTCCCTCCACAGCTTCAGGAGTTATTTCTTCTTGCTGATGTTTGGGATTGGAGCTTTTGGAGTTGCTCCCATTCCTGTGAATATGTTAAGCTCTTAGCTGTCAAGGGTATAGAAGGTGTCATGGGGCAAGTTTGATCACAGAGGGACCTGAGGCTGCAGAGAAGGCTATGTTCAAAATGGGAGATCCTTGGTAACTAGTTGGAGGGGAAGCCAGCATATCTAGATGGGCAGTTTAAAGTACCACAATGGTGTCTTGGACAAATTTGGACAATAGTTGTAGCAGAACCATATGGGAGAAAGAGGAAAGGCTTTTCTGTGGGATCTGTGACCTGGAACCAGAACCAGCATACAAGGGGTAAGGCAAGAGTCTAGCAGATTTGGAGAAGAAGCAGGTCTCGAATCAGTAATGTCAGAGTTGTGAGGAGAAAGATCTGTGTGTCTCCTGTTCTGTTTGTGCTTCAAGACTGGCACTGTAGTATCTGAGGTAGCTTGGGCAGGATGTGGAGAGGCTGCCCTGTGCCTTGGTTTGATAAGAACATAAGATATGTCATACTGGGTCAGACCTGCTGCGATGGTCTTTCAAGATAGTTTGTCTTTTATGACAGCATTTTCGACAGAGAAGCAGAGTCTATATGAACTGTTGCTGGCATTGATGTAGAACAGGAGCATTGTTTTGGGGAGAGGAACTACTGTAAGGAGCAAGTCAATGTTGGGAGGAGAACTGCCTCTGATGGCACGGTTTTAGCAGGGTTATTCTTTATATCCACTGCTGGAGCTTGTCCTGAGGCTGACAGAGTTGACTGCTGCATCCATGCTCCCTTTCACATTCCTCACTTGTCTCTTCAAGATCATGGTGCCGTGGGAACTGGTGATACAGCAAGTAATGAGCTCCAGGGACTGTTTTTAAAAAGAATAAAAAAGAAGTTCTGTCAGGCTGTGGGGATCGCATCCATCTTAGACAAGGTTAAATTGAGTTTAAAAAAAAAAAAAAAAATAGTTGTGTGAAAACACACACAGAGGAGGACTCAAACTTCACTCGATGGCAGAAAAATGACAAATGTATACAATGAAGTGTCTCATAAAGACAGTTTGGTGATTACACTATGTGTAGGTAGTGCCGTATCTGATGAGCTTGTCACCAAGTTCAAACAAGTTGTAGCACTATATAACGGTGATAATACAGGGCAAAAGTACAGTGCGAGGCAACACAGCGTATAGAATCTTGCTTGCAAAACATGTTTTGCAAGCAAGATTCTATACGCTGTGTTGCCTCGCACTGTACTTTTGCCCTGTATTATCACCGTTATATAGTGCTACAACTTGTTTGAACTTGGTGACAAGCTCATCAGATACGGCACTACCTACACATAGTGTAATCACCAAACTGTCTTTATGAGACACTTCATTGTATACAACTGTGCTGTATGTCCCCCGAAGAAGGCGCAAGCCGAAACGTGTAGGGACCATCTTCAATAAAGCAGTCTGTTCCAAACCTGCCCTCCTCTCTTGCTTTGTTTGTTCCCTCCTACACCTGCAAGAGTCACGTTCCTCTTTTGTACCCAGAAAAATGACAAATGACATGGGATAGGCTGATGCGGGGTGAGGAGGAAGAAGAGCACAGTCGCCGAGAAGTCTTTAAGACTTCCTATCTGCTTAGGGAGGGTTCTACACTCACTGGCTTCGTTGGAGGATGTCACCAGGGAATATGGATGTATCATCCTCCATGTCTAAGGAGAATGCTCTCTATCCAACCCTGTTTACTGTATTTCACCTTTGGCAGTCCATTATGTCACATGTTTGATCACCACCATGACAGAAACTAGTAATCCAGTAGGCATTCTGAAGCTATCCTCCCAAAGTAGGTTTACACAAGGGAAGAGAATCTACCATTAAGGATACAGTGATTAAACAAGTGGGGAAAGCACATGGAGCACTGCTCATATAATTCTTTTCAATTCTTGAGTGTGTCTCTCTGACATGGAGGGGTTGATTGGTGTCAATGGAGTAGCATCCAAACATTTGATTGGTTTGTTGAGAATAATAAAATTAAACAAAGTGTGATATCAAAACATTAGATGTTACTGTCAACAGATTTCAAAGGATGGAATCTACAGTTTAACCACAGGATGCTACTGTCTCACGATAACCAGTATTGCTGTACTTCCTCACCACTAGGTGGCCATACAGATAATAACCAGTACCAAACTATACAGTTCAGTCAACAGCTGGCATCATACATAGCAACATTAAGAAACTATATAGTTCAGTCAGTAGGCTTCTCAGTAGAATTTACAACTAAGAAAATTAACTACACATCTGAATCGCTAAGAGATAGACCAGCAAAGATAGGAGTGTGGCAGCAGCGGCAAGGGCACATGGTAGGAAAAACATGCTTGATGGAATTATTTCCAATCCCTTTGTGTATGTGTGTGTGTATATCTATTTATTTATTTAGCTTTATTAATATACAGCTTTTCTCCAGGCCAAGGCAGTTTACATAGAACAGTTGTAGATACATTGTAATAGTGGCATGAAACTATATACATGCAAACAAGACCTTGGGGGGTCTTAACTATCTATAGATTGTGTTATTGATATGAAACTATATACAATAAGTGAGTTATTTCGAAGCACAAATAGCGGGGATGGATGTCCATTCCTGCTATTCATGCCTTTTCCTGGTCCCATCTACCTTCCCCACATCTTGTATGGGGAAGGTAGATGGGGGGCAGGAAAGGGGCATTGCGGGGGCGGTGTTAGGGCGGGCAGTGGGCAGTCGTCAGCCCCGGATGTACAGGGCCGATTCTAATGTCGACCCTGTATGTCTGGGCCCGGCGACTTGCACGGGGAACTTATTCCACCTCCGAGGTGGAAAAGGTTCCCCTAGTCACCTGGGATCGGCAGGCCCGGGGCATGGATGGGGCAGGAGAGGGGGCCGAGGACATTCCCCGCAGCCCAACTCTGGCCCTGGGAGGCCAGATCTGGGGTCGGGCTGCAGGGAAATCACTGCTGGAGCTGGCAGCCAGGAATCGCAACTCTTCAATGGAGTCATGGTGCCATGGCAACCGGATGCCATGGCATCGTGGCTCCATTGAAGAGTCCTGACTGAGTTAGCTGCGGAAGGCCTGTACGTGCAGGCCAGATGGAATCAGGGTCCTGACCTGCACATACAGGCCTGTTCGCGATTCTGATCCCACGGGGCTAAACGTGCCCGGCGGGATCAGAATCACGACTCCCTCTGTGCGTCCAGTTCTGGCTGGATGCACAGAGGGCCCGGACGTGTGGGATGGAATCAGGCCTTAAGCATACACAATCCAAGGGGGGAGGGGGGGTTAAGCTGTGGTGCTGAAATGTTCTATGAATAAGGTGAAATTAGACTTACCTGCTAATTGTTGTTCCTTACGGAACTCCAGTCTGGTCCCGAAACCTCTGGGGTTCCGCTCCTCTTCCAGCAGCTTGGAGACTGAGAAACATCACACTTGTGATGTCACTGGTACATAAGCTCCGGAACCGCCTCCAGACACCAGTAACCTATTGACAAAGCAGACTCCCCGGAGCAACAATTAAGTAGTAAACAATATATCCAACAAGAACACTGACTAACTTTATTCAAAAACCCCCAACAATCACACCTAGACCGCAGACTGTTCCAGAAATGCCCCGGTCCGCCTCCCCCCCTGTAGGGATTATGGCATCTACTTAAACTGCAAGAATGCCTATGTTGGGGAAACAAACGCACTCACCTACTCTCCTCTTGCCTGTGCTACTTTCTGCTAACTTCCCCGTGCTTCAGGCGCTTGAGAACTACAAACCACAGGGCGGGATACGGGACCAGACTGGTGTTATTTATTTATTTATTTATTTGTATTTCTTCTATACCGCACTCTTTTTCATCAGCGCGGTTTACATTAAACAGGAATACTCATTTCAATCAACAGACTGTGGTGAGCTTACATATAACAGGAAATATACAACTGGGATTATAACTTAGGGAAACTATGTACATATTTGTAGCATGTATAGGACCTATATACACGGGATAGAGTTTCTTTTCATCATCTTAAAGGAACAACAATTAGCAGGTAAGTCTAATTTCACCTTCCTTAACATCCCTCCAGTCTGGTCCCGAAACCTCTGGGGATGTAACAGAGCAGTGAAAAATCAATGGGTGGGATCCTGCAGACCTGCCTGAAGCACCGTAGATCCAAAACAGGTATCCCTTCCCACCTGGACATCCAGCCGGTAATGCTTAACAAAGGAATGCAGAGACGACCAGGTCGCTGCCTTACAAATTTCCGCAGCCAGCACCAAACTGCACTCCGCCCAGGACGCCGCCTGCCCCCTCGTAGGGTGAGCTCTCAACCCTTTCGGCACTAACCTGCCCTTGAGCAGATATGCAGATGCGATCGTCTCCTTCACCCAGCGGGCGATGGAAGCCTTAGAAGCTGCCTCTCCCTTTCACGCCCCCGCAAAAAAGCACAAAAAGCCTATCCGACTTCAGGAAGGACTCCGTCCTACGCAAGTAGAGCTTCAAAGCCCTCCGGACATCCAGGCCGTGTAAGCGCTTTGAGGAAGAGCTGTCAGCTGCAGAGCCAAAAACAGGCAAGGAAACCACTTGATTCAGATGAAAAACCGAGACCACCTTTGGCAAAAACGACAGTACCGGCCGCAGGACTACCTTTGACTCACTAAAAGATAGAAAGGGTTTTCGACATGACAACGCTTGCAGCTCGGAAATTCGCCGCGCTGACGCAATAGCCACCAAGAATACCACCTTCAAGGTCAGGTCCTTAAGCGACGCCCTCGACAGTGGTTCAAAGGGTTCGCGCCCCAATGCGTCAAGAACTAATGGCAAATCCCAGTTCGGTACCACCGGCCGCCTTGGAGGGCGCAACAGGGCTCCTGCCCTTAAAAAACGCTTAATATCCGGATGTACTCTCAACAACACCCCTTGAACCTTGCCTCTATAGCAGGACAGAGCCGCTAACTGCACCCTTAGGGACGAGGCCGCCAAATCTTTTTGAAAACCATCCTGCAGAAACGACAGGACCTGCGAAATAGTGACTCTCAACGCCTCGAGCTGCCTCTCCCGACATCAAGCCTCAAAAATTCGCCAGACCCAAATATAGGCCAAAGAAGTCGAACGCCGACGAGCCTTAAGCAAAGAGGAAATAACTGCCGCCGAATACCCCTTTGCCGTCAACCTTGCCCTTTCAAGAGCCAGGCCGTAAGCGAGAACCGATCCACGTGAGGCATGACCAGTGGCCCTTGAGTAAGAAGGTCTACCCACCGAGGAAGCCGCCACGGCTGTCCTATCACAAGCCTCATCAAGTCCGCATACCACGGTCTCCTGACCCCGATGACGCTCTATGCGCTGCTGCACTCGCCCTATCAACACCCAGGGCGGAAACACGTACAGAAGCTGATCCTCTGGTCAAGCTTGAATAAGAGCATCCAGCCCTTCTGACATTCGCTCCCTTCTCCTGCTGAAGCGACTCACCTGAGCCGACCGAAAAGACGCCATGAGATCCATCACCGGCATCCCCCAACGACGGACCAGCAAGGCGAACACTTCCGGGTGAAGGACCCACTCTCCCGGGTCTACCTTTACCCGACTCAAGAAGTCGGCCTCCACATTGTCCACCCCTGCTACATGTGCTGCCGACAGTGCCAGAAGATTCTCCTCGGCCCACGCGAACAAATCCCCGGCCTCGGCTTCGAGAGCCGCACTGCTGGTGCCCCCTTGACGATTGATATATGCCACTGCCGTTGCATTGTCGGAAAACACCCGAACGGCTTTCCCTGCGAGAGCAGGCTGAAGACCAAGCAGCGCCTTCGCCACCGCCCTCAACTCTAGCCTGTTGATGGGCCAGCTCCTTTCCCGTTCTGTCCATTGCCCCTGAGTGAAACTGCCCTGACAGTTAGCCCCCCAGCCTGAGAGACTGGCATCCGTCGTCAACGCTACCCACTCGGGGGCCTCTAAGGACATTCCTCTCTCCAGATTTCCTGGTCGCAACCACCAGCTCAGCACCCTGCGCGTTTCCAGAAGACAGGGCAGCCGCCTTGTCAACGCATTCGTTTGATGGGACCATCTTCACAACAACGCCCTCTGTAACGGCCTCATGTGCGCTCGCGCCCAGGGAACCAACTCGAGCGTCGCCGCCATTGTCCCCAGCAACTGCATGTAGCTCCATGCCGTTGGGGACGAGACGTGGAGAAAATCTCGGACCATCTGCCGAAGACATTGAGCTCGCAGCTTTGGTAGAAAAACTCTCTCTAAGTTTGTATCGAAGCGCGCTCCGAGATATTCCAGGTGCTGTGATGGTGTCAACTTGCTCTTGGACATGTTGACCACCCAGCCGAGACTCTGTAGAAACGCCACCACCTTGGTTGCCGCTTCGCTGTCTGCTCTCAACTTTGCTCGAATCAACCAATCATCTAGATAAGGGTGAACTAGTACCCCCTCCTTTCTCAGAGCCGCTGCCATGACCACCATCACTTTTGTGAAAGTTCGCGGCGCCGTCGCCAGTCCAAAAGGTAACGCTTGGAACTGAAAATGCCCCAAAGGCACCGCAAACCTGAGAAACCTTTGGTGCTCTCTTCGTATCGGGATATGCAGATATGCCTCCGAGAGGTCCAGGGACGTGAGGAACTCCCCTCTTTGAACCGCCACTATCACCGAACGTAAGGTCTCCATCCGAAAATGAGACACTTTGAGACAACGGTTTACTCGCGTTAGGTCCAAAATTGGCCGAAAAGTACCCTCTTTCTTCGGCACTATGAAATAGATGGAGTATCGACCGCTGCCACATTGGTCTGAAGGAACCAGCAGTATTGCGTTGAGGGCTAATAACCTCCACACCGTGTCATGCACTGCCCTTCGCTTGAGCCTTGCCCCACACGGTGACCGCACAAAAGAATCTCTCACTGGTCTCTGGAACTCTAAGGCATAGCCCTCTCGAATCACTTCCAGCACCCACTGATCCGACGTGATCTGGATCCAAGCAGGGTAAAAATCCCATAACCGACCCCCGACGGGAACCAACCCCAACTGGGCCCGCTCGGCTTCATTGTGACTTCCGAGAACCTGAGGAAGCGGATGAGGAGGCGGCCCCAAATCCTCGACCCGCTCCCCGAAACCCCTGGTTTCTGTAGGGAAAACGCCCACGCTGAGATTGTCCAAATCTGGGGAAACGAAAGCGTCAAAACTCTCGAAGCGGACCCTTAGGTCCGGAAGAGGGACGCCCCTGTTTCTGTTTGTCCTCCGGCAATCTGCCGCCCTTAGACTCCCCCAAATCCTTAACCAACTTATCCAAGTCCTCTCCAAACAATAGCTTCCCCCTAAAAGGAAGCTTACTCAACCGTGCTTTGGAAGCTCCGTCCGCCGCCCAGTTGCATAGCCAAAGGTACCGTCGAGCAGCCACCGCCGACACCATACTCTTAGAAAGGGCCCTGATAAGGTCATAATGAATATACGCCAAATAGGCAGCCCTGGATTCCAACCTGGCTGCCTCCGCCGAAATCTCCTCAGCTTTATCTGTCTGAATACGCTGTACCCATCTCAGGCATGCTCTCGCTACCCAAGCTCCACAAATAGACGCTTGCATCGAGAGTGCATTGACTTCAAAAACCTGTTTCAACAGAGCCTTCAATCTTCGGTCCTGGGGGTCTTTAAGGGCCGCACCCCCCTCAACGGGAATGGTAGTTTTCTTAGTAACTGCTGACACTGCGGCATCAACCCTGGGAGACTTAAACAACTCCCGATCCTGGTCCACTAGCGGATAAAGCCTCACCATCACTCGAGAGCCCTGTAGCGCAGACTCCGGCAAATCCCATTCTTCCTGAATCTTCTCCTTAACCACTCTGTGCACCAGGAAGGCACTCTGAGTCTTGCGAAAAGCCTGTAACAACGGATCCTCCAGGGAGGAATCCTCCGACGGCCCCCCGTCGGCATATTTAGTGCCTTCAGCGTTTCCGAGATAAGAGCCGGCAACTTCTCTCTCCGAAAAACGCGCACGACCCTGGCCTGATCTTCATGCTCCACAATTTCGCCGTCCTCCAGGTCATCCTCCAAATCTAACTCGATATCCTGCTCCTCTGAACGGAGGCCCTCCGATAGCACGGACTGAGCCGACCGCTCCCTGTCGGCCCTGGGCATCTTTGCCAACAGACCTGCCATGTTTGCCTCCATTGGTGCCCCCGGCCGTTTCAGCCCTGAGGTCCCTTCTGAGGCCCCTGAAATCCGCGTACCTGAAGAACTGCTAAGGGCCTTCTGAAGCAGCATCACAAAATCTGAAGAAAAAATCGCCACCAAGCCCCCTGGCAGCACGGGCTGCGCAGCAGGAGGCTCAGAAGACGACGTGCCTGGCATGGGCTCCAGAGAAGGGAAGCTTGGGGAACCTGGCTGATGAGGGGATATGGGGACCTTCCCCCTAGCGTCCTCTGCCTGCTCTGCGGCCAGTTCCAGGGCTGCAGTCTCCTGAGTGCAGCCCTTACAAATCCCTGCTTCTGACAGGGTGCCTTTTTTAACCCCACAAATTAAACAAAGAGGTCTAGGCATCCTGTCCTCTGACCGGTGCTCTAGCCCTATCGAGCACCATGCTGCAGCGGACCTCAACAACCACTCCTAAGCACTATGTCTTGCTCCCAGCACCAATCAAACTTCTGTGCTGTGCTAAGGCTTCCTGTTCTAATTTCTTTTTTTCTTTTTTTTTAATTAAATTCAATTCAATGAAGCACTCTCCATGCCTCCAAACTGACCACCAGAGCCCCGCCGTGAAACGAGGCTGCCCAACACTGCTAGTAGCTGCTGAAGGCCAAATAAACTGAACGCGGCCTCTTTCCCGTGCTTTCTCCACGCGGCTCAACTGACCCGCCGATGCTGCGGCGTTGCGCTAAAAGGGGGCCCGAGCCCTGCCGGCTCTCCCGATCAGCGAGGCCCCTCTTACCTGCGGCCTGGGACGCCAAGACACAATCTCTGCCACTCTGGGCTCTACCGCTATGCACGGGAGCCGCCGGGCTGGAGCTCTCAGCGCCGGGCAGGAATGTGAGGCAGAAACTTCTCTCCTGCTGCACTGCCTGTACCCCTGACAGCCTCGGTAGCTCTAGCAGGCAACACTTCTGCGCGCTACGGGCCTCGGTACCAGACTGCTTCTGGTTAGTCTTTGCCCCCCTCCAGTCAAGCAGATGCCACGGGGGAGGGGGGTTAGGACCTTAGCACCTGCAGCCCAGAACCTACACAACCCAGTCAAACCGAAGGCCTCAGAATAAAATAAAGAAAATAAAGAATACAGAAATTAAAGAAACTAAAGAAATTAAAGAAAATAACAGTAAAATAAAGGACCAAAATAACGGACCCTTAACCAGCCAAAACCCACTGGCTCCTAACTCTCCTTAATTGCTCCTCTGGTGAGCCGTACTCGGCTCACCACCCTCCAGCTGCTTGGAGACTGAGGTAACTGGTGTCTACAGGCGGTTCCGGAGCTTATGTACCAGTGACATCACAAGTGTGATGTTTCTCAGTCTCCAAGCTGCTGGAAGAGGAGCGGAACCCCAGAGGTTTCGGGACCAGACTGGAGGGACGTTAAGGAACTATGTTTTTAAGTGTTTTTGGAAAGTCTTGAGGTTGGCAATGAGTCTGAGGTTGTGCAGTAGTCTGTTCCATGTGGATGGTGCATATAACTGGAATGCCCTTTTACATGCTTTTTGGTTTGATTTGGTTCTGGTGTGAGAAATGGTCAGGGTGTTTATTGTGGATGTTTGCCTGGTTCTTCGTGGTTGGTAGGTTTGCAAAAGAGAGCTGAGGTGCATGGGGGGAGGGGGGGCCGCGTGGATGGCTTTATGGGTTAACATTATGGTTTTGTATTTTATACGGCTCAGCAGGAGGAGCCAGTGTAGCTGTTTGAGTATTGGGGTTATATGGTCCTGCCTTGTCGCTTCTTGTAGGGTTTTTGCTACAAGAGAGCTGTTTGGAGCAGAAGAAGTATGGATTGCAGTAGTCCTTGGTAAATTGCATTGCAATAATCAAGGTGGGGTATTAGTGTTTCTTGTAGTAAGTTTGGAAGTCTTCTGGCTCAAGGAGTAGTTGGAGTCACTGTAGTGTCTTTGTTTTGTGGAAAATTGCTCTGGTGGTCTTATTTATATGGGTTTTGAATGTTAAGTGTTGGTCCAGGGTGACTCCAAGGAATTTGACCTCTGTTTTCATTTTGATTGTGGTATCATTAAGTGTTATCGTGGGTGGGGGTACAAATGTGGTGTCTCTCATTATGTAGAGGGCTTCAGTCTTGTTGAAGTTAATTTGCAGGTTGTTGTCTTGTAGCCAGCCAGCAACTTCTGTGAAGTAATCTTGGTAGGCAGAGGATATGAGATGATTTATATTGATTGATCCATATATCATAAGATCGTCCACGTAAAGGTGGAGATGAAGATTGTGCGATCCTATGACTGTGCAGAGTGGTCATAGGTAGAGATTGAAGAGAATGGCAGAGAGGGTGGATCCTTGGGGGACTCCCTGTATTTGCTTGTATGGGACGGATGTGTTGTTTTCTATCTTTATCTGTTGGTGTCTGTCTATGAGGTATGAAATGAACCACTTGAGTATTGTGCCCTGGATTCCATCGACACAGAGATGTTGTAGTAGGAGGTGGTGGTTTACAGTGTCGAATGCTGATGATAAGTCCAGGAAGATAAGTAAAAAGCCTTGATGAGAATATTGCATCCCTTGTGTTAGGGTATTTATCAGTGTGGTTAGTAGAGCTTCCACACCATGGTGTGGGAAGAATCCATGTTGTTGAGGGTTCAGTAGGTTATGCTTGTCGATATAGTCTTGCAGTTGGTGCTGTACTGTTTTCTCAATGATCTTTGCCAGGAAGGGTAGGCTTGCGATTGGTCTGTATGAAGCAGGATCTGAGGGATCAAGGGTAGGTTGTTTTTACAGTTGGACAAATGGATGAGGTTTTCAGGCTTAAAGGCATGATTCCATGTTGGAGTATTGAATGTGTAATTTTGGCAGTCACAGCTTCAAGCTCCTTCTTGGTGGCTTTAATCCACGCTGCCAGTCAGGGATCCAGGGGTGATGTTGTTGTATTTAGTATTGTAATGGTATCTTTAATTTGTCTCTCAGTGATTCTGGTGAAGGATGTCCAGGGGTCAGGGTATGTGCTTCCTGTGGTGGGTGGGATGTAGATATCAGGTTGTGGATGGAAAACTTGTAATGTAGTGCAAGTTGTTGGGGGTGATTGGGATTTCTTGGTGATCTGTTGATGGTGTTTTAGTGAGCTGTTTCACTATGTTGAACAATTCTCTTGGTCGGTTGATAGCTGATTTTAGTAGATTTGAGTAGTGTTCACATTTGACTTCATCTGTTGCGGTGTGGTAGGCTTTCATCAGTTGTAGATATATCAGTTTGTCTTCAGCGTTTTTATTTTTGTGCCATTTTCTTTTATGTTTGCGTGGTTGTTGTTTGAGGTTGCGGAGGGCAGATGTGTACCAGCTGGTTTTAGGTTGCTTCCTGTTCGTGGTGGTGATTGCATTGGTGGTGCTGGCGGCCATCCTACTACTGTTATTCCAGCAGTCTGTGAGAGTGTTGGGGTCAGTGATGTCTTCACATAGATGTGTAAGAATATCTTGAATGAAGTTGTCCTTGTGGAAAGCTTTGAATCTTCTGGTTGTTACACTTTGATTATGGTCATCCCTGACGTTGTTATTTGCTAGAGAGAATTTTATGAGTTTATGGTCAGACCAAGAGACTGATTGGGCATGGATGAATTGGGCAAAATTCGAATGTGAGTTGTGGTCATTGAAGAATATCATATCAAGAGAGTTTCTTTTAGTGTGTGTGGGAAAATCAATAAGTTGCTTTAGTTCCATTGCTGCCATTGCTTTTTTGAAGAAGTGTGCGTGGTTTTGTTTTAGAGATGGGAGGTTGAAGTCTCCTAGAATCAGGATGTCTTTTCCTGTTTTTGAAGCTGATATTATTATGTCCCACAGATAAGCACAGTCCACGTACCAACAACAGACCCAGTAAAAACCGTGGAGGCAAGGAAGGAACTGTTTATACCACCTTTATTTCACAAAGCCAGGCCCGACACAGGCCGTGTTTCGTTTATGCCTTCATCAGGGGCTTTGGCTATAACAACATATAAAAATCTCATTAAAAACAAAATCACAAGGGAAATTATAACTATAAACATATAAAGCACATTAAAAATCCATAAAACTATGAATCAATAACTAAATAAATAAATAAATAAATATTAACTGCTAAAGTACAGCGAAAAGTCTGTAAACCAAAGGGCAGATAAATAAATAAATAAATACGTAACTGCATGTAATACATGTAAAGCCACACATGTAAACACTTAAAAACATATGGTCACACTCATAACTAATCAATAAATTACTGACTAGTGACACCAAACCATCTGTTAATTAAAAAACAATAAATAATTAATTAAATAAATCAAATAATAATTGTTTACATATATATAACGCGCATATAACACATGTAAACCCACATTGTTATCAAACTTAAATCTTTTTAAAAAGAATTAATTAAATAAATTAATTACATAGCCCATATATAAACCAATGTTTGAACAAATAATAATTAATTACATACATATAACGCGCATATGACACATGTAAAACCACACAGTTATAAAACTGAACTGAAATTTTTTTTTAAAAAGAATTAATTAAATTAATTAATTAAATAACCCATATATAAACCTTAAAACTGATGTCTGAACAAGAACCAACATAACCTACATTTTTATATACTAAAAGTTACTATCACATTCTTACCTATATGATTTTCCTGCCACACTGCAATGACTAAAGGAAAAGAAGAGGAAAGAAAATGGAGGAACCATTCAAAAATACTACATCCTATAAAATTCCTTGTTGGTGCAAAAATCAATATTAGATAAAATCGCAATTGAAATCATAAAAATCATAAAAATTAATAAATAATAAATAAATAAAAACCAATAAATAAAGACCACTCTATTAGAGGAACACTGAAACCAGGAAAGCGCAACAGGTTAATTAAATGGGTATGATTAACATACATAGTTAAAGCAAAATCAATTTAACATTCTTTTATTGTCTTAGAGATTGCTTTAAATTATAATATGAATCCTTTCAATCCCACACAGCCATTATATAATTATGCATTATGTAATTTTATGTATCTATTTGCCTGAGGGCATTTTAATAATTAAATTATTCACCAATCCTGCCTCTACCAATTTACCATCTTACTCAAAACTTTTCAAACCTACTGTTATTTATATAATGTGTAATTTAATATGATGAACGCTATCACGACTCTTGATCATCCGTTCACTCCTGTAATACGTCTTTCTTAAAAAACTAATTAAACGTTTGAAATTTTAAAAAACAATTAAAATGATTAAATAAATTAATTAAAATTAATTAAAATTGGTAGAGACCGTAATACCCACTATGGAATTCTTTGAAAATGCCTTGTATTTTTCTAAACAAATGAAAATCTTTCTTGCTTACCGGGTATTATGCCAAGTCCGGCTAAACACAGCCTTTGCCGTTGCTTTCTTGTCCGACCACCCGGCACTATTGTACTTAAATCTGCAGATACGCGGGAAAAAGATGACCTCAGTGTGCACATGCACTGCTCCCTAGCCATATTCTTTATTTTAAATGTGAACTATTCCATCTGTCAAATCTAACTACCCAATCATAGGAACCGGAAACACCAATATCTAGTACACTAACCATTTCAATGACAAAGATACTTTCACAGAAAACTCTTATGTATAAAATATAAATCGTGAATCCAACATACGCTTTTACTCTGTTGATACTAGCCGGATATGCACTTGCACCCGACATTATAAAAACCTTACCCACTGACCACTGTCATTACAAAAGCCGTATACTTAAAGGTAAAAAGGGGAAACACTCCCTGTATTGCTCCTATATAAAACAACTTCTTGCAATATATCCAGAATTTTCTCTTTACTTGTCACAAAAATTTGCACCAGATCCACTACCATGTATCACTCACCCAGGTATTAAAAAGGTTTTTCAATTACACCGGACCGTCCCCGCACTGCTCCTTTCTTACTGCAAGTGAAACTAAAACCGCCCGCGATTGTATGATGCTATTTAAATCTTCAAACGCGCGGGAAACAACAGTGACGTCACCAGACGTCTCTTATTGGTCACCCACATCCACAACTACTGTCATCAGGGATCGTAGCTTAATAATCTAATACCTGTCTTAAACGCTTTCGTGTATGCGCGCTCCATTATATACGACCTTTCCTACCATTCACTTGACCTCGTTATATATAAATCTATATATAGCAAGGTGGGGGAGGGGAAGGGGGGAAAAAGGTAGGTAGTGGGGGTAGGTGGGTAGGGGTGGGTAGGGGGGTGAGGGAAAAGGAAAACCGGGGGGGGGGGGGGAAGGAAAGAGGGGGGGGAGGGGGAAAGGGTAGAAAAAGGGAGGGGGGGGAGAGAAGGGGGGGAAGGGGGGGGAGGGAACCAAGGAAACAAGGGGATGGGAGAGGGGAGGGGAAGGGGGGGAAAGGGAAGGGGGAGGGAAGGGAAAAAGGAAGGGGAAGGGGAAGGGGGGAAGGGGGAAGTGTTTACATGTGTGGCTTTACATGTATTACATGCAGTTACGTATTTATTTATTTATTTATCTGCCCTTTGGTTTACAGACTTTTCGCTGTACTTTAGCAGTTAATATTTATTTATTTAGTTAGTTATTGATTCATAGTTTTATGGATTTTTAATGTGCTTTATATGTTTATAGTTATAATTTCCCTTGTGATTTTGTTTTTAATGAGATTTTTATATGTTGTTATAGCCAAAGCCCCTGATGAAGGCATAAACGAAACACGGCCTGTGTCGGGCCTGTCTTTGTGAAATAAAGGTGGTATAAACAGTTCCTTCCTTGCCTCCACGGTTTTTACTGGGCTGATATTATTATGTCCAGGACTGATGAAAGATCATTGGGATTGGAGGTTGGGGTTCTTTACATGAGTCAGAAAGTGTTTGATTTGTTTGTGATAGTGATGAAGTCAGACTCATTGATGCTGTCGCTTGAGTGATGCCGGAGGTTGAGGTATTCTTAGTTAGGATCATATGTTTGTGTCTTTCTATGTCTGTATGTGTGTATGTTTTGTTTTTGTGTGTGTGCAGTCTTAGGTAGGCAGTTTTCTAAATTCCCTTCTACCCAAGTAAATAGATAGTTACCAACATAAATGACTGGTGAGAATAGTCCTTATGTCCAATGATATGATTTTATAGGAAGTTTCTGGGAGAGATGGGGATAGGATCATCCTGACTGTTGGGTTGAATTATCAACATCTCAACTGGGTAGGTGGCCTATAGACATGAAAGCGAGGGTGGAGGTGAAGAAGGGCATATAACGTGCAGCTACGCATACACATACATCTCATTTTCAAGAGAAACAGCACAGAACATATTACATCGATTTTATACGAATTATATTGGTTACCTATAGCAAGCCGAATAAAATATAAAATCCTCACGATCACTTTCAAACTCATTAGGGAACTACTCCCTTAACTCTATCTTCGCTAATTAGCATCGCATCTACTGAAAGAACTAGAAGAGAATGCAACACAAATACCTTGATAGTCCCAACTAATTACCGTAAAACAAACCACTTGACAAGTAACAGAGCATTTCTCACCAATTCTTTGGAATGCCCTTCCAGATAAGCTAAGAGACAGCAAAGACCTTAAAGACTTCCGAAAGGAAATAAAAACACATCTATTCATAAAATGCTTTGGTAATTCAGAAAATAGAAACAAAATATTCCCAACATAACAACATGCATACAACAAGATCAGAACCTACCCAGTCAATATTATCCACTAATACTGTCTGATACTAATCCCGTGTACATACATCTTTTGTAAATATGTTAATTGTAATGTTGTTTCTGCAAATAAGCATAATCATACCTATATATGCCAAAATTCAGTTCAGTGTAATTACACTATTCTAGTTCAAGTCACAAGTTTAATGTAAAAGTTTTGTTTTCATTAATTGTAAACTGCCCTTGATCTCTGGAAGGGGCGGTATATAAAAACACATAAATAAAATAACCACAGTCCCTGCAGGGCCAGTGCAAGGGTATGAGGATATCTGAGGAGTCCATACGGTTGGTCCTTGTGATCACACAGCCTAACTGTACAGCACAAGTGGAATCTGCAACCATGTGAAACACTGCGAATTAGAGTTAATGAAAGGAGGAAACACCTTAATTACCCCATGGAGCAACACAACCTGGTTCTCCTCCTATCTCTCCCATCGCTCTTTCAGTGTTAGTTCTGGTGGCTCCTCCTCTTCTGTTATCCCAGTCCCAGTTGGTGTATCCCAAGGATCTGTCTTGGGTCCGCTCCTTTTCTCTCTCTATACCCAGTCCCTTGGTGCGCTCATCTCTTTCTATGGCTTTCAGTACCATCTTTATGCCGATGACTCCCAGATCTACCTCTCTACACCTGAAACCTCTCCGGCAATCCAAATCCAGATCTCTGCCTGCCTTTCTGACACTGCTGCTTGGATGTCTCACCGCCACTTGAAATTGAACATGGCCAAGACTGAACTTCTTATCTTTCCCCCTAAAACCTCCTTTCCTCTTCCTCCTTTCTCAGTCTCTGTGGATAACTCTCTACTCCTTCCTGTTTCCTCGGCTCACAATCCTGGGATTATCTTTGACTTCTCTCTCTCCTTCTCTACACACATTCATCTGATGGCTAAGACCTGCCGTTTCTTTCTCTATAACATCAACAAAATCCGCCTAATACTTTCTGAACACACTACTAATCCATTCCTTAATCGCTTCCCATCTTGACTACTGTAATCTACTCCTTGCTGGTATTCCTTTGAATCATCTCTCTCCCCTTCAATCTGTTCAACACTGCTGCATGGCTAATCTTCCGTCAGTCTCGTCATGCCCATATTACCCCTCTTCTGCCAGTCTCGTCATGCCCATATTACCCCTGAACCAACCAAGGGAGCAAGCAGAGTGTGGGTCACTTGCGCTTTATTGAAAACCAAAACCCTGACGCGTTTCAGCGAAAGCCTTCATCAGGGGGCTAGAGGACTGCAAACAAATTAAAACAATATATCTCAATAAACCATAATAAAAACATAAATATATAAATATAAAATCAACATAAATAGTTTAAAAGGACAAACATCAAAATTGTGTATATCATATTATACTCACACAATGTATAAAACCAATACAGTAGATGAAGCGCATAGGAATGTATAACCAGTAATGTGGTTAATAATGCTGAAAAACAACAAACATATTAAAATACAGATACAAAATAAGGTGCAAATAGTAAACCAATAATTAAATAATGCAGTAAAAAAGACAGATGGGAAACCCAGACCTCTTTTCTTATCTCTCCTTACACCCCCCCCCCCCCTTGGGAACTCCGCTCTTCTGGAAAACTGCTTCTATCTGTGCCCTTCTCTTCTATTGCTGACTCCAGACTTCACTCCTTTCATCTTTCTGCACCTTATGCCCGGAACAAATTACCAGTGTATGTATGCCAGGCACCTTCTCTGACCCTCTTCAAATCCAGGCTGAAAACTCACCTCTTCGCTGCTGCTTTTGGATCTTGACTCACCTGATCTCCTTGTTCTTTACCTTTCCCCCTTGTTTTATCCCTCTCTACACCTTCTGTGTTGTCTGTCTTGACTAGATTGTAAGCCCTGATGAGCAGGGATTGTCTCTTACATGTCTGTGCAGTGCTGCGTACGACTTGTAGCGCTATACAAATGTTCAGTAGTAGCCGTTAGTGCTATAGGAGGCACATAGCAGAAAATGTTGATTTTATTAAACTAGATAATAGGGGAAAGCCGACAGTCGCCAAAGAGCGCATGGTTCGGAAGAATGTATCCTTGAAGGATACTACCAAAAGCAGCAAATGCAATGTGTGCCTTCGAGTCAGTGCTGACTCCTGGCAACCCAGAAGCTCCTGGGTTTTCTTGGCAGTGTCACCGGAAGTAGATTGCCAGGCCTTTCTTCCAAGGCAATGGAGGGTTCAGTGACTTGCCCAAGGCCACAAGGAGTGCTAGTGAGAATCAGAGAGGTTCCAAAAAAGAGTAAAATAGCCCAAATGCCCTCGAGTATGGAGAAGACAGAGCTTAAAGTTCCCAAATTACCCATGTCTACCATTAGCCAGATTAATATGAATAAAATACAGCCTCTAAAATGCTTGTATGCAAATGCTAGAAGTCTAAAAAATAAGATGGGAGAGTTAGAATATATAGCACTAAATGAGAGGTTAGATATGATTGGAATCTCAGAGACATGGTGGAAGGAGAAAACCAGTGGGACACTGTGATACCTGGGTACAAACTATATCGTAATGATAGAGTTGATCAAATTGGTGGAGGGGTTGCGCTCTGTTAGAGAGGGCATTCAGTCAGAAAGGATTAAAGTTTTGCAGGAAACAAAATTTGCTGTAGAATCTCTATGGATTGAAATTCCATGTAAAAAGGGGAAGGCGATGGCAGTGGGGGTGTACTATCGACCGCCTGGTCAGAATGAACAAATGGATGATGAAATGCTCAAAGAAATCAAGGAAGCTAACAAAAGTTACAGCGCAGTAATAATAATGGGTGATTTCAATTACCCCGATATCGACTGGGTCAGTGTCACAGCAGGACATGATAGGGAGATAAAGTTCCTAGATGAAATAAGTGACTGCTTCTTGGAGCAGCTGGTTCATGAACCGACCAGAGGGGAAGCCATATTAGACCTAATCCTTAGTGGGACACCAGATCTAGTGCAAGAGATAAGGGTGTTGGGACCACTTGGCAATAGTGATCATGGCATGATCGCATTTGATTTAATTAATGGAGGAGGGATAGTAAGGGAATCCACAGTACTACCTTTTAACTTTTGAAAGGGTGACTATGATAAAATGAGGAAAATAGTTAAGAAAAAACTAAAAGGAGCAGTTGCAAAGGTTAAAGACTTACATCAAGCTTGGGTGTTGTTGAAAAATACTATCTTGGAAGCCCAGACCAGCTGTATTCCATGCTTTAAGAAAAGTGGAAGGAAGTCCAAAAAACTGCCAGCATGGTTTAAAGATGAGGTCAGAGAGGCTGTTGTTGCCAAAAAAGCATATTTCAGGTAATGGAAAAAAGAGCCAAACAACGAAACCTGTAAACAGCACAAGCACTGGCAAGTCAAATGCAAAGCATTGATAAGGCAGGCAAAGAGAGAATTTGAGAAGAAGCTTGCAGCGGAAGCAAAAACACGAAATAAAGACTTTTTCAAGTACATTTGTAGTAAAAAACCTGTGAGAGAGTCAGTTGGTCCATTAGATGATAAAGGGGTTAAAGGGGCACTAAGTGGCGACAAGGCGATAACGGAGAGACTGAATTAATTCTTTGCTTTGGTCTTTACTGAGGAAGATGTAGGGATGTTACCCATGACTGAAGTGGTATTTAAAGGTGCGGAAGAATTGAAGGAAATATCGATACATCGGGAAGATGTATTACAACCACTGTTCCCTCTAAGCTGTGCGCGTGTGCGCGCACACACACCTCGCCGAGCGAGCGCACATACTTTATAACAGAGCGCACAAAAATTACGGCTCTGATTCTGATAGAAAACAACACAGACGTCTTAAAATTTAAAAGTTATGATTGTAATTACTAGAAATTTCCCGCTTCATTTAGTAATCATCTATTTTCATTTAATTTGATTGAAATCAATGTGGTGTACATACTGTATTCTGACGTGTAGTCAAATTTTAAAGTATATAACTCCGAGTGTTGCTATGTGGCACACAAAAATTTAACCTTCCTTCAAAAGCTGCACACAGCTGATATTTTATGCGCACACAGCCTACAGAAAATTAGAGGGAACGTTGATTACAACTATTAGATAAACTGAAGAGTAGCAAATCACCTGGGCCAGATGGTATACATCCAAGGGTGTTGAAAGAACTGAAATATGAGATTGCAGACCTGCTATTAGTAATTTGTGAACTTTCATTAAAATCATCTGTACTACCTGAAGATTGGAGGCTTGCCAATGTAACGCCAATTTTTAAAAAGGGTTCCAGGGGTGATCTGGGAAACTACAGACCGGTGAGCCTGACGTCAGTACTGGGAAAAATGGTAGAAACCACCATAAAGAACAAAATTACTCAGCATGTAGATAGTCATGGTCTAATGGGAGACAGCCAACATGGCTTTAGACAAGGAAGATCTTGTCTTACTAATCTGTTATGTTTTTTGAAGGTGTGAATAAACAGGTGGACAAAGGTTAGTCGGTTGATATAGTGTATCTGGACTTTCAGAAAGCCTTTGACAAGGTCCCTCATCAGAGACTTTTGGAAAAACTAGAGTCATGGGATACGAGGCAGTGTACTATTGTGGATCAGGAACTGGTTAAAAGATAGAAAGCAGAGGGTAGGGCTAAATGGCCAATTTTCCCAATGGAGAAAGGTGAATAGTGGAGTACCCCAGGGATCTGTGCTGGGTCCGCTGCTTTTTGACATATTCATAAATGACCTGGAAAAGGGAATAACGAGTGAGGTTATCAAATTTGCAGATGACACAAAACTATTTAAAGTTGTTAAAACCCAAGAGGATTGTGGAAAATTGCAAGAGGATCTTGATAAATTGGAAGACTGGCCATCATGGAGTGGAGGAGTGGCATAGTGGTTGGGGCAAGGTACTTCAGGCCTGAAGGTTGGGGGTTCAAATCCCACTAGAGGACAGCAACCTTGGGCCGGAAGGACTGGGGTTTCTAGTCCCACAGGTGCTCCTTGTGGTCTTGGGCAAGCCACTTAACCCTCCATAGCCCATGTTCCCTGTAAAATAGTTATCTCCAAGTTATAATGCCCTGTTCAATGTAATTTCTGTTTGTTCAATGTAAACTGCACTAGTGCAGTATATAAGAGAATATAAATAAATAATCAAAATGGCAGATGAAATTTAATGTGGACAAGTGCAAAGTTATGCACCTGGGGAAGAACAACCCAAACTATGGTAAGATGATGCAAGGTTCCACATTAGGAACCACCACCCAGGAAAAAGATTTAGGCATCATTGTGGATACCATGTTAAAACCATCGGCCCAGTGTGCAGTGGTGGCCAAGAGAGCAAATAGAATGCTAGGTATCATAAGGAAAGGAATGGAAAATAAAACAAAAGGTATTATAATGCCTCTATATCGTTCCATGGTGAGACCACACCTTGAATATTGTGTGCAGTTCTGGTCACTGTATCTTAAAAAAGATATAGCATTATTAGAAAAGGTTCAGAGAAGAGCCACGAAAATGGTAAAGGGGATGGAAGGATACTCCTATGAGGAAAGGCTAAAAAGGTTAGGGCTCTTTAACCTGGAAAAGAGACAGCTGAGGGGAGATATGATAGAAGTCTATAAATTAATGAACGGAGTGGAACGGGTAAACATAGATCGATTGTTTACGTTATCAGAATATAGAAAGACTAGGGGACATGCAATGAAGCTACAGGGTAAACTATTTAAGACTAATAAAAGAAAATATTTTTTCACTCAACGTGTAATCAAACTCTGGAATTTGTTACCGGAGGATGTAGTAAAGGCTATTAGTGTAGCTGGGTTTAAAAAAGGTTTGGACAAGTTCCTGGAAGAAAGGTCCATAAACCAGGATATCAATGCTTGACCCAGTACAAGCATTGTGGAACCTGTGTCTTTTGGGGAAACTGCCAGGTATGTATGACCTAGATTGGCCACTGTTGGAAACAGGATACTGGGCTTGATGGACCTTGCTCTGACCCAGTATGGCATATCTTATGTTCTTATTCTGATCAATATATTACCTTCCAGAGAGGAATTGCTACCAGTTACAGAATCTTTCTGCTTGTGATTTGATATCTTGCTGCCAAATGTACTATGCTCCACTGTTCATTTTATTTTTTTATTTATTTAGACAGTATTGTATACCACCTTATCCTTCAATCAAAGTGGTCACAACACAATTGGGGGATACATTTAACATGAGGGGATATGAGACACATACACTAATACTTACTGGGAACATGGGCAATGGAGGGTTAAGTGGCTTGCCCAAGACCACAAGGAGTACCTGTGGGACTAGAAACCCCAGTCCTTCCAGCCCAAGGTTGCGGTCCTCTAGTGGGATTTGAACCCCTGACTGATTTTTGATCAGTTCACATTCTTATCTTTTATACTGTACCTTCTAAAGTAGCTTAGTAATATCTATAAATGCTAATTTTATTTTTTTATTTATTTTATTTAGCTGCATTTATATCCTGCTTTTCACCAGGTCAAAGCGGTTTGGGGGATACATTTAACACGAGGGGATATGAGACATATACACTAATACTTACAGGGAACATGGGCAATGGAGGGTTAAGTGGCTTGCCCAAGACCACAAGGAGCACCTGCGGGACTAGAAACCCCAGTCCTTCCGGCCCAAGGTTGCTGTCCTCTAGTGGGATTTGAACCACTGACCTTCCGGCCTGTAGTACCTTGCCCCAACCACTAGGCCACTCCTCCCTCAATGGGATATTCCTCCCCTAATGGGATATTCCTTTATCTCTTTCTTGACAGCTCCTTATTTCAGGAAGCCTTTCGGTCGCAGCTGAGAAAAGAGAAAGTATGATTCTGGTAATTATGTTTAAGCCTTTTTTTCTAATCATTAGAACTATTCTGCGCATCCTGCTGCCTGTCGCATCCTGGCCTCCTGGAGCTTTTGCAAGAAGATATAACAAGAGATGGATATTCCACAGACTGTTATGGGGATAAGTCACATGAGCATGTAGAAGAGCATTTTACACATGCAAGTTGCCACTTCATAAAATTATTTACTAGTGCATATATATGCGCAGTAGTAGGCACCCTGGAAACAGGGCCTGATATTCAAAGTGCCCGCAAACACATAACTTGCTTGACCAAATATTTTTGGTCCTTATCGGGTTAACATTGGGCCATTTTAACTCTCTAAACAGCCAAACATTTTCTGGATAAGAAGGGACCGGGTTTGGGAAGAGGCAGAGGCAGCCCCCAACAACTTGCCTTTATAAAATAGGTACTAGATATGGGCCTGTGGGCTTTGACTACCTAAAAAAGGAGAAACTGGATTTAGCTCACACTTGTGAATGCTTACTGTGAAATATTACTTTTTTTCTTAGTTTTTACTAACACCATCCTCATCATTGCCATAACCCATTAACGCTTCACTGGAATTAACAGTGCCATCCGAAATCAGCATAATGCATTCTGGTACGTCAAATTTAGATTTCTTAGCTTAAAATCTATCTTGAGATCCTCTTTCCTTTCCTGAAATATTCAAATATCTTACTCGGGGATGTTCATATAGCTATTCTTTGGCCTAACACTTAGGGGCATGTTTACTAAACCATCTTAATGTGCGCTCTGCGACGTTATCGCGCAATAAGGTACCTTGTCGCGCAATAATGGCGCTTTATCAGGCGCACAGGTACCTTAGCGCGCGATAACGCGCGCAGCGGTGCAAACGAACGCTGAAGGCAGGGAAAGGCTCCAGGAGGGTGGAGGAAGGCTCCCCAGGGGCGGAGAGAGAGGGTCAATGGGCAGAGAGTGGGAGGGGAGAGGCTCCCTGCATACTAACGCTGTGAAATCCGAGGCTCAAAACTAACGCCAGTGAAACCCTGGCGTTAGAGCCGATTTAAAGGGAAAAGAAACCATTTCCGTCAGCAATGTACAGCAAAACCAGTGAAACCTACAAAAAGTGATAAGTGTGATACATGTGCACGGAACAAAAGGGCAAATAAACATTGAAAAGGACCTCAACAAAATGTAAAAAAAACATAACCAAGCTGGGCAATAGTGATATCGATGGGAAACATAAAAAAATACTCCCAAGAAAGCTCCAAAAAAAAGATATGAATTTTGGAAGGGTCTATGCTCCGTCCCCATACAAGGTGAATGAGCCCACAGTGAAATTGTGCTGAGCAGGGTTTCCGACTCCAGTGGCCAGGTTTCCTATGGCGTGCACATGTTCCACAACAGCAGGGCAGGCATGTCGGAACAGGCAACTGGACAGATGCTGGAAAAGGGGACACAGAGGGCTGCAGGCGGCACATGCTGTGGGCCACAGTGCGGACTAGGGTGATGCCTAGCTGGCCCATAGGAATGCTGAAACAGTAAAGCAGCCAGACAGCAACTGCTGAGGGCCCAATATGGGCACGAGTGTGCTCCCCACAGTGTCACAGGGGATAGTACCCAGCAGGTACCCCCAAGGGCACGGAACATTGGCATGCGGTGCTGGGGGGAAGCGTGGACAACTATGCAGCCACCCCTACCCCAGAACCCGCACCATAGGAAGCCACCTACCCGCACACTGGATGGCCTGAGACTGCGCTCCACCAGCACCACCAGCAGAAGGGCATGTCAGCATGGTGGCAGAGGGTGGTGGAGGGGGCAGTGGCAGCTGCCCAGAGCAGACCGTGGCCTAGCCCTGTTCAGGTGGGTGCCGTGCACTGCAACAGACAGGCTCTGTCTGACAAACAGTCATGGTATCTCCAGGGACTGCACTGTCTCTGTGGCCACAGTGTGGTGCAGTACACACAGACAGTATGTTCAGGAGCAGAAGGTCACAGGTTCAAGTCCCAGCTGTGGCTCCTACAAACCCAGTCCCCATATTTTACCCACTACTAAACCGTGGTAGTAAAGACAAACTTTATTGCAGAGAACATAAACATGCGTCAAACGCCTATATTTTACCCTACAGAGCACAGACACCATAAACATGCACATTACCTAGAGCAGAGTCCCCCAAATGCAGTCCTGGAGGGCCACAAATCATTCAGGTTTTATGCTGTCTCCAATATAAGGACATGTCAGCATGGTGGCGGAGGGGTACTGGTGGTGGAGGGGGCAGTGGCTGCTGCCCACAGCAGACCGTGGCCTAGCCCTGTTCAGGTGGGTGCCGTGCACTGCAACAGACAGGCTATGTCTGACAAACAGTCATGGTATCACCAGGGAATGCACTGCCTCTGTGGCAACATGATGGTGCAGTGCACACAGCCAGTGTGTTCAGAAGCAGAAGGTCCTAGGTTTAAGTCCCAGCTGTGGTTCCTGCCAACCCAGTGCCCTTTTATTACCCACTACTAAAATGTGCTAATACAGACAGAACCTTTATTGCAGATGACGTAAACATGCCCAAAACACCTACATTTTACCCTACAGAGCACAGACACCAGAAACAGGCGCATTACCTAGAGCAGAGTCTCCCAAATGCAGTCCAGGAAGGCCAAACACCATTCAGGTTCCATGCTGTCTCTAATAAAGATGCCTGTGCTGCATTTCTATGCGCCGCCCCCATGGTATGCAGATGTATCTCATGCATATTCATGAGGGACAGCATAAAAACCCGAACAGTGTCTGGCCCACCAGGACTGGAGTCGGGAACCTCTGCCCTAAAGAAGCGGCCAACAGGGGCAGACACACCCGCACCCACAGGCTCCATTATCCAATGCCTCCTGGAGAGGCAGGATATTGGGCCCTGCGTGCATCTCCCAATACTAGCACTAGCATACCTTAACAATGCCACCCTAAACCTGGGAATACGGTACACAGCTATCAAAAGGTTGCTATGATTACTGGCAGATAGCAATTCCGAAGTTAAGTACAACTTTCTGATTGAGCTGCATCATAGCAACCTTTCTGATGTCTGTGGAGTGTGCTACAGGTCTTGTGTCTGACAGTGTTTACCACCCCGGGGAGTGACCCCAACAGTATTGCATACCATAGCTATGCCTGCACTGTGTCCAGGACTGGTGCGGTGGCCAGGGCTGCCAAACACCTCTATAGTTGCACAATGCTGGCATAGGTGTGGGGAGTGTGTGTCTGTCTATCCAGTGTATGGTGGCTGCAAACATCCTCCACAGCCCACACTGCTAGCACTGTTGCCAGTATTGGCCTGCCAATGTGCATAATGAGCAAAGGACCGTGGGAATAGCCTAGATAGGGTGGCCTGGCCTGGATTCATCTGTACAGAGCATAGGGCAATGGCTCGGACATTGTAGTGCCCGGCCACCACCTGCACGGACAGGGTGGCCACAGCATGTCCTGCTGGGAGGTCACTCTCACCCTGACTGAGCAGTGACCACGGCATGGCTAGGTTTCCCCATAGTGCTATATAGTATTTCTCTCATGTGATATTTATGGGTTCTCTTTTGGGGCCCAATCACTGACTTATCTGCTTGGTGTGTATGCTGACATCCCAGTTCTGGGTACACGCATCTCCTCCAGGACCATGGACTAGTTAGCAGACTGTCTGCAGCTAGTATGTGTCTTGCTGGAACACCTTGCAGGGAGCAGCGGCTGGAGGCTTGCTGCTGGAGAGTGTCAGATAGAGGTGGGGGGCAGCTGAGCATTTCCAGGCCTACTATCTGTCTGCTATTGCTGTATGGATGTGTACAGCTCTGCATTGCCTGCCCTGTAGGATGTCTGTTCCCCAGCAGGACTGGGGTTGATGGTCCCCTCTACTGCCACCATTGCAGGGAGGTAGAATGTGGATCTGTTGGTGGGCGATCCTGTTTCCTACCCTGAGCCCCAGAGGGTGGGTTGTGTGGTGGTACATAATCCGCCTATGGGTCCAAACACCCCCCTCCCCCAGGTGCATCATAGCCCATGAGGGCTAGACATGACTGAGAAATACAGGACACAGATGTATCCTAGGTGTGTCTGCAGGGACTACCTATCACACACAGTAGCACTGATGGGGACCTGCAGCATGGCATATTTCAGCCATGAGAGGTGCTGTGGACCTGGTGCTGGGCGCCCCACCTCACCCTCAGGATGAGCACAGTACCCGCACAATGTGACGGTCTGTAGCTACTCTGTGCCAGTACCACACACGGTCAGATCCCCCTACCAGGCCGAAGTGCTGTGGGGGTGCATACCCCATCTTGTGCCCATCTGTAGACTGCTGATTTGCATGTGCAGTGCATCATGGGTACAGGTGGGTTAACCCTATCCTGGTAACCACGCAGACAATTTGTGTGGTGACATGCAGTCCTTCTGCAGCCAGCCAGGGGTTTGTTAGCAGCTATAGAGCTGTAGCCCACTGGTTACTTCACTGCCTGTGGAGCCAGAGGGCATGGGTTCAAACCCATGGTGGGGTTATTTGATAAGGCTGTCTGAGGCATTGTCTGTTTTTAATGTACATTAGTGCTGCCAACAAAAACACCCTCAGTGTACTGTAACCATAAGGCGCCCCATATAGCGCCTTATAAGGTGCCTTATCAGGTGTCCTCTAAAGCGCCTTATAGGGTGCCCTATAGGGGACATTATAGGGTGCCTTGGCGGACAGTGCACTTTATAACGTGCCCTATGGAGTGCCTTATAGGGTGCCTTATGCGGCACATTAGGTTACAGCACGTGAGGGTGTGTTTGCTGGCAGCACTAATTAAACTACAAATAAAATGCCTCAAAAATCAATACTTACACATAAAAGCTCAGCCAGCCTTATGGATTAGGCACACTGGGGGATCGAACTCATGACCCCTGTACCATCAGTCAGTGTATTAACCATTGTGCTACATCTCCGTTTCTGTGTTTGCATGTCTGCGCGCCTACTTAAGATTACCGCGCGTTAACGTGCTTAGCGGCGTCTCACCCGATAATGTGCGCAGCGCACGTTATCGCGTGATAATCCCGTTTTGCTACTTTAAGACCGAAACGCCCACTCCTTTTATGGCATCCTGCACACTAACGCCGGGCGCACGTTAAGACAGTTTAGTAAACATGCCCTTTAGTATCCTACTACTTGTTCCTATTAGTTTGACCCCCATTTAAATTAATTCTGCTGCTTGCAATTTCTGACTTCATTCGCTTTTTTTTCCCAAGATGGACAACTTCCAAATACTCTTTTGAATCACAAATGGGGCTTATGTGGTGAAACACACTTACTTTTCAGTGGGGTTCTATCTGTACTGAAACGCACTGGACAGAATTATCTTCTAGCACAAAGCAGCTTGAACTTTTGTAATCAAAATGTGGCAAATTCCTTTCAGTCATAGGACTGAGGGTGACCCTGAAGTCCACACAAGCCTTGGACTTTAGATTGTTACATTCTGGACTCTGCGGGTGTCACCCTGCTCTTCTATTTTCTAGTTGGCAGCCTGGGTGTGCCCTGCTACAAGAAGTCCCTACAGAAGGATTAACAGCTTCTGTTAACACCAGAAATCCCAGTTGGCTTTGATGTGTGTTGTCTTTGTTTATCATCTCCTCCCTGTGCTCTCTTTCTCAGTCTCTGGCTTCACACTTACTTGCTACGATCTGTGAACATGATCATGTGTAATAAGCTGTTTCTGCTTGTGTGCAGGTAGATCTTAGGGGGAAAAGTAATCATGAACACTATTACTGTTCTCATTCAGACGTCCTAACGTGCCACATGTTTGTTCACAAAAAATTTGAAAGCTCAGGTATTTGACTGGGGGCGCTTTCCTGTGCCTCTCTTTACTCCTGCCCATGACAGTATTACATAAATAACAGTCTGTGGCCTAGGAAGACACATTTGCCCATCATGTCCCAGCATCCCAGATCTCCAGGGTTAGTTTGCCTTTTTTTACATATTCCTGAAGTCAGTGATACTATTTTCAGCTAAACTGATGAATAATTTCTTTTCAAATACCTCAGTAAGATACAACGGTGGGTTATTCCAGACTTCTGCCACTGGGGACGCTGTTTACTAAGTATTTTTTCCATAGACAGAGAATGGGAGAAGCCTTTGAACAGAGGTCTCTGGTCCTCGAGGAGCAGCTGGGTGTTCAAGGTATCCCTAATGAAGGTGCATATGAGATTTGCATGCCCACTAGCTCCGCTGTATGCAACAGATATCCTGAAAACCTGACTGGCTTGTCACCCTTAAGGACTAGAGTTTGAGACTCCTGTTTTAGATGCCAGTATTAAAAGATTTTGCATAGGATGTCTAGGCAGACACTGGGATGTCCACTTTGGGACATTCACAGTTTCACAAATATTTTACAAAACTCTTTGCTGAATATTTGCCACCAGTTATGTGTAAGTGCTGGATTTTACAAAATTACACACACAAGAAGAGTCAGTTAAGAAGCCGAATGAAATCAAACAAAAGTTGCTCACCTGTAGCAAATGAGCTCCTTGGACAGCAGGATAAGTCCTCAAGTATGGGTGACATCACCGACAGAGCCCAAACATGGGAGCAGCTTTGCTAGCTATCTGCTAGCTTTTGTAAGTGTTCCACTGTGCATGCCAATTCCCACCATGCAGGACTGCCTCAGTCTAATAAGCTAGCTGAATATAGAATACAACTTCTAGAGGAGGTGGGAGGGTTTTGCAAGGACTTAGGGGCTTGTTTACAAAGCTGCGGTAGCGGCTTCCGCCCGATATCGGAGCCGCAGCCCCATTGAATTCAATAGGGCCACGGCTCCAATATCAGGCAGAAACCGCTACCGCAGCTTTGTAAACAAGCCCCTTAGCCTCCTGTCTATGGAGAACACCTGCTACAAGTGAATAACTTTACTTTCTCTGTGCACAAGCAGGATAATGTCCTCACATATAGGAATACCTAGCTACAGGCTGCGTCAAAAGAAAATACACAACAGTGTCACAGCCAGCTGACACTAATAACATTTTTTGATGGGCAACAAGTCTTTTCTCTTTTTTTTTTATATATAGAGGCAGCCTGAAAAAAAATAACTGAGCCTAAGGGGGATGAAGTGGATTCTATTCCTTCAACAGATACTGAAGAACAGACTGACCAAACCTACTGTCGCGTCGGGAGTCTCTTTCTAGATAACAGTGAGATGCGAATATGTGAACTGACGTCCACATTTCAGCTTTGCAAATCTCCATGGTGGTTGATCTCAAGTGGGCTACCATCGCTACAATAGCTCTGACATTATGAGCCAAGAAATTACCCCTCCAGAGTCAAGCCTGCCTAGGCATAAGTGAGAGAAATACAATCCATTAGCCAACTGGAAAGTGTTGTTTGCTGATGGCAGCCCCCCGTTCGCTTGGGTCTAAAGAAACAAACATTTGAGTGGACTTTCTAAGGCTTTAGTCTGCTCCAAATACAGTAGAAGACCAAGACTCTCTTGCAGTTCAGCGCGTGCAATGCGCTTTCCCCATTGTGAGCCAGAGCCCTGGGGACCAAAACGATTGGCGGCATGATTGATCGGTTAAAGGGGAATCTAACGCCACCTTAGGAAGAAACTTAGGATGAATGTGCAGAACCACCCTATTGTTGAAAATTGTTTATACAGTGGATCAATTACTAGAGCCTGTAGCTCACTCTCTCTGCATGCTGAAGTTATTGCCACCAAAGACAGGGCCTCCGGTGGTTCGAAAGGAGCATTCAGCAGCTAGGTCAAGATAAGATTGAAGTTCCAAGACACTGCAGATGGGTAGTTTCAATAGAAGCAAGCCTCACACAACATAAACAAGTAAAGGCTGAACAGAGATGGTTTTACCTTCTAAATGGTGGTGATATGTGCCAGTTGCACTGAGATGTACCCTTACTGAGTTGTTTTTTATGTGGGACAGGAAAAGCAGTTTAGGGCATTTCCATCACACCAAATGAAAAACCTTTTCCAGTTAAAACTGTATGACCTCTTAGTGGAATTCCAGAATGACCTTAGCTAGTTTCAAAGGTGACAGTGTTATCTCGTCAACATCCAGACTTTGAGGGCAAGGAACTTGATGCTGGGATGTTACAGCATTACTCGATCTGCTTGATTAGTGTTGGTGAATGTCTAGCCATATTGGGAGTTCCAGTGTGAGAGGAAACCAACATTGCCTTGCCAGTAAGAAACTATGAGAATCAGATGCATCCAAACTGGGCTGGGGAGCCCATTTACATGTGTCTCACACTCAGGCTTTATGGTCCTTCTAAGAGAAAATTCATCAAATCAATTTCCTGGAGTTCAGAGCAATCTCAAAAGCGCTGAAGGCTTTCAGACATCAGTTGGCTGATTAAATTATAATGATTTAGATAGAGAACCAAGTAGCTATTTATCACACCAACAAACAGGGAGGCACAAGATCTTAACTCCTGTGATGGGAAAAAGTCAGAATATGGAACTTTGCCACTTCTCATGGGATGATTAAGAACCACATATCTGGCTGGACAAGACTGAGACGTATGCTACAACCCCATGAGTGGTCCTTGGCAGGGCTGGCCCAAGGGTTTCTGCCACCCTAGGCAGAAGCCCCGATTGTGCTGCCCCCGCCCTGTGCTGAGCCACACTACCACTGATTCTGGTAGCGGGGTCAAGAGGGGGCATGGCTCGGCTTGGCAGCAGGCCATGTGCTTCAGAACACATAGCTGACGCTTCTGAGCCCCCTCTGACATAACTTTGGGGGTTAAGAAAATAAGACATACCATACTGGGTCAGCCCAAGGTGCATCAAACCAGTATCCTGTTTCCAACTGTGACCAATCACAAGTACCTAGCCTTGCAGGTTCCCAAAAAGACACACACAAGTTCCACAGTGTTTGTAATGGGGTAAGCAGTGGATTACCCGGGTCCTCTTCAATAATGGTTTATGGACCTTTCCTCCAGGAACTTGTCCAAACCTTTGTTAAACCAGCTACACTAAAAGCTTTTACTACATCCTCCGGTAACGAATTCCACAGTTTGATTACGCGTGGAGTGAAAAAATATCAATAAATAAATAAATAATCAAACTCTGGAATTTGTTACCAAAAGATGTAGTAAAAGCTGTTAGAGTAGCTGGGTTAAAAAAAGGTTTGGACAAGTTCCTGGAGGAAAGGTCCATAAACCATTATTAAAAGGGACCCAGGTTATCACTGCTTGACCCAGTGCAAGCACTGAGAATCCTGTGTCTTTTGGGGAGACTGCTAGGTACTTATGACCTAGATTGGCCAATGTTGGAAACAGGATACTAGGCTTGATGGACCTTGGTCTGACCCAGTATGGCATATCTTATGTTCTTATGTTGTTCCTGGGTGGTGGTTCCTAATGTGGAACCTTGCATCGTGTAACCATAGTTTGGGTTCTTTCTTAGGTGCATAATTTTGCACTTGTCCACATTAAATTTCATCTGCCATTTGAACATCAGAAATGGCAGGCCTTGTGTGCAGAAGCACATGGCCTGCCACCGAGCCTAGCCATACCCCCCTGCCACCAGAATCGGCAGCAGCACGGCATGACTCAGCATGGGTGGGGGGAATGATGGCACGGCTCAACATGCGGGGCTGGAGTGGCAGGCCATGTTTGCCAAAGTACATGGCCTGCCGCCCATAGAGATCTGCTGCCCTAGGCCGCACTTAGCCTGCCTAGTAGATGGGCCGGCCCTGGCCTCTGGATAGGGAAATAGCTCAGGGCATCTTTTGTGAGTGGCGCTCCACCGCAATAGACTTGTTTTCCATTTCTCAGCAAGGCTAGTGCCAGAGTTGATTCAAGGTGTTGGCACCCTAGGCAAATTTTAAGCCTTATATCTTACAGGCTGTCAGAAACTACGGTTTAGTTTTGAACACCCTGCTCTTTGCTGCCCTTTGCTCCCTTGAAGCTGCTGCCCTAGGCGACTGCCCAGTTTGCATGAGGTTTAGGCCATCCCTCTGTCTCAGAACCGGAAAGCATCTTTATTCTGCTCCAGGATGGGGACACGAAGCAGGCTAGTTTTCGAAGCCTTACTCCTATATTGGGGGAAGGGGCTTCTGCTCGTATATCCTCCAACACCTTTCATAGTAAAAACTCACCAGAAACTTAGAATGGACCAAGTGTCTTATCGGCACAGGCAACCATGGTGTCTCTCCTGCTGGAACTTTCAATCAGAGATTCCAAATGGCAACTCACTAGTGTCAAATTAAAAATATTGGCGTTGACCTGTAAGGCCTCTTGCAGCTCTATGAGAGTAATAGGTCCTCCTATGCCCCCCACAGCGATACCTCCTTGATGTTGAAAGCCTGGGTCAAAAGTGGCCCTGGACAGGGTCTTAAAAGCATTACTGTGCTGCTTCTTGATGGTTGCAAACTCCGTTACCTCACCTCTGAAGAGATTATCTCCATGGCACAGCATGATAGTGAACATTTTTTTTATTTATTTAACATTTCTTATATACCGCCTTTCATGATATCAAAGCAGTTTACATTGAACATGTCCTGGACATCATATGTAAATCTGAGGCCTGGAGCCATGAGAGTCTCTGTGCACCAGTACTCATGGAGGTAGCTCTCAATGCCATATCAAAAATATAAGTCATCCAGATCATGTATTTCCCATACTCCTTACCTTTACTTACTAGGGAATTGAGTTGCTTGGCTTACTCTGGAGAGAATCTACAAAATCTTGCAAACTGCACATGATATTCCACTAGCACATGCCCATGAAAAGCTGATAGGATGCTATGCGGGACATGAAAAAATTCCCTCCTAAAAGACTCTAGAGGCTAGGGGGCTTGTTTACAAAGCCGCAGTAGCGGCTTCCGCCCGATATCGGAGCCACGGTTCCGATATCGAGCGGATGCCGCTACGGCGGCTTTGTAAACAAGCTCCTAAGTCTGTCTCCATGGGGACACCAAAGATTAAGTGTTGGAGCTCTTGGCTCTTTTGAGAGCGGATTTGACAACCACAGAATCATATAGCAGCTGAAGATTCTAGTAGCCTCCTGGACTCAAATTTATTTGACTTTTTTATTGATGGGATGAACAAAGAGCAGGGTCTGCCATATCTTCATCCAATCATCCTCTAGGATTCCGTGAATCGGCACTGTCACAGCCTCCATAGGGGGAATGAAGAACTGGAAGATTTTCAGTACTGGGCTCCTCATCGGTCTCTGACTTAAGTGGAATGAACTTAACCATTTCCCTCACAAAATCAAGGAAGGACAGCTCCTCCAGAGGTGATCTTCTCTCATGAGAAGAAGAGGGATCTGAGGGTTAACACATGGTTATCTCTCCTCAGAGTATCTCCGGTTCATATTCAGACTCCCTGAAGTGCTCAGAATCTGACCCAGAATAAAGACGTTTGGGTCACTGCCTGGCTCGACCTCCACCCTCTTTGAGGTGTGGACTTGCGGTCAGAACATTGTTGTACTGATTGTTTCCGGTGCCTCAGCAAATGTTAACCCACCAATGCACTAGAGATGGACACTGGCCAGGCAATCACAGGAGTCAAGGCCCTTCGATGCCTCAATGATAATGAGTCTCCTGCAGGTAGAACATGATTTCAAAGATCAGTTTGATAACTCAATGCACCAGCGCCAATGCAATCAAAGCAGTTGCTTTGCACCATGCAAAGATGACTTCATTCCTCTACTTGAAGCTCTTCATGAGACTATTCTTGAGGGCTGCCATTGAGAAATGCATTAAAGCAGAAGTATTTATGGATATTGTCTCCTGAATCTGCTGGGGAGTATTGGAAGACTGGTCCTGGCCCCAGCCCCCTGGAGATCGATACGGCCCCTCTGGTACCGAGGACAATGAGTGCTCCTCACATCGAAGCTGCTTCAAGGGTATCAGATCCTCTGATACCTCGATGCTCATGACATCATGCTACAATGAGATAAGCTTCTGATGCATTTCAGCCTCCACTTGGCATTTGGAGTCACAGCCCCTCGATGTCAATGAAGTCGAGAAGGATGAATCCTTCCTCTACTTCGGACTTAGTATTGAGTGGGATCAATGTCCTCTTGATATGATGCACCATAGGAACATAAGTTATGCCATACTGGGTCAGATCAAGGGTTCATCAAGCCCTGTATCGTGTTTTCAACAGCAGCCAATCCACGTCACAAGTATCTGTCAGGTTTACAAAAGGTATATAGATCCCATGCTGTTTGTAAGTAGTGGATTTTCCCAGTCCTCTTTAATAAAGGTTTATGGACTTTTCCTCCAGGAGCTCATGCAAACCTCTTAAAACCCCCAGGATCTAGTGCAGTTCACTAAGCCATGTTGGCCAATGCCACTGATGCATTGGACTTTATTTGCACCAAAAATTATTTTGTGCTATTCTTCATAATCTTCAAAGACCTCTCCATCATCTGCAAACACAATTTACAACAAGAAGGTTCATGGTTGGGCCCAAGCACTACAGGCAGCAATTATGCATTTCCACCATGGACATGGTCCTGTTATACTTGGAACACCTCTTAAACCTGTTGGGTTGTTTCTGGGACATACCATTCAGAAGAAGAGCTGCAGTGAAATAAAATGGCTAAATCTTGAAAAATATCACCCGACCAGGGCGCCCGAGACCTAAATGTGACCTATAGCGGTAATACGGTAAGAAAAGAAACTCAAAACCAAGCAAAAACCTATGAGGCTATGGGGAGAAAAATGCAATAGCGACAGGAACAGCAGGGAAAAAAAGATGCTATAGAACTGGAGCAAGAAAAAATGATCAGAAATACGGCAAGAAAAAACTCTTCAGACCATAGAGTGACACATCCACTCGGCTCTGTGGGAAAGAGAAGACAGCAGCAGTAGCAGGTAGGAAATGACCTTCATGCATGGTGGAGCGCTTCCACAAGCATCTAGGAGGAAACTGGTAATCTGCTTCCATATGTGAGGGCATTATTCTGCCTGCCCATGGAGAACTCTTTTTTTTGGTACTTCTGGAGTGGTGCTAGACGCCAAAGAATTAAACATAATTGCTCCCTCTATCACTGGAGGAGACCCCAGGTCCAAACGAAGGTAGATGACATCTAAGCCTGTCTCGGAGCAGGTGTAAAAGTAGATGGGGTTATTTTTTTTAAATACTTTGACCGCTAACCATGCTCAGAATACACACCCCCCCCTCCTTTAAAATTTGTGCATCCGGTGACTTCTTCACATGTAAATAGCAGCATTACAAGATCAGCACATACATTTACATGCATAGAAGCTGTGTAAGCCTTCCAAAATGACTTCCTTAGGGTCCTATGTTTGGCTAAAAGAGAACATAGGTTGCTAACTGTAGACACTTTAAACCAAGGTACCGAAATTCACAATATTCACTTGCCTAACCTTTGGTGCTTTAGTGCTTGAAATTAGCCCTGAATTCCTATCTTAAGTTTCCTGATCTGACCCTACCCATGTCCATACCCACTTTTAAGAGCCTAAATTTAAGAGTGCCTTGAAGGGAAGTTTTCACTTAGGAAGATCTTGGTGCCTGACTCCTTACAGTGTCTAGATATTGTGAATATTGGCCAGATAGTAAATAGTTCCCTTAGTGTTTTTCTCTATTTTAAATTAGCATTAATCCCACCACATAAAACTGCATTGGTCTCTCAAAAAATTACATTGTTATTAGACTCTGTTTTTAACTTCCATTTTCAATAGGGGATATCCCAGGTCTATCCAGCTTCTCTTGATAGGACAAATACTGAAATACTCCTCACAAATATGGTTGCTGTTCTTTGACTTCTCTCAATATCCCTATTGCCTTTGCATACTAACCACAATCATACTCCATATTCCAAGCGAGGGCTCACCCAAACCTTAGATCTGTTTCTTATCTCATTCCTTGCCTCTTATCTATTTTCTAATTAACATGATTGGTTTAGGTGAAAGCTTGTCTGGGATCCAATCTACTGACTCTTGTTGCTGGATTGGTTGCTGCGATCATCTTCGCCGTGACAATGAATGTGACTGTTCAGGAGTGCAAGACAGAAACAACTTATCAATGTGATTCCTCGCCTATTGTAAGTACTGCTCACTATGCACAGCTATTGTGCTACCTCTTCTCAAAAGCTCCAAATTCTCAGGGATCGAGAAAGTCATTTCTGGTTCTGTCCCATTATCTGTTTGGTCTTCCACGTCAGACGTCACCATGGAATGCAGAACTATATATTGCCATATGTAATAAGAAAGGATTTTAGAATGAGGGCAGTCCTAAAACAGGAGTTCCCAACCTGCGGTCCCCTAAGATCATTGCAGGGGATCTGCAGGAGACAGAAAAGAAAAAGAATCTTTTCATACTGCTGTAATCCACACAGACAGAGAGAGAGAGACTGAGAGAGAATGTGTCTAAAGAGAAAGAGAGACAGATGGAAATGGCTGAGCAGAGAGAAAGACTGTGAGGCGTGGCTGGACAGAGGGGAAAACTGAAGGGGGAGGGAAGAGAAACTGGTGGGGAGGGACAGAGACTAGTGGAATATAGAAGGGGAAGGGAGATAAAGAAGGCTACTTAGGGGAGAGGGTCCAGGAAGAGCGGTTGGGAGCAATTAGGGGTCCCTGAACCTTTAGGAGGTTAATAATGGATCCACACAATCAAAAAGATTGGGACCTCTGTCCTAGAACCATCTTGTAATCTGAAGGAAGGGTTGAACTAATTGTGATGAGATCACTGGTTCCCAAATACAATCCTCTAAGCCCCTAACCAGGTCTGCTGTTCAGAATGAAGACTCATGAAATGTGTGTATATATTTGATAAGAAAACTAGCCTAATTTGCATATTTTGGCTACCCTAAAAAATAGATCATTATAGTTCTTATTGGATTAACTTAATTTTGGTACACTGAAAGCCATAGTCATGCAGATGTTGTGAGATGCCAAATTGAGCACTATTGTACATGGTGATCCCAGCCCTTCTATAGCCTGTCCTCTGCCCTTCACTCCAGGCCAACCCGATACATATGCGCACACACCAAGTAAGCGGTGGAGATAGGAACTTCTCTGACTCTGACATGAAACAGATACTGTAAGAACACAAGAAGTGAAATTCGCACTAAATCATAAAAGGCATCTGCTAGATAAGCTGCCGCTGACTCTAGTTGAGCGACATCCACTGAAGCATCCACCCCCTTATCCGGGTTCTGCTCCCCTTGTAGCCAACAGATAGAGGCACGGGACACATAAGCCCCACAAACGGAAGCTTGCAGAGCTAAGGCACTGGAATCAAAAGCTTGCTTCAGCAGCGCCTCCAACCGACGATCCTGCACGTCTTTAAGTGCTGTACCCCCTTCCACGGGAATAGTGGTCTTCTTAGTGACAGCGGAAACCAACGCATCCACCTTAGGCATACGCAATAAGTCCCTCTCATCCTGAGGAACGGGGTACAGCCGAGCAATCGTGCAACCGCCTCGTAAGGAAGCCTCTGGGCACTCCAATTCTGACTCTATCATCTGCTTAATAACCCTATGCACCGGGAAACACTTCTGCTCCGACCGAAACCCCTGTAACAAGGGATCCTCAAGAGGTTCCTGCTGCACTACTGGGAGCACTATATTAAGAGCCGTCAGGGACTGAGAAATCAGAGCTTCCAGCTCTTCTTTACGGAAAACTCGAAACACATTGGGATCCTCTCCCGGACCCAACTCACCTTCTTCCAACTCTCCTGGCCAGGCATCAAAGCCTGTCTCCAAGAGAAGCTCACCTTCCTCCCCACCTTGGGAAAAGGAACTATGCGCCACTGTAGCCTCAAATCCACTGTCCAAAGCCTTAGCAGCAGAAGAGGTGCCTTCCCCCGGGTCTGCCACTGTAGGGCCATCATTTTTGGACCCAAACATACAGTCAGGTACAGGACTGTGAGACAACTGAGACTTCTTTAACAGATATGCCTTGTGTAGTGACAAAATGAAATCTGGAGAGAAGAAGTCCCCCAGAGTGTCCTGCAATGAAGGCAAAGGTTGCTGCTTTGGCTCTTCAGGCGCTGAAATTTTGTGCGATTTAGATCTCTTCTTCTGAGGCTTTGCTTGCAGCGCGGGAGAAATGGCAGGCTCATTTAAAATGGCCGCCGTTCCCGCTCTTTCCAGGGAGCTGTGAGACTGTGTGAAAAACTCTTCAGCAACCTTGTCCACCATCACCTGAGGGACTGAAGAAGAGAACCTAGCCCAAGAAGTCCGGCAACCAGAAATTCAGACCCCTCCGATTCCCGGAACAACCAGAACTGCGGGGAACGGGAGCCGCTGCCGTTCCCGCCGAAAGAAAAACAAAAACAGAAAAAGAAACGGAATCGCTGCACAAACAAACCCCGCGGTGGCGAACTCCCCTACGAAAGCAAAACTCCCTGCAGCAACCGGCACTCCGTGCAGAAGGCTTACCTGCACCGCCCGACCGAAGCAAACTCCCCCCCCCCCCCCCCCCCCCCCCGCTTTGCCGCTGCTAGCGGTAAGCTGGAGAAGGGCTCAATTGCGGAGGAATGAAGAGGATCCTGGGGCTCCCAGGCCTGCTATCACACCTCTTGTCACCAAATTCGCCGAGAAGCAGGCTCTACCCCTAGGAGCCGGTAAGAGGCGTTGGCAGGACAGCGATTTACTCTGTTGCTAGGCTCTGTTGAATATGTATAAAGTAAAGTATTTTAAACTGCCCTGCTAGGACAGAACTTTACCAAGAGGAGCCCTCTACTCCCGACTGGCAGCAAAAGCTTATCTTTTCCTTGTTTTCAGTACTGCTCCTCTATATTAATTTCATAGTATTATTTATCTTTTTTTTTTTTTTTAAACTCAGTCAAACAAATAAGAATGCACTATTCATCTCTCTGGGGAGCTGGGCTATGCGACGTCCTATTCAGCTGCTGAGGACTGAAAGACTGATTATCTGACACCAGGGGGAGCTGGGTAAGCTGTCAGGAAAACTTTCAGTATTCAGTCCTCAGCTGCTGGAGCGGATTGACCACCCAAATGTCCTGGACTGGCCCAGAGAGACGAATAGGAAAATCACCATTGCACCTCTGGATATTTCCGTAGGGGTATTTATTAATGTATCTTTACCATACAACCTTCCCTCACCTCTGCATTCTGCTCTTTACAACTGCAGCATGTGGTATTCCAGACTGCAGACACACCGGTTCAAAACATCGTTGTGACAGCCATTCATATCTATGGAACGCATTGCAGAGTAGAAAAGTTTCAAAGTCCTGGCCTTATTCCATATTTCCGCTGGTATAGGGCAGCATGCAGATTGTACACGGACCTTTCCTGAATATGCATTGTACATCGCCCCCTCCTGCCCACATTCCGAGATCCCTCTGCTAGCACAGTGTACGTGCAGGGCCACAGGGATTTCAGAATAGGATTGTAGATATTTTCGAAACATCTGTGCCACACGCCCAAAGGGCTTATTCATGTTCTGGAATGACCCCCATAGTCTTCTCGTATTTTCTGCCAGCATTTGTGCAGACTTGCTGCTCGCTTTCCTGACACACTGAGCCACCTATCTAATTCTGTTTGTCATTACTGAGGATACAGGATATTTGTGGCTGTTTAAATGGGGGGGGGGGGGCGTGTTTGAGAAGAAAGCATTTTATAGTGGAGATTATCCTAAGGAGGACGATAATGAAGCTAAAACACAATTCCCAGTGAGCTCTTTTTGTTTAGTCCCCTTGTCCCTTTCCAGAACTGGCCTCTCTCATTTCAGCTCAGTCAGCTCTCCAGTCATCTCATTCTTCAAGCGCCCTCCCCTCTGCATTAGGAAGCACACACGGACTGTCGTGAAGCGTTCTTTTCTTTGGATGTCTCTGCCTTACCCTCGCACTAGTCATAGGGACCTCCTGTGATCCAGGGTGAGATTCAGATAACTTTATTGGTATAACAAAATGTACATGTGTTGCTCAAGAAATTCTCCAGAATATCCTAGCCTATCCCAACCATTGGGGGGCACTGTTAGAGCGCTGCCTGAGAAAAACTCCTACCATCGGCATCAAATACCATTCCTGCAGTAATCCTAGCTCATGGGACAGAATTTGATTTTAGGAGACTGAACTCTTGGTGGATTTTACAGATACACTAATTTCACTAATATCTGTAATAAAGGCTTGCTAGCAGGATGTCTTTCTGATCTGTTTTACTCTATAGGCTATGCAACTTGGACTCAATGGTCTTATCCTGACGTTCCTATTGCTGGAGATTGCCACTGCTGCTTCCATTGCTGCCTTTGCCTGGAAGGCGCTCAGAGAGGCCAAGTACACTCAAATGGTAAGTTTATAAGCGGTAGTCTCTCGCTGAAAGGGAAGGAGCCTATGCACCAAAGGTAGTGTCCACAGAAAATAGCATATCACACATGCTAAAGCAGCACCTTTCTCTCTAAAGTGTGTCTAAAAGTGCCACATTCTAATAAAAGCACTGAGCAGGGACTCGCATATCCCACACAGCTTGAGGAGACTCTTCCAATGCAACATGGGAATGGCAACAGGGCCGCAGGCCTTTTGCAACCTGCAGAGTACTCTAAAAGATAAAAGAAGCAAGCTGCTTGTTGCCAGCAATAGATATTGAATTTGTTAAATCAGACTTAAAGCTTCCTAAACCTACCATCTGTTTAAGTAGTCGGTCCTGTTCAGCATTCTATAGATGACCATATTCACTCATCCACTCAAAGCAGAGAAGAAACTATGACAAATGGATCTCTTTTTCCTGTGGTTCAATGTCCTTCACTAGGGGACCCTCTGGCAATAGTATACACGTTTCTGAAGCATTATAAAGCCTGCTGGAATCTGAAATGAAAGAGGCAAAATCTTGAAATGATCCTCTTAGGGGAGCTATGTTTGGGTTTTGTCTCCCAGTAAAATACATCAGGCTGCAGAAAGATAGATTAGAGGCGCATCATCGGCTGGTGCCATTTTGAAATACATTGGTAGGGCAGAAGCAACTGAGATTCGCTCCTGCTCTCAAAGACCTCATGGATGAAGATACTGGAGTTCAGGGCACCTCGAGGGTTCCCAAGGAACGGGTGGAAAAGGTGTGGAAAGTTTATAAAAGCCTGCATGAAACTTTAAATAGCAGAGGGAACAAGGCCCAGCCCCACCAGTTTGCTTTAGGTTTTGTTTTATTTACTTTCCAAACCAACAGAAGTTATAAATAGATAAATTATTTCCAAGAATATAAGAAATGCTATACTGGGTCAGACCAATGTCCACCGAGCCCAGTACCCATTTTCAACAGTGGCCAATCCAGGTCACAAGTACCTGGCAGAATAACAAAAGGTTGATAGGTTGATTGCACGCTGCTTATCCCCGAGAAGATAGCGTGGCTTTCCCCAGCTCTTCCTCAACAGTATATTCACTTATTTTTCCAGGAACAGAAAGTTTTGCTGCTAAGCTATTTTTTATTTATTTATTTTTTATTGAATTTTATACAACCCATCAAGACATAATGGATAAACATTATAAAGATATACAAATAGGAAAGCAACCCCAAAATCTCTTGTAGTCCACATAAGGGGTAGGAGAGGGGGTACAACAACCTGAGGTAGGAGCAACTTCAAGCATCATAAAAATTAAGGTAGTCACTGAGCACCCAGGCTAACCACAATGTTGAGAAGTTGTTTAACAGCATTGCTATGGCACAGATAAAGCAGACAACTTGGCATTTATAAAGGTGGCTAAATCAGCGGGCTGAAAAACACGTATATATAAATCACCAAACATTTACAAGGAAATCTTAAATAAAATGAAGCCCCAAGTTGCAACACACCAGATTGATGAAGGAGGAATTGCTTCCTCCTCTTTTGCATCTCTTCAGCAATATCAGGAAACATGGAAATTGTGTAACCACAAAAGGTTTCCAGTCTCCTCATGAAGAACATTTTAAGTAGCCTCTCTTTATCTGTGAGCAAAGCACACGAAACCAGCAGAGTAGAAGATTTATAAACCTCAGCACCAGAACCTTCCAGCAACTCAGACACATTTAACACTTCTAAATTAAAGTCCTCTTTTGAAGCCGCCGGCTCTTTCTTCACCATTGGGAGATAATATACTTTAATTAGGGGTGGTATTAGTTCTTGTGGAACTCTTAAAACTTCTACCAGATACCGCTTAAACATATCAAGGGCTGAGACTCCCCTAAATCCTGGGGAAGTTCAGGACCCTCAGATTCGATGCCCGTGCAGAATTCTCCAGAACCTCCAACTTATATCTTTAACTATACCAGACTTCAAGTCAGAAAATCGTGCCAGTTGACTTCCGTGATCTTCCACTTGTAATTTAACATTATCCACTCACAGTAGTATCAATCCGGTCCGAATTCTCCTGGATTCTAGTAGAGAGGCTAAAGTTTGTCTGTTCACAGCTTTGGAGAATGAAACAATAGTCTCCCATATCACCTCCAGAGTGAAAACCCATGGCTTAACAGGCGGAATTGCCACCAGAGTGGAAGTTGCAGCAGAGGGAAACTGAAGTAATCACCCTTCAACGTCTGGATTACTGGCATCAAGGCTTCTGCCTGCCGCATTAGACCAGGAGCCTCCCCGGAGCTACCGGAGGTCTGCTGACCTGCAATGCGTGCAACATCTCTTGAATGGCTGCCAGCCCCTCCCTGGCATGCGAGGGAGGCAGTTCCAGATCTGCAGTGGTGAGAAAGAGTACATCAGGGAATGGCGGCGGCGGCGTTCTCACATCAGGAGACAATGAGATCTCAGCGTCCGAATGCATCGGCAAACTCTCCTCTGTCGCTGCCCTGCTGGAACGAATCTCTTGCTTCATCACCTGGGTAACCTCAACAAAACAATTCACTGGACCACTGACAGAAGTCTGGGGCTCCGGGGGCAAGACCCTCGCCTTCCCCTTATGCTTAAGCATCAGGTAGGAGGAAACAGCTCAGTGGTCATCTTACTTTCCCCCACCACTCTAAGCTATTTCTTGTCTATATAAACAAACACAAACTATTAAATGGACAGAATTTCAGAGTAACCCAAATCTCCTTTTTTGCCAGGTTTTAAGACAATTTCCCAGCAGGTAAATACTCCCAAGTGCAAATCCCTTCCCAGTAGCTGCAGATCCTGTCTCAGCAGCCCCTTAGTCCTGAGCCAATGGATCAAAATCAAGAGAGAAGTTCCCAGAGCGGCTGAAGTGTTTGTGTTTTGATGGTCTGAATGGAGTAGTATCCAAATGTTTTGTTGATTAGGAAAGAATAACAAAATGAAATGTTTATATATAGATAGATAGATATAGATATACTGAATATAAATTAATTAGATATCACTGTCAACTGGTCTCAAAGGATGCATTTTACAGCTGAATCACAGGGTGCGACTGTCACAGTGCAACAGGTATTGCAGAGCTTCACCACCATGATGAAAGCTATACAGTTCAGTCAGTAGGTTTCACATTGGACTTTACAACAAGGAAAAAGGGGAAAGCATGCAGAGTATCCTAATGGAATTATTTCCAGTCCCTCTCTGTGTGTCTGCATTTTGCTTGTGTGGCCTGTCTGTGACAAAGACAAGGGAGGCAGCTTGAAAGGGGCATTTCCGTAACTGCTATGTTTCACTTTAACAAGCTTTCTATGCCATGGAATCTGAACTGCTTCGCTCACAGGACCATTTTTTTGGGGGGGGGATGCTTAGTTCTCTGATCTGACTCACTTATGAACTTTGTCTTTTCACTGGTTTTCCTCTATACCAAATTTGTTTGCATTCTGTTACATTTTTGGGGCCCACTATTCAAAGGATTTATACCGCTGACTTTGATAGTTATGCTCCTAAATTGGCCTCTCTTGGGTCTAAGTGATTATACTTTTACTCAAAATTTCATTAAACTCTTAAGCTTGCATCATAAAAAGTGGGTGGCAACAGGTGGATTTAGAGAGGGGAAAAAAATGATGCGCTCAGCACTGATTTTCAGCACAAGGGTCATAAATTGGTCTGATAAATCTAGGCAGATTAATGGCAGGCCTAAATTTGTAGGATGAACTTAGGGTTACATCAGTGGATGGGGTCACAGAAACCTTGCCATTTCCTCTTCCTTCTAGACTTTCACGGAGACCTATGACAAGTAAAGTGACAGTCACCAGTCAGCATGTGACCTGTGAGCCAGTGAATATTCATAGGCCCTTGTCTCCTCCTGGTTAAGTTGGAAACCCATGCCGAGTACTGCACACTGACACAAGGGACCCTGTGCTGACTGCTCCTGCTACTGCCACTGCCACTCTGCTTTAGAGACGTGGAGAAAGGAGAAGGAAACTGGAGACCTGCTATTTTGATTTCATCATCTGGGGGTCACGTGAATTTTCAATTGCTAAAATGGAGTCATATGGGATAAAAGCTTGAAAAGTACTGCCCCAGAGCCTGATGTGGAAACGTGCATTCCCGTTAGCGCAGGCATCTGTGCAGTGTTCACGCAAACCTTTCTGTACTAGTGCGGGCACAGGATGCAAGGAGAAATCTAGTGCAAGCATAAACACTGCACTGACGTCTACACTAATCGCAGCGTACCGCATATTTAAATCTATAGAGATACAGGGTAACGGAGCAATTAGCTATGCAGCGCAGATGCAGTAAAGTGCAGAAGGCTGAACGTAACGTGAGATTTTAATACAAAGTCTAAAGAAGTATTAAGGGTCTGCGATCAGTGCTGGTGAAGGATTTATGCCCGTTTCTTCAGTGTAAAGCCTCTGCAACTCTTTCCCAGCTTTGCTGAAGCGACAACTGAAAGAAATAGCAGGGGAAGCGTGCTGGCGGACTGCTCTCTGGCACATGAACAGCAATATTGCTGTGCGCGAGATAGCAATCCAGCACACAAGGGCCTTTATGCGCGCAGGATAGAGGAGTTGCTAACACAGACCCAGTGCGCATGCTTTGTTTAGCGCAGTCATTATGCGCAGAGCACTGCTGTGCAAAATGACTGCATTAAACCTGCATGAGGAAACCCTGTGCCGGATCTGTAACACAAGGCCCGAGCACAGGGTGGTCTGCATCAAGCTGACAATAACTAAAGAGAAATGGGAAGGAATCAGAAAGACAGAATTACTACCACCTGCCCCACAAACAGCATATTTCTAGCTTTTATCTGCTATTATTCCAATTTCGTGGTTCACACAGAACTAATCAAAATTCACTTATCAGCACTGCACCAGTTTCTGTCTGCATTGCTCCGCACATCTTATCCCTACATGGAACTAAAGGATGATAAGTTTACATTTTGCCCTTTCAAGCATTAGTCCTACAGTGAATGTTTTGCATATCCTGTGCCATTTTTTTCTGTGTAATCTTTGCTTCTGAGAAGCTGTAGGAAACAAAAGCTTTAGGGGAAAGCACACTGTCGGGCGGCCTTTCTGCTCCATCTTTGCTCGACACAAACTATGCAGCCAGCAGCTCATGACAAATGCCGTAGTTGACAGGAGTGAAGAAACCATGGACACTAATTTGCCTGCAGGACCTCATGAAAACGTGTTTTCCTGTCTTTCAGCTGTGAGATGCCCTGGTCAACTGCTGCTCTATGGGAGAACTCGGCAATGAACAAGCAGAGCAAATTCTGTACTGTGATTTTTCATGAAATGTACAGTAGCTACGCACAGTATAGTCTTTTATATGTTACTATGTGCATCCAGTGCGTATGTGAGGACCATGAACGATGCTCCTAATCTAGATTAACGGGCACATGCCAACTGGCTTTTTGTCTGTTCCATTTACCCTTTTGTGCACATGTATGTAGTTTTAATTTCTCAAAGAAAAAAAAAAAACAGACCTAGCAGTCACATTGAGGTAAAACCAGGCAACCCGAAATCCCACTATGCATGAGAAAAAGGAAGATAGAAGGCGGCCTAGTAGAATAATGGACTTGCCCAGTTTGTAAACCCTCTGAGGCACGAGCTCATTGATCTACAGCATATGTGGTTTGCTGGCGAAGGGCAGTTTAGAACTAGGCCGGCGTTAAACATCTAGACCAGCAGCACGCAGATTTTAGAGCCTGTGCTCAGTTATGAAGGGCCTATAGGCCTCTGTCTCTACAATCATGATCCTGTCTCTCCCGTCCTTTCGCCCGCTCTATCCTATCTTCTGTATATAGACTTTACTAACTTTTGTAATAAAGATGCTTTCTAAAAATAAAAAAAAACTTGATCTTTCTCATGTCCTTGCATTTAAGTCTTATTTGTACTAATTCTGCTGTGTGACAGAAGTATGGAAAAGAGAATTTAACATTAGAACAAGACCTCTAGGCTTAAATGATCCTCCTTGTTCTGCACTACTTCAATGTTGCCTACTCAGTGCCAGGGATCCTCTGTTATATACTGTCCAAACACACATGTTGTATTCAGCTCCTAGATTCCCTTCATGCTGAAGAGAAAGTAACACTCAGCACAGAATAAAGGGCATTTGTGTTTGTATAGTGAGAATGAGGAGAGGCCAAAGATATAATAAAACAGGTTTACTGACAGAGGCTGATGCGGTAAATTGCGCTCTGCTTTACCACAAGCAGTTTACTCAAGATTTTCCTACACTGGTCTTACTCCTGATGCAGGAAGCCTTCGAGCAAACTAAAAACAAGTAAAACAACTGCCCAATGGGCATGCAAATGGCTGAACCAGCAATTGCCCTGGACCTCCCCCCTCCCAATACTCTCCCGACCCCACACATGGCCCGCTCCTGTAATTCCTAAAGCCCCCAATCCCCCATCAAGCATTTCCAAAATGTCTCTTGGGCCCCTGACCCCCCACCCTGACGATCTCCTTAGTGGCCCAAGTGACTTCCTTGTACCTCCTACCCCCTCCCCGACACTTACCCAAAAGATGCCCAAGTGGAACTCCTTTTCTATGCTCTGCTAGAACCTCCCTACACAACTCCAAAGTTTCTAAGCAGGAGCAATGCCCACACACTCTTGCCTCCATATCACCATCATGGAAATGGCAGTGCCTGGCCCCATCATCGAAAGAAGTATTCAGTCTCGCAGAGCTTGGATGCACCAAAACGGGAGCAAAGTGAAGATAAAACAAAAAACCCACCATATGATTTGTAAAATATTTATAGACTTTATTGTCCATCCTACACAAGTATCCACAAGTGCCTGGTGCTACGGATCATGGAAGGATACTGTGATCGTGATAAGTTTTCTTAAGAATTGTTGACTTTTCCACGTAGTATGGATCCACAACCAGGCACTTGTGGATACCCATTAGAATTTTCCACCAATTGTTTACATCCCAGATGAAGGGGCTTGCCGAAACATGGCCGTGCCTGACCCATGCAGTACATCTGTTATTTGGCAGGCTGACTCTCATGATGAGTCCCAAGGCAACACCATTTTCCAAAATAGCGGCACAGAGGCAGGAGAGAATAGGCATTACTCCTTCTTTTGAATTTGCAGAAAACTCAGTTGGGGGAGTTTCATTTGAGCCCCTGGAGTATTTTTGTTGGATCAGATATGCGAAGTGCAAGGGGGCCACCCAGATGATCTTCATGGTGAGGAATCAGGGGTCCATGGCCGAAGGACTTCGTAGGATGGGGGTGAGGGTCCGATGGTTCATGGAGGGAAGTGTCAAGAGCATCAGGGGAAGAATAGAGGGAGGGCCTTGGGCTCACCAGGGCATTTCTTTTCAGGGTGGATTGAGACTGGAGTCCATCCTGTCTTTTTCTTTTTAATGTCTCTGTCCCTGTCAGTGCATGAACCAGTCCCCACTCACGCACTGACAGAAGGGAGATATTTACTCCCAATGCCGCAAATGGCTGCATATTACCACAGCTGTGTGCACTCAGTATTTTTTCTGACAAAATACACTCTAACACAGCAGTAATTTACATGCTAGTAGTCTATTGTGTCAGGCGTGAAAACATTCTTTAGTGCATGTGTCAGAACAATCTGCATTGAAGCTTCGCACAGCGTTCTAACACAGCGCTTATTGCAGTCAGCCTACAGCTGTAGATAGTAGAGAAAGAGACAGCATAACCACAGGGATTCCAACTGGGCAGCTTTTACCCAGCTCCCAGCACAATTTCTAAACCAGTACTCTAAGGCCCTTGTCAGACCTGTTGCTTGGCAGACAGAGGGACGGGGATTGGAGTCTGGATGGACCCCCCTGGATGATAACAACATAACAACTCTAGCCAGCCAGTGGTAAGTACCATCGAGTGTGTCAACTCCTGACGACTCTCTGGATAGTTGTCCTAAACTGTGTTTGGCCTTGCAGCTCATTGCTGACATAATGGTACCCATAGTTGCTGTTATTGTATACTCATAAAAGAGAAACAACTCCTTGAAATAATAACCAAAATTAATACTACAACCTCACACCTTGATCCATGTCCTGTTTCTTGGATAAAGGCAGTTAAAACTGAACTAGCACCTGCAATTCTCAATATTGTCAACCAATCCCTCACCCAAATAATTTGCCAAACCACACTTAAACTATCCATTATTCGCCCCCTACTTAAAAACATATCCCTCAACGAGGATGACCCCACTTCTTACCGACCTATAGCCAGCATTCCATTCCTAGCAAATAATCAAGAAAATACAGTTATAAGATTTCATTGATATAAACTCGCCCCTTGATACCCACCAATACAGTTTCTGCCCCTATCATGGCGTTGAAACTCTTCTCCTAGTCCTATTTAACACACTCATCTGTAGTCTGGATAACACAAATCAAGCCTTCATCGTGATATTTCTGGATATCTCCTCCGCATTTGACAACATTAACCATAGCATCCTCCTGTCAAGACTATCACACATAGTTTTATCTGGAACAACGTTAAACTGGTTCAAATCATACATATCCAACCGCTACCAATTTGTAAAGATCAACCAAGAGTCATCCTCTACACTGCCCCAAGAACAAGGTATTCCCCAAGGCTCGGCCCTTTCTGCCCTACTGTTTAATCTATATCTCCAACCTGTCTGTACAATCTTAAATAAACACAATATCAAACACCACATCTATGCAGACAATATAATGTTATATGCTCCAGATGGCATAAAAAACCCTTATCACAGCAACATTATCGACTGTATAAGTGAAGCGGAATCATAGCTCAATGCAAACATGCAAATAAACGTCAAAAAAACTGAAATCCTATTTACGACAAGAAACCAGAACTTTACACCGTCCACTACCTTCAAACTCCATAATATCGATCTGCCAGTCAAACAGGAGGTAAAGTACCTTGGTATCATTATCGACAGAATCCTTAGTATGTCTGTACATGTCAAACAAACTGCTAGGACAATTTTCTTTAAATGAAAAACAGTACAGCACCTCAGACCAATCCTGAAATCACACAACTTTAGAACACTAGTCCAAGCTTTGATTACTCCCCACTTGGACCTCTTACAAGGTCTACCCATAACGACACTCTACGCTCTTCAACTTGCGCAAAATATTACTGCTAGGATAATCTCCAAATCAAGCCTTACAGCTCACATCACCCCAATACTCTATAACCTCCACTGGCCCCCCACTGCTTCTAGAGTAAAATACAAGACGATAGTTACAACATTAGCATCTCACCCTCCTACCTTTCCACCCTGATCCATGCACAATCATGTCAGAATCAGAAGAAAAAGTACAAAAAGACCTGTTATCCATGCCACCCTCTATATGAAAAACCAGGCAAACTGCCAGCAATAGGGCCTTCAGTTATTCAGCTCCCACCCTTTGGAACTCTCTCCCTGATTCTATCAGATCAATTAAAGACCTAAAGACTTTTTGCAAAGAATTAAACACTCTTACTTTTTTCTGAATGTTATAACTCTTCCACTTCCACTACCCCCATACCCCCTACTTCCCTCCATTACCCTCCCCCCCCTGACAAGTAAACCCCCTAGAACTTCCCCTATAACTTATCTTTCGGTCTTCAGATTCTGTAAATAGTTCAGATTCAGCGACACTTCTGTTTAGGTATCTAGCTGACATGTAAATAGTTCATTGAATTGTTCTCTGTAACCGAGTTGTGGAGTTTTGTTTAATGTAAACCGCCCCTGATCGATGGAAGGGGTGGTATATAAAAACACATAAATAAATAAATTGTATAGATCCATCTCATTGCTGGCCTTCCTCTCTTGCACTGACCTTCTACCTTGCCAAGCACGTCGTCTTTCTCTAATGATCTCTCTCTTCGCATGATGTGTCCAAATTATGAAAGTCAAAATCTTATCATCTGAGCTTCTAAAGAAAGCTTAGGTGTGATCTCCTCAAGTACTGGCTGTTTTTTTCTTCAGACAGTCCATGGTGCACACAGTATTCATCACGAGAACCATAATTCAAAGGCATCAATTTTCTTCCTGTCTATCTTTTTCACTGTCCAGCTTTTGCGTCCATATGAATTACTGAAAATACCATGGCTTGAAGAAGTTCAGTGTTAGTATGGAGCGAGACATCTCTGCTCTTGAGAATCTTGTTTAGGTCCTTCATAGCCATTCTGCCAAGAATAATGCGTTGTTGGATTTCTTGACTGCTTTTTGCTTTTTTATTTCAATTTCTTCTCTATTAACGATGAACTTATTGATTTTGACAGTTGTCAGGATCTTTACCTTCTTTACATTAAGGTGCAGGCCCATTTTAAGACTATGTTCCTTGATCTTGAGAAGCAAATATTTCAGATAATCTTCACTTTCAGTCAGTAATGTGGTATCATCAGTATAGCAAAGACTTGATGAGTCTTCCACCAATTTTCACACCTCGGTTGTCTTCATACTGTCCCACTTCTCTGATGATTTGTTCTGCATATAAATTAAACAGGTAGGGAGAAAGTATGCAGCCTTGTCGTACACCTTTGCTGATTTTAAACCATTCTGTTTCGCCTTGTTCCGTTCGAGCTGTTACTTCTTGATCAACGTAAAGGGTGTGCAAGAGAACGATCAGGTGTTCTGGTATACCCATATTTCTTAATGTGGTCCAGAGTTTGTCATGGTTTACACAGTCAAAGGCTTTGCTGTAATCAATAAAACATATATAGATATCCTTTTTGGTATTCTTTTCTCTTTTCAAGGATCCATCTCACATCCACAATGATGTTTCTCATTCCTTGCTCTTTCCTGAACCCTGCTTGCATTTCAGGCAGTTCTCGTTACACATATGATTGTAGTCTCTGCTGAATAATCTTGAGTAGAATCTTGCTGGCATGTGGGATCAGAGCGATTGTGCGATAATTTCCACAGCAGTTGGATCACCTTTCTTTAGTATTGGTATAAACACAGATCTTTTCCAGTCAGTTGGCCATGATGTTGTCTTCCAAATTTCGTTGCAGAGCCTTGTAAGTATGGTAACAGCTGCATCAGATTGCTGTAATACTTCAATGGGAATGCCATCAATGTCTGGTGCTTTGTTCTTTGATAAGTCTTTCAATGCTGCTTAGACTTCTTTCATCACCAATGGTTGCTGATCATAAGGTACAGGTTGAAACGGCTGTTGATCCATTTGGTCTTTATCGTATAATGACTCTGTATATTCTTTCCACCTTTTCTTGATCTTCTCAGCATAATTCAATATGTATCCTTGAGCATCTTGTAACATTCCAATTCAAGGCTGGAATTTTTTCTTTAACTATCGTAGTTTTAGGAAAACCGATCTTGTTCTTCCTCTAATCGTTTCTGCATCTATTTCCTTGCATGCGTCATTGTAGTACTTCTCCTTGTCTTATCTTGCTGCACGTTGGAAATCTCTGTTGAATTCAGTGATTGCCTCTCTTACTCTTCTGGCTTTAGCTTCTCTGCGTTTCTAGGCAATTTTCAGTTTATTCGGTCATCCATTTTGGCCATTTTTGCTTTTTCAGCTTTTGTAGAGATTTCTCACTTTCTTCCAACACAACCTTCTTGATATCATCCCATAACTCTTCTGGAGCTCTGTCATTTATATCTAAGGCAGCAAATTGATTTTGCAGGCATTCTTTAAATTTTGGTGGTATATTCTCAAGGTCATATTTTGCTACATTCATGAGTGGCTTGCTCTTTTTCAACTTTAGTTTGAGTTTGCATACTAGTAGTTGGTGATTTGTACCACAATCAGCTCCAGTTTTGTCTTTGCTGCTGTTATAGAGCTTTTCCATTGTTGACTTCCACAGATATAGTCAATTTGATTTTTGTACAATCCACTGGGTGAAGTCCATGTGCAGTCGCCGCTTGTGTTGCTGGAAGAAGGTGTTTTTGATGAATAGATCGTTGGTCTTGCAGAATTCTATCAGTCTTTCTCCAGCTTCATTTCTGTTGCAAAGCCCATATTTTACAACCACTTTGCCTTCTTCTTTGTTGCCAGCTTTTGCATTCCAGTCAGCCATGACTATCGGGATATCCTGCCTGCATGTTCTGTCAGTTTCACTTGTACTTGTTCATAGAACTCATCTTCACCCTCTTCTGCAGCTGTTGTTGGGGCATATACTTGAATTATAATTGTGTTGATGGGCATTCCTCGTAGACAAAAAGAAATCAAGTGTTCACTGACTGCACTGTATTTCATTCCAGTTCTTGCAAGTTTCTTCTTAATTACAAATGCAACACCTTTTCTTCTTTGCTTTCATTTCCGCATAATAGACCATATGGCTAAAGTATCCCTCTCATAAAGTGGTTGCAAGTTAGCCACGGTTACAATGGCACATGGAGCTGGCACTTCCTCCTCTGACAAGACACAACAGAAGCCCCTGACAATCACCTTTCACTTGCCTAACTTCTGACAGCCCCGTGTGTAGCAATTATACTCATGCAATTAATCTGTATATAGTTAAACCTCCCGCCTCACATTCAATGTTCTATGTAAACCACGTTGGCCTGTTTTATGCAAACCATTCTGACTCTTAGATTTAGCGGTATATAAGCACAGCTATATAAATAAATAGTAAAGCTTCTCTTAACAATCCCTCCCCCCCTTATGGTTGTCAACTGGCAAGTGTTTAGCCAACCTGGTCATTTTTTTATCTAGCTATGCCATCTACTGCAACAAGATCAGAACTGGCCTTTATATTGCTAGTTTTGAACTGCCTCAGGCTGCATTAAAGAACACAGTCTGCAGATTGGCTGCAGCCCAGATCGGAAGTGAAGAAAATAAAAGCAGAAGTCTGGCAATTCTCCTAATGCTCACCATTGCCCGATTGCTTGGTGATACATGGAGTGAGAAGGGAGGGACAGCGCCAGACAAAGTGAATGATGGGAGAGGTGAAAAGGAGGCGACAAGCATGGGATGGGAGGAGAGAATAAATGCTGGAACTTAGTGTGAGGAGAGAGGAAGATCGCTTTTAGAAGACGGGGGAGGGGCAAAGTGAGAAGGATGAAAACACGCACATGTGCCAGCATTTTCTCCTCCTTGGTTGCTTCCTTCTAGGAGTGAAATGTTCAGCATTGGGGAGAAGAGGTCAGCAACAGCTTGGATTTTAGATTTAGCCCTTTCCAGTAGTATTCAAGATGCCTTGCATTCAGGTAGAGCAGGTATTTTCCTGTCTCTGAAGGGCTTACAGTCTAAATCTACAGTTGAAGCAATGGAAAGTTGAGCGTTGCAAGCTTTGCATATACAGTAACCACGCAAAGTGAGGCGGGAGAAAAGTTACACCTACCTCAGAGCAGGTAAAACTGTGCAAAAGCTAAGCTTACCATACCATATCAGCATCAGCTTCAAGAATTCAAACTGCACTAACCCTCCCTGTGAAAGTCAGCACCACAAAAATTTAAGATCATAAGTACACTTCCAACTGGGAAAAGATTAGAAGCCAGTCTGCTCCAGACACCTATGCAAAATACAGAACACAGAATATAAATAAAAGACTTCATTTATTGTCTATGTAGTTGTTTTTAATTTGAAATTAAAATCACAAGAAATCAGACCCCATGAGCAAGGGAATCCTCTCCACCCTTCTGCAGTCAATCTCAGAGCCTTATACTCCTCACCCATTGCCCACCTAAACCCTGCAAAGTTTCTTGGCTCCCACTCAGCCCTACCTAATCCCCAACCCAATACATGCCCTCCCTCACATTCCCATCCAAGTGCTGAGTTTGCCTGTCGGAAATCTTGTTTTCTTACATCTGTGCGCCCCCAGTATGTACCCACATACCTTTCTCCCTTATCCCTAGCATACATTCTTCCTGCCTCTGTCCCCACACTTCCTTTTCTTCCTTTCCCTAGCATCCACCTACTTATATCCCTCTCTAGTATTCATCTGCCCCCCCCCCCCTTGCCCCATTCCTACTCAGCATCCATCCCTCTGTATATCCACTGGCTTATTTGCCTTAGTATCTTACAGCAGATTCAGCCACTTTCTCTTACTTGTCCTCGGCTGATGCACCTAGGGTTGCCAACTTTTTCACCGAGAAAAGCCCGACACCTGTGGCTCGCCATGCTCCACCCATTCTCCGCCCCTAGTCCCACCCCTGCCCCGCCCCCAGCCCCACCCACAAAAATTACCGAGGATACATGTAGGCTAACTTCCTTGGTCAGATAATAATTAAACTGGGAACCCCAAAATCCAAACATGAAATGTACAACACTGGAGAAATAAAACTATAAAGTAATTTCCTCTTGCACTAAACAAAAACACAAAGATGTTAGCAATACACACTTCCCAGACCAGACATATTCCAGTTAATAAATTCAAAATAAAAAGTATTTTTCTACCTTCTGTTTGGGCGTTTTATTTTTCAGATGCAATTGCTCCAGTCACTTTCTTCTGGTTTCTTTGTGTCTTCTGCGAGCTATCCATTTGTCCTTTCTTCTCTTTTAGATGTTTTCCATTCTCTCTCTATTTCTGCTTTAACATACTGATTGTTTCCCTTTTGCTCTTTCCCCCAATTCTTTCCTTATTCCTTTATCATCCATTTAAATTTCACCCTTCCATTCTCAAGCCCCTCTTACTCTCCCAATCCCCGGCCCATCATAGACTTTTCTTCCACACAAAATATTTTTCCCCTCTCCATTCTCATTCCCCATCCATTCTAGTCCTCCCCCAAAATCAGTTCCCTTATAGTTCTAGACCCACCCAGCATCCACTCCCTTCTAATACCATTCTCCCATGCCCCACATCAGCCCATTTCCAGTCCTATTCCAGCTCTTCATCAGCCCATTTCCAGTGCTAGCCCTCACATCACAGGCAATTTCCAGTCCTAGCCCCCCCCCCCAATCACAGCCCATTTCCAGTCCAAGTCCCCCATCACAGCCTATTTCCAGTCCTAGGCCCCCCACCATCACATCCCATTTGCAGTCCGAGTCCCCCCACACCATCACAGCCCATTTGCAGTCCTAGCCCCCCCCCCCACCATCACAGCCCATTTGCAGTCCTAGCCCCCCTAATCACAGCCTATTTCTAGTCCAAGTTCCCCCTCCCTCCACCATAGCCCATTTCCAGTCCAAGTTCCCCCCCCCCATAGCCCTTTTCCAGTCCAGGTCCCCCTCCCCATCACAACCCATTTCCAGTCCATGTCCCCCCCCCCATAGCCCTTTTACAGTCCATGTCCCCCCCCCCATCACAGCCCATTTCTTTCCAGTCCAAGTCCCCCCCCCCCATAGCCCTTTTCCAGTCCAGGTCCCCCCCATCACAGAGAAACCACAAAAACGAGCAGTAGTGGAAGAAATATACTATACAAACAGGAAAACCAGCAATACATAATAATAAAAAATATGTATACCATACTTACAAATGAAGTGCACAAAAGCAATAAAGATATGGCACAAACCAATCAATGGTGGATAATGCTAAAAAATCAATGTAAAAACCATTAATATAATACTGAAACAATTAAAAACATCAATTGAACCATACAACAAGAAGACAAAATGGAAAACCCAGACCAACGAAAAAGGCAAATTAAACTTTACAGTAAGGATAAGTCATCCTAAAAATATATATAGAGAGAGAGAAACATCTTATTCAAGCAAAAGAAATCTCTTTGTATATATACAAAACACAGAGCCTACACATCATTGGACAAACACATGCGGTACCATTATTACAAATATTAACTAGAGGAACTGGTTATATTTTTTTTATATATATGTTCACATAATTTTAACATTTTCCTTTATAATGAATTGGAGTGTCTCCTAAACACTGTTGTTGGTCCCCCTTTTTGATTATGCAGTGACCACACATATTTATTAGTTACATGTTTATGGACCTTTTCAACTTTGGTTTCCTTATGAGAATATTTTTTATGTATCCCAGTTTTAATCATCATCCTTGAAAGAATTATTGGTCTGTTTCGTTATGGTTAAAGGTACAATGAGTATTTTATTTTTTATCATTCATTTTCTGTATTTTTTTCTTCGGTTTTAATCCGGGTAAGTTGCCGGTTTTAGGATAGGCTTAGATGCCCCCTCATGATGACAAGTTGCTGAAAGTAGTGCATTGTTTACTTTAAATTCTCAACAAGATACTATTGTGAGCACTAACAAATTATTTTTATTTTTATTTTAATGATATGCCGAATCGCTGGTTTTAGTCTTCGCTGAGCTGTCAATCATGACGATTTGTTCGTTGCCCGTGGGGTTCAGTGAAACCTCTTTTATTTTTATTTTTATTTGTATTTTTATTTCTTATTATTTATATATTTGGTTTTACAATTGTTCCATTTTATCTTTTATTTTTCATCTGATGTTAAGTGTTATTATACAATGTTTGTTAACACGGACGTCTTTTGACGTCATCTCATGCATATGGAGTGCCACGATGCAGCCTGTCAATTTAAATGCGCGCCAAAGTTGGCGTTCTCAAGAATTCTACATAGCTGGCCGTTGGTGTTCAGGTATTTACTTGTTTGAGGTGGTTCCTCCCTTTTTTACACTTTTGGTTGCACTGTCTTTATGGTTTTAAGTTCTTCACGAGTCGGCATTTGTTCAGCAGTTTAAGAAGGTGTCGAATAGGTTCGTTTATAAGTTAGTTGACTGCGATTTTAGTTTCTTTTTTCCAGTATACTATACAGGTTGCATGTCACGTTTGAGCAGCTATACGAGCTTATATGTCATGGGTCCACATGGGATTTATATGTTTTGATTTTACATTTTTATTGATAGTTTTTCCGGCAGCTATCTGGTCTCTTTAGATCACAACTTTTAGCATGGGTTTATGTATTGGTTTTCTATATTGCCTTAAAATACCATATCTGGTTCTACACTCCTGCACCTTTTTACTTGTTGTACTTTTATAAGCACACATTTTATTATTTCTTTTGAGTACCAGTTCCTCTAGTTAATATTTGTAATAATGGTACCGCATGTGTTTGTCCAATGATGTGTAGGCTCTGTGTTTTGTATATATACAAAGAGATTTCTTTTGCTTGAATAAGATGTTTCTCTATATATATATATATTTTTTAGGATGACTTATCCTTACTGTAAAGTTTAATTTGCCTTTTTCGTTGGTCTGGGTTTTCCATTTTGTCTTCTTGTTGTATGGTTCAATTGATGTTTTTAATTGTTTCAGTATTATTAATGGTTTTTACATTGATTTTTTAGCATTATCCACCATTGATTGGTTTGTGCCATATCTTTATTGCTTTTGTGCACTTCATTTGTAAGTATGGTATACATATTTTTTATTATTATGTATTGCTGGTTTTCCTGTTTGTATAGTATATTTCTTATATATATATATGTTTTTATATATATATATTTTTTTTTTATATGTCTCTATTTTAATTTTTTATGAATTAATTAATAATTATGATTATTCATATTTGTTATTTTAATATATTTTTCTGTGTTTTTATGTATGTTTAATTATTTTAATGTTATGTTTTGCTGTCCTCTAGTACCCCCTGATGAAGGCAACACACTACTGCTCGTTTTTGTGGTTTCTCAGTTTGTTTGCGAGCAGTGCTCCTGTTTGTGTTTCCCCCCCATCACAGCCCATTTGTAGTCCTAGCTCCCCCCCCATCACAGCCCATGCAGTCCTTGGCCTCCCCCCCCCCCCCGACCAGCACCGCAGCTGTCTGAGGGGCTTTAGAGGGAGCCAGGGAAGCCCGCACGAGGCCCCGGCTCCCTCTGTACAACCGCCAGCGTGAAGAGCCTGTTCCTTCACGCTGGCGGTTGTTTCTGTGAAGCCGCGAATGCTGGGAAAGGTTAAAGGGCATTGCCTTTAACCTTTCCCAGCAATTGCGGCTTTACAGAAACAGCCGCCAGCGTGAAGGAAAAGGATCTTCACACTGGCGGTTGTACAGAGGGAGCCAGGGCCTCGCGCGAGCTTACCCGGCTCCGTCTGAAGCCCTCCAGGTGTGTGGGCCGGCCCTGGGTAGTTGTTTTTTTTTGGACTTCGGGTCAGAAGAAAAGCCGGTTTTTTCTCTGGCCGCTCCCGATCTTGCGGCCAGAGCAAAAAAACGGCTTTTCAAGGGCTGGTTTTACATCTGCACCGGCAACTGGCCTGGCCATGGAAAAACCGGCCAGGCCGGCTGAAAACCGGTCAGTTGGCAACCCTAGATGCACCTGACACCACTGTGCTGTGGTGGGGAGCCTATTCCTTTGTCTCCTGCGGCTCTGTCTTTGTTCTTCTGACTCTGGTATTCCAAAGGGGAGAGAAGACGCTTCCAGTCCCTGCAAGCTTACAGCCACCATGTTTAGTATAGATGAGGTGGGGTCTGGCTTCTGAGATGCAAGCAGGTGAAGGAGGGCCGTTCTTTACAGCTGTTGAGGAGAGCCACAGTTTGGGGTTGGGCCACAGATTGTGCCCTGCATGAGCATGGCCATGTCGCCGCAACTGTGACCCAAGGAGGGACAAGAAACAGGCCTCAGGAAGGTGCCAGGGCAGAGCCTTCAGTGGCATCCTAAAGTCAACTAAAGAAGTGCTGCAGGGCTCAGTGGTGAAGAATTTGTATTCCAGTGCAGCGTCTGCGAGTTCCAAGAATATTCAGGATTGGTTACAAGAAGCCTCTCTTCCCCAACTCCCACTGGAGTCCTGGGAAGCTCTTGACTGCCCCTTCTCCCTTCAGGAGGTGATGCATGTGCACCGGAATTTAAAGTCCGCTAAAGCCGCAGATCCCAATATCTTACCAGCAGAACTTTATAAATCATTTTCGGACCTTTTTGCTCCGGTTTTACTGACGGTCTTTAATGAGATCTTTTCAAAACAATCGCTTCCTGCTTCCTTTTATCAGGCTACCATTTCTGTTATTTCTAAAGTGAACAAAGATCCATTAGTGTGTTCTAATTATCGTCCTATTTCCCTCCTGAATATAGTTTATAAAATCTTTACCAAGTTATTGGCTAATCACTTATATTCTAAGATCCCAGACATCATTCACCCGAATCAAACAGGATTTATAAAGAATAGGTATGGTTTTGAGAAAGTCTGAAGACTTATTAATGTGCTGCACGATCTTAGGATAAGGGTCAGTAGTTATGCAGTCCTATTGTTAGATGCTGAAAAAGCTTCTGATAAAATCTAATGGCCATATCTCCTTGAGGTCCTAAGAGCGTTTGGCTTTGGGCTCTCTTTTTGCACATAGATTGCCTCTCTGTATGCAGGTCCGCAAGCGTCGGTGATGGTGAATGGTTTCCTCTCCCAGTCGTTTAGATTAGGTAGAGGTATACGGCAAGGTTGCCTGTTCGCTCCATTACTGTTTGCACTTGCGAATGAGCCTTTCCCGGCCTAAATTAGAATATGGGCTGCAGAGATTGGTATCTATTTAGGATCGGAATGGCAGACAATTTCTTTATACGCAGATGACTCACTGATTTATCTCTACAACACACCCGTATCTCTCCTAATAGTGTTGAACATACTGGACCGTTTCTCCCATTTCTCTGGCTTTACGGTGAATATGCAGAAGTCGACTTTGCTTTCGAGCCTCTCTCGATCATCTTCTTGGTCCTTGACAATCTCAGGGGGCTTCCAAGAAGTGCATCAGTTCTGATATCTAGGCATCCTTATTTATAGGGATTTATCTCTACTTTATACACCTCTCCTCAAGGCAGTTCGATGTGATATGGAGTCTTGGCACTCCTGTTCTGTTTCCTGGCTGGGTCAGATGAATACCATCAAAATGCTTATTTTACCTAGGTTGCTCTTCCTCTTTATGCAATTACCTATTTATATTCTGAGATCCTTTTTTGGCGCGCTCCGGCATGCACTTTTTCGCTTTTTGTGGCAAGGCCACCGTCCCTTAATCAGTTGGAAAATTCTAATCCTCCCGAAATTTTCAGGGGGGCTGGGGCTCCCGGATCCCAAGCTCTACTATCACTGTACCTTAGGGTGGTCCATAAAAATGAATTCCTGAATTCCTTTGCTCCCTGGCCTGATTCTGGTTCCATTTAGGTAGAAAACACTGTGTACAAAGTTTGAAGCCAATCAAATAATATTTAGGGGTGGCTCAACAAGTCTTGAGATTTACCCCTGGGAGCAGATGATGAAATGTTGCATCATCTTGTATCATCCACTCAGTTCCACGCTGATTACATTTGATTGCGTCATATTTGAACTAATCTCGTCTCTGAGAGGTGGCAAAGACATTGTACTATTATCTTTGTATCTTTATTCTTTTCAGATGGCGAAAAAACGTGGTTTTTATCTCATTGAAGAAATGTCCACCACAATTCTGGGGGCCAAGCTCCCCAGCAAGGAGCAAGTGTTAAGTGTATTTTTACATCACCATATGACATTAAACAAAGGCGTTAGTGAAAGTGCATCTATTGTAACAAGTGAAGTAGAAGCTTACTGGGAAAAGGCCAGGCTTCCTGTTCAAAGAAATGACAAAATTCAAGAAAAAGTAAAGAAATTGTTCAATCAGTGGAAACTTTTGAAGAAAAACAAAGGGAGAGGAGGGAAACGAGGCAAATGAAAAAGAATTCCAGGTTGCAATGAAAAACCTATTTGATGTGGCGCATGCCAATGCAATGTCTTTAATTCATATTCAAGAAGACAAAGAATTCTTAATAGCGCAACGAGAACCAGGGCGCCTCGGCTCAATGTGCACGATGGACAAAAAACTGGCCAACACGGAAGCAAGATCGCAACAGCGAGAAGAAGAACTGAAAAGGCGCAGACAAAAACATGTTGCCGAAGCCGAGGCAACTACAAGCCAAGTTCAGCTGGAAGGATCTTCTTCCTCAGCAGAGTCAGGTGAAGACTCGTTGACATCTGCGGATTCAGATAACAGACAGAAGAAAGCAACTCTACAAACGAAGCAGTTTCGACCTAACAATGGCTGGACCCCAGAGCTTACAGCAGCCCTGGATCGGACAGGGACAACGGATCGCAATGCTCTGTTTGTGGTAGCTGAAACCGCCAGAAGTCTGGGACATTATCCTGGGGAGCTCAATATCAGCCGCTCCAGCGTCAAGCACCATAGAGAAAAGCACCGTCAGCAACAATGGACGGACCTGCACAACGCATTCAAAGCCGAAGGCAAAACATGCATTGTGCATTGGGATAGCAAGTTATTGCCATCTCTCCTCTGTTCAACCACATCCGTTGACCACCTTCCAGTTTTGATAACAGCTGTCTCCACTGGAGAAACACAACTTCTTGGTGTACCAAAACTGACATCAGGAACGGGCGAGAATCAAGCTGCAGCAGTTTATGAACTGTTACAGGAATGGTGTTTGGATGAAAAGGTTGCAGGCTTCTGCTTTGATACAACTGCATCGAACATGGGACGTCGATCAAGAGCGTGCATTCTTCTAGAACAGAGACTCCGTCGCACAGTCCTTCATTTGGCATGCCGCCATCACATTTACGAAATAATTCTTGGTGCAGTATTCTCTACATGCTCTGGAGCTTCATCGGGTCCCGATGTCCAACTCTTTTGCCGGTTCCAAAAGAATTGGGGCTCCCTTGACAAGTCCAACTATCAAACTGGAAAAGACTTGGAGGTGCTGCAACCTGACAGGGATCGCATCATGAAGTTTGCGGAATCCAAGTTGGCACAGGACAATCACCGAGATGATTACCTGGAATTCTTGGAGTTAACGATTGTCTGCCTTGGAGGGAATCTTCCTAGTTTCAATTTCAAGAAACCCGGAGTTTTCCATCATGCCAGATGGATGGCAAAAGTCTTGTACTGTCTCAAGATTTGGATGTTCCGAGGACAACTCAAAGATCTTACCCAACGGGAGGAGTCCTGTGTTCGTGATGTGAGCATTTTCTCCATCCTGATTCATGTGGAAGCCCGGTTTTCTGCCCCTGATGCCGCAGTTGCTCCTCGAACAGATTTGGAGATGCTGAAGAAACTACACTCTTACCACAATGACCGTGTTGGAAGAGCGGCCAGAGACAAACTGCAACAGCATCTGTGGTATGTGTCAGAGGAGCTTGTGGCACTGTCACTGTTCGATGAAGCTGTTTCAGCACCGACAAAGCGGGCCATAGTGTCGGCCATGATCCCGGCAGAATCAGATGAAAGTGATGAGGATGATGACGAAGATGAAGATCCCCCAAAGCGGGTTGAATTGAAAAGTTCCATGATTCCACCACTTGAATCTTTTGCAACTCGCAAGTCAATCCGTTTCCTGAAACACCTCGACATCAACAGTGATTTTCTTAATGCAGACCCAGAAGACTGGGAAGAGAATGCATCATTCAAAGACGGTCTGAAGAAAGTAAAAAATCTTCCAGTGATCAACGATGTGGCTGAGCGAGGGGTCAAACTCATTGAGGAGTTCAACGGCCGACACACCACAAAAGAAGAGCAACTTCAGTTCCTTCTGGGTGTTGTCTCGCAACACCGTAAGATGTTCCCCACATCGTCAAAGTCCTTACTAGCATCTGGACCACATTGAGTGCTTGGCAAGCATGATACCCCCGTCTATGAGCGGATAATACCCAGTGGTCTGACGAACCCTGGGGGGGATCCAGGGGCCTGATAGATAGGGACCTTGAGCCACCCCTAAATATTATTTGATTGGCTTCAAACTTTGCACACATTGTTTTCTACATAAATGGAACTAGAATCAGGCCAGGGAGAAAAGAAATTCCTACTTTTATTTTTTCCCTTATGGCAGTGGACCACCCTACTGTACCTGTTTGAGACCTATATTGTCATAGTGGCTCAGTGCAGACGCAGGGTGGGGTAGCATTGGAAACGGATTGGTTGAGTCTGATTCCCTTATCTGCGGTCCCCTTTCTTCACAGCACTTCTGATGTAGCAAAGGTAGTGGGACATATTTTCTTAAGTCCTTTCTGGCGAGCATGGCGGAAGATCTGTCTTCAACTTGGGATATCGGCCTCAATTTCACCTTTCACTAGTCTAGCTTCCTTTGTTTTTGACAGAAGTCTATGGAAAGGGTGTGCTATTTCTGTGGCGCAGGTTCGGCTATCTTCCCTTTTTGAAGGGTCATCTTTACTGTCGAAAGGCCAGTTAGAGGAGCGATTGGGAATTCCTCTTTCCTCCTTTCAGTATTTGCAATTATGTCATTGCTTGGGCAATCAGCTCCTTAAAACTGAGGCTTTATGGAGTCCTAGGCAGTGGGAACGGGTAATTTTCGATTCTGTGCGGCTTCTCTCCTTCATTGCCCGTCATTATTGTGCTATCGCTTCTGCTCTCCCTGACACATCAGTGTGGCTCCTCCTGCAGAGGAGATGGTGCTTGACTCTTCCTGAAAGGGAGGATGACTTCTGGGCTGAGGTGTTTATACTCACACTCATAATCTAACTCTCTCTCGTTAGTTCACACTCAGTTGAGAATTTTGTATCGTTTGTCGATTCTACTGACTGGACTTTTTAAATGGCAAAGGTCTGATGATCCATTATGTTGCCGTTTGTGTGGCCATTGGTGGGATTTTGAACATATGTGGTGGTCTTGCCCACAACTGCAAATATTCTGGAGGATAGTGTACAAAAATATCACTAGTACCTTAGATTTACAATTTCCCTTCTTTGTAGAGTCTTATGTTCTAGGTTTTCTCCCTACAGAGAATAGGAAAGCTCTTTCATTCCATCTTGCTAACTCTCTTTTGTTGGCTGCTAGATCAGTGATTGCCCGCTTTTAGAAACACGCTCGGGTGCTATCTTAGAATGGCGCACCAAAGCTTGGGAGATCTTCCGATTAGATAAACTTACAGTCCTTACTCGGAGTCGTCCCTTCCAAGAAGAGGAATAATGGCTTAAATTTCTCTTGGATGACATTTAAGCGGCAGCTGATCCAGAGCTCTTCTTTACCTACACTGTTCTTCTTGAGGAATTAGCCAGGGGGTAGCTGAGTGGGGGATAGGAATTATGATGGTGGGGAGGGCCACTTTCTTTGAAAAATCTATCCTTATCTGTCCCGGTACCATCACAGGTCCTTTTTTCTTTTTCTGAGATGGTTGAGCTGACTTAATGTATACTTATGCCTGGAGACTTTGACTGAGGTTCTTCGTTTCTGAAGGTGGGGTGGGATGGGCGGAGAGAGTGCAAGAGAGAGGGTGGGTTTTGCTATGGGGCTCCCCTTTTTCTATGCTTTTGTGGGTGTTGATAAGGAGAGAGGGGGTCTTGACCAACCGGAGCTGGGGTTCTGTATACACCGTTTCAGCTGCACATACGGAAGGAGGGTTAGAAGGTAACAGATGCAGATTGAACTGTTGTTCGCATTATTAGTCTTATTACTATCACTATTATGATCCTCCTTAGTATTCTGTACCTCCCCCCTCGTCTCATATAGTACAGAGTGTATGTTGTTTGTGTTCTGTCTGTTGTTGCCCAATAAAATTTATTACACAAAAAAAAAAAAAAGATGCAATCCCCACTCCGGTAGCCTGGACATCATGGGTTGGAGGGAAGAAATTTCACTATTCTCCGAAGAGGTGACGGAGTACTGCCTGGCCAAAGGTGCTATCCCTTTGGGAGGTCTCTTCCAAAATAGTAGTGTGCAGCAAAGTGTGCACAGAGGACCAGGTGATGGCCCGGCAGATGTCCAGTAAGGGCACCGCGCGCAAACTTGCCACTGAGGCCGCCACAGCATGCACATTGTGAGCCATTACATGATTCTCCAGAGAGAGCCCCACCTGTTAAAAGGTGAAGGAAAAGCAATCAGCCACCCACCGTGAGAAGGTGCACTTGGAGACTGTGACCCCAAGCCAACTGGGGTGAAAAGAGACAAAGAGCAGGACAGGGCATGCTTGCAATCCAGTGTGTGTAAGGAAGCCTCCTCCTGGAGGAATGAGGCCTAGGGAAGAAGGTGGGCAATACCACCTCTAGATTCAAATGGAAGGTAGAGACAACCTTTGGCAAGAATTTGGGGGAGTCCGAAGGACGACCTGTTTTTGTGAACCTGGTGTAGGGCACGTGTGGGGGCCAGGAGAGGAGGCAGCTTTGCATAAACCGGTCCCCCAGAAGGTGCACTGACACAGCCTGACCATCCAGTGTGTGGTGGTGATCTGAGATGACACATAGGTACACACTGACCATGATGGACTTGAGGCCAGCCCCCAACAGACGCAGAAGGTACCGTAAGATGTCTGCTATGGCGCAGGACCTCATCCGCACACCAGTGTGAAAACCTGCACCATTTAAAAGCATACATCCGTCATGTGAAGTCCTTACATGAGGCAAGGAAAACATCCTCAACTAACCTGGAGAAGCAGTGATACGCTATAGCTAGCCTCTCAGCATCCAGGCCGTCAGGGCAAGGGACTAAAGTTTGGAGTGCAGTAATGACCCTAACTCCTGGTTCACTCCTGAGCAGTAGTAGGTCCTGCTGGGACAACTGCAGAAGCAAGGGGAACCAGGGCTGCCTGGGCCACCTGGATGCAATGAAGACTGAAACTGCTTCCCCCTGGATCTTGAGAAGGGCCCATGGCACCAGGGGCATAGGCAGAAATAGAAAAAGGAAGCCCCTGGATCAGGGGCGGAGAAAGGCGTCCGCCGCCTCCCATCTCCGGGCCAGCCTCCAGGAACAGAAGTGTGGCAGATGCCTGTTCTCTGGACTGGCAAAGAAGTCGATCTCCGAGTTCGCCCAGCGTTGGAAGACCTCTCCTAGCACAGCCAAGTTCAGTCTCCACCTGTGGGGCTGGAGGATTCAGCTCAGGAGGTTGGCCAGTACGTTGTCCTGGTCCAGCAAGTACACCACTTTGGAGGTAGATGTTCCTCTCCGTCACAAAGTTCCAGAGGCGCACTGCCTCCCAGCAGAGTTGGTACGAGCCCATGCCCCGCTGTTTTTTGAAGTAGTGTACATTGCCACCTGGTTGTCCGTCTGAACTTGAACCACCTGTCCTTCCAGATGATCCTGGAAGATTCGCAAGACATGAAAGACTGCTCTGAGTTCCAGCAGGTTGTTCTGCGAAGCACTCTCCTCTGGCAAACATGAGCCTTGTGACTGCAGGTAATTACAGTGGGCCCCCCAACCCAACTTGGACGCATCTGTTGTAAGGATGCATTGCATCTGGGAAGCCTGGAAGGGCAGGCCGGCTCCAAGGTTGAGGGAGTCCTGCCACCAGGCCAGAGAATTTGCTAGGGCCAGCATGACTTGGATACGGTCCTCCAGATGGCACAAAGCCTGTGTCCACAAAGTGGTGAGCATCCACTAAGCCTGCCGCATGCAGCAGCGGGCAAACAGGGTGACATGGACGGTGGATGCCATTTGCCCCAAGAAGTGGAGCATCTGTCTGGCCATCAGCGCTAAGCTGTCCTGCACAGCCTGCGCCAGAGCAGAGAGGCATAGCACCTGATCCAGTGACAGGAAGGCTCTTGCCTGCATGGAATCCAGTAGGGCACTGATGAACTCCAAGAGCTGGATGGGCAGGAGGTGGGACTTCAGGAAGTTCACCCCAAAGCCCACGTGCTGAAGTAGTCTTATGTTGCGCTGTGCTGCATTGCGCACTTCCTCTGGTGAAATGACCCATATGAGCCAGTCGTCCAGGTAGGGGAAGACGAAAATCCCTAGGAGCCTGAGGCGAGTGGCCACAACTCCCCAGCATTTTGTGAATATTGTGGCCGCGCCCCGTCCGTCTAGGCGGTTGCCTAGTGGGGAGCGCTGGTTATCACTCTTCTTTTGTGTAGTTGTGGGTTTGCTTTGTAAGCAATGCGAGTGGAAGAGGATCACAGGACAATTTGTTAACATAAATTGCTTTTTATTTATTTATTTCTGGAACCAATTTTGACAAATAACCTTGCTGAGGCAAATGACCTTGATAAGGCGAACAAAAATAGCAAACTGAAAATACAGGATATTTTCTCCATTAAACTTCTCAGCAAACACTCTCCAAGTAGTTTCTTCACTCTTGATACCTTTTAGCTTCTTCCATTAACAAAAGCAGTATAATACCTTTAAATGCACAATTCCACAAAAACTTCAGTAAGACAGTTTTTGACTTTACATTCTCAGCTGCTGCAGATTAGGACATATCTCCTGTGCTGCCTCTTGGTTTAAAACCACTAGTCTTCTTAACCTGGCTTCTTCAGAGGTAAAACTGGCTGCTTTTAAACACCGAGGTTTTTGACTTCTTGTCTGCTCTTCACCTTGGCACAGAAAGGTTACAGTGCCTTGCTTTCCCACATGTACTAGTCAGCTAGTGACCTTGGAGGAGAAATGTATCAAGAGTCTAAGAACTGACCATTGTAATGAGGGCTGTAAGGGGGGGAAACAGGTGCTGAGCCCAGACAAAGGTCCTCATTGGATAGCTACGTAACAGTACCGGGACCAATAGATGGGGTGAGAGGGGTTACCGGGACCAATGAAAAGTTTGCCTATGCTCAGAATGGAGAAGAACAGTATAAAAGTTGTTGTTTTGCTAGAAACCATTGCTCAGCCATTTTGAATGTGATTCTGCTTGAGTCTTGTGCACAATAAATGATTTGGACCTTCTGAACAGACTCCTGGTATTATTGGATTGTTTGCGCTCTGCCGCTACAGTATGACTTCACCTTCATCGGAGCTAGGTATCTCTTCCAAGGTAGCAGGGGGCTTGGGTACTGGTATATCTGTGCCATGGGTGATGGGACGAATTGCCGAGTGAAGATTGGGGTATGAAATGGAATGCTTCTATTTGGAATTAAACCCTTTCACATTGCATGAACAAAAGTAACAGTCGTCACTATGGTTCTTTTGCTCTCGCCATACCATAGGAATCCCATAATGGAAAGATTTTTTCTTACCCTTGAACCAGTTTCGGAGGTCCTCAACACACCGTTTGCACACTTTATGAGGCGCCCAGACTTTATCTTGATCTCCAATTTTTAGTCCAAAGTATGCAAAGTATACTTTTTCACAAAGTCTGTAATATTCTGCTGTTGCTTCAACACTGTATATTCACCACAGATGAAACAAACTGTCTGGCGAATTAATACACTTTCGCGGAGCCATAACATAACGGTTGAAGAATGACGAGCTAACACGAATTGCGATGAAAAAGTGTGAACAGCCTAGAACCAAGAAACTGATGATGATTAGTGCACAAGTGTGGCATGCAGGAGAGAGCAGCTCTGTGTCTGTACACGAGACGTCACAGTGCTGGCCATGCCCCCCTGCACTGACCGGAGCTGCTGCTATCTGCCCTGTGTCTCCCTCCCACTGGATTCTTCAGGAAAGATTAACCCCTTCTACCATTAGAAGCACGGACTTAAAACTTGCTTAGCTTATGTATATATTGCTGGCCATCAGATTTACAGTGCTATATTTTTTTTTACATAACTCGGACAACCCCTTTAAGGGTTTTTTTGGCATTTTATATCTTAAATGCACTTAATAGTAATTTGAATTAATTAATAGTAATTTGAAAAAATGTGATAAATTTGAAGACAATTTTGCATGTTGTGGCAAATCATGACGTCTAGGAGTTTTTTCAATATTTTGTTTTCAGCACACCAAAATACATGGAAATTAGATGAAAATAATCAAACAGCTTTTTAGTCGCAGACCTGTGTAATAGTCTTTTTTAAACTCAGCTACACTTTTACTAATCCTCCGGTAATGAATTCCAGGGTTTGATTATGCGTTGAGTAAAAACTTTCTCTCTTAGGGGTATGTTTACTCAATGGTGGTAGCGGCTTCCGTGCGATATCGGAATTGCAACCACACTGATTTAAATGGGGCCAATATTGCACGGAAGCCACTACCGCCATTGGGTAAACATACCCCTTAGTCTTAAATGGGTTGCATTGTAGCTTCATTGCATGTCCTCTAATCTTTCGACTTTTTGATGGCGATCTACGTTAACCCGTTCCACTCCATTCATTAATTTATAGACCTCTATCTTATCTTTCCTCAGCCGTCTCTTTTCCAAGTTGAATAGCCCCAACCTTTTAAGCCTCTCCTCATAGGGGGTATCCTTCCATTCTCTTTACAACTTTTGTTGCTCTTCTTTGTACCTTTTCTAATCCAGCTATATCTTTTTTAAGATATGGCGACCAGAATTGCACACAATATTTAAGATGCAGTTGCACCATGGAACGATACAGAGACATTGTAATATCCTTTGTTTTATTCTCCATTCCTTTCTTTATGATTCCTAGCATTCTATTTGCTTTCTTGGCTGCCACTGTTCATTTTATTTTTGAAGTTGTTCCTGAGCGCTACATCTAGAGAGGGCCCAACTTCATTCAGGTGTGTAGGTATTTCCCTATCCCCAGGAGGCTTACAATCTCCGCTAAAAGGCTATATATCACACTAGAACTTTATCAAAAGCTATCAACCGGCCAAGAGAGCTTTTCCAGATTATTAAATCACTATCCAAAGTTCCAGATCCCACTGTGAACAAAACACTAATAGACCTCCAACTCCTAGCAAACCATTTTGCTAGCAAGCTTAAACACGATATTCGTCCAGGTTCTATCATGATACCTACCACAGCAAATATCACTGAATGGAGCTCTTTCTATCTAATCTCAAGCAAACAACTTCTAGAGATAATATCAAATCTCAATACTACCACCTCACTACTTGATCCTTGCCCAGTACATTGGATTAAGGCAGCAAAGTCTGAACTTGCTTCATACATTCTTAAAATAGTAAACCAATCTCTACAAGGCTTCATGCCAGATGACCTTAAATACACAGCAATTCACCCGCTTCTAAAAAATAAATCCCTTAACATCAACGACCCCTCTTCCTACCGTCCCATAGCCAGTATATCTTTCCTAGCTAAAATCATTGAGAAAGTAATTCAAATACAGTTGCAAGACCATATTGACACTAACTTTCCTTTAGATGAACATCAGTACGGTTTCCGCCCTTATCATGGGGTGGAAACGTTACTTGTATCCTTATTTGACTCACTAATCCAGGGCATGGATGATTCCAAGCAGGCTTTCTTGCTAATTTTCCTTGACATTTCGTCAGCTTTTGACAGTGTAAATCACAACATCCTCTTAGCCAGGTTATCGCAATTAGGTTTAAAAGATAAAACACTTGGCTGGTTTAAATCCTACATCTCTAACTGTTTCCAATATGTCCAAATTGATCACTCCCCTTCTCTACCATTCCCACAAGAGAGAGGTATCCCACAAGGATCATCTCTTTCGGCTTTACTTTTTAACATCTATCTCCAACCCATCTGCTCAATCTTCAAACACCACAATCTAAAATACTTTATCTATGCAGATGATATCATGTTGTTCGCCCCCTGTGACGTAGCTAACCCTAATTACAATGTAATCACAATTTGTATCACTGAAGCTGAACAATGGCTGCGCTCAGTTCATATGGATATAAATTTCAAAAAGACTGAAGCACTTTTTGTATCCAGAAACTCTAATTTTACCCCCCCCCCACCCCACCTGTTGTCAATCTATTAGACAATACTCTCTCAGTTAAATCCGAAGTAAAATACCTAGGAGTTACTCTGAACAAAACCCTAAGCACGACATAGCACATAAAACAGACTGCCAAAACTATATTCTTTAAACTCAGAACTATCCAACATCTCAGACCACTTATTGATATTAGTGATTTTAGATCAGTTGTCCAGGCCTTGATAATGCCACACATAGATTTTTGTAATGGCTTACTACAGGGTACATCCAAGAAGAATCTACTCATCCTTCAAAGGGCCCAGAATGTTACTGCACGGATTATTTTTAAAGCCAAATTATCTGACCACATCTCTCCAATTTTATATGCCCTCCACTGGCTACCTATCCATAGCAGGATTCAATACAAAACACTAGTCACCATTTTTAAGCTCGTCAATGATATAGCTCCTTCACATCTATCAACATTAATTAAACCCCCCTCAGAAACTAGACTAAGAAGAGCAAACCTCAATACATTGCTAATTCCCGGCTCTATGAAAAAGCTTAAACAGATAACAACTAATACTGCCTTTTCTTTCTACGCCCCCAGTCAATGGAACAAATTACCCTGCAATCTGAGAGAGATTAAAGACCTTAGTTCCTTCAGGAAGGAACTAAAAACACACTTGTTCACCCAACACTTTCTTGACTTACAACCTACACTCGAACAAAAGGCACAAGATTATGCAACTCTAATATCACAAGCATACCCAACCTAACCCAAAACACACTTTCTCATTTGTCACTCATACTGAATGTTAGTCAATACTAGTATGACTGTTGTAAATAATCTCCTTACTGTTGAATTACATACCTCAGTATGATTAATCTCTCTCAATCAAATTGTAAACAATTAATGCAGATAATCTCTATGGCTGTCATTGAATTACATACATCAGTATGATTAATCTCTCTCAACCAATGTAAATAGTTAATACATATACAATTATATTTTTAGTTTCCTATGTAACTAATTTTACACTGTTAATGTTCCATGTAATGTTAATTTTTGACATGTTCTCTGTAAACCGCTCCTGATCTCTGGAAGGGGCGGTATAAAAAAGCACACAAATAAATAAATCTACATTTGTACCTGAGGCAATGGAGTGACTTGCCCAAGGTCAGAAGAAGCACCAGTGGGAATTAAACCAATGTCTCATAGGTACTAGGCTGTTGCTCTAACCACTAGGCAACTCCTCCACGCCATTTATTCGAGGGAAGGATCCCAGCTTGGGAGACATCAAAGCAGTATTTTTCCCCAACATCTTAGCGCCAAGGTGCTTCTGAATGTTTAAGGAGCTTCACTTTTGATTAGACCAGTGGAAGGGTATTACATGTCATGTGCCCCTTCACAATTAAGCTATCTTAACCCCTAGCACCTCCTCTTCCAAGATTTTGATTATTAAACTCACATATAATCAACTCAACACCCACCCCTCCCAGAATAATCCTATAAACACCACATTTGAACATCACATTTTTAAATATTAAACTTTGTTTTGTAGATATATACCGAATAAAGATTTCAAAAAGCCACTCACAAGCATATCACCTGCTCTTCCTGCAGGTAAAAGTACTCTGATTTTATGTGACTACCTGGACCCATCGCTTTACTTTTACTGTAGCTGCTCTTTATTGCCCACCCCAGATGCTGCAGCCATAGGCAAGTGCTTAGTAGGTAGGCACCATGCCTAAAATGGTATATAAAGGTGATGTAGCAGATGAATTGAAAGAAATATTGATAAACTGTGAGGATGTATTACAACTGTTTGATAAACTGAAGAGTAGCAAATCACCTGGACTGGATGGTATGCATCCAAGGGAGTTGAAAGAACTGAAATATGAGATTGCAAACCTACAATTAGTAATCTGTGAACTATCATTAAAATCATCTGTAGTACCTCAGGATTAGGCAGTGGCCATTGTAACTCCAATTTTTAAAAAGGGTTCCAGGGATCCGGAAACTACAGACTGGTGAGCCCGACATCAGTACCGGGCAAAATGGTAGAAACCATTAAAAAGAATAAAATTACCGAACATGTAGATGGCCATGGTTTAATGGGAGAAAGCCAACATGGATTTAGCCAAGGAAATTCTTGTCTTACTAATCTGTTATATTTTTTGAAGGGTGAATAAACAGGTAGACAAAGGTGAGCTAATTGATACAGTGTATCTGGATTTTCAGAAAGCCTTTGACAAGGTCCCTCATGAGAGACTCTTGGCAAAATTAAAAAGTCATGGGATTGGAGACAGTGTAGTATTGTGCATTAGGAACTGGTTAAAAGATAGAGAGTGGGGCTAAATGGACAATTTTCTCAATGGAGAAAAGTGAATAATGGAGTACCCCAGGGCTCTGTGCTGAGTCCGCTGCTTTTTAACATATTCATAAATGACATGGAAATAGCAATAACGAGTGAGCTGATAAAATTTACAGATGATAGAAAATAATTCAAAGTTGTTAAACGCAAGAGGAATGTGAAAAATTGCAAGAGGACCTTGAAAAAAATGGATGACTGGATGTCCAAACGGCAGATGAAATTTAATGTGGAGAAGAGCAAAATTTATGTACCTAGGAAAGAACAATCCAAACTATGGTTACACAATACCAGGTACAGCCTTAGAAACCCTCCGCCCAGTATGCAGCGGTGGCCAAGAATGCAAATAGAATGCTAGGAATTATAAAGTAATGGAGAATAAAACAAAGGATATTATAATGCCTCTGTATCATTCCATGATGCGACTGCACCTTGAATATTGTGTGCAATTCTGGTAATCATATCTTAAAAAAGATATCGCTGAATAAGAAAAGGTACAAAGAAAAGCAACAAAAATGATAAAGGGAATGGAAGGATATTCCTATGAGGAGAGGCTTAAAAGGTTGGGGCCAGGGGCGGCTCTATAATGAGGCCAAGTGAGGCGGTGGCCTCAGGCGGCCGCTTTTTGGGGGCGGCAAAATTGCCCCCAAAAAGACTGCCTCACTCGGCCTTCAAAGAAAACGGGGGGAAAAAAAAAAAAAACCCACCAACCTCCGTCCCGGCGAAAGCAGCTGCTGCTGCTCCAACGGCGCCAGCGACAGAATAAGGTGCCCCGCGGCCGCCCCCCGGAGAGCCTCCTGGTTTCCCCGGCTCCGCTTTGCAGAGCCACGGCAAAGGGACAGCGTTTCCCTTAACCGCGGCTCTGTTAAAGCTGAGCCCGAGGTGCTGATGGGAAACCGGATTTCCTATTTCCCAGCAGTGCCTTGGGCTCAGCTTTAAGAGATCCGCGGTTAAAGGAAACGCTGTCCCTTCGCCGCGGCTCTGCAAAGCGGAGCCGGGGAATCCAGGAGGCTCTCTGGGGGCGCGGGCGGCCGCGGGGCATCTCATTCTGCCGCTGCCACCGCTGGAGCAGCAGCAGCAGGCCAGCAGCTGCTTCTTTTGCGGGCCCGGAGGTTTGGGTTTTTTTTTCCAATTTCCCTGGGTTGGGGGGGAGGGGTCTAGGACTGGAACTGGGCTGATGGGGGGGTTATGACTGGTAATGGGCTATGTGGAAATTTGCTGATGGGGGGGTTAGGACTGGAGATGGGCTATGGGGGGGGCTAGGACTGGAAATTTGCTGATGGGGGGGCTAGGACTGGTAATGGGCTATGGGGGGGCTAGGAATGGAAATGGGCTGATGGGGGGAGGGGTTAGGACTGGAAATGGGCTGATGGGGGCAAGGAATTGTAATGGGCTGATGGGGTGGGAGTTAGGACTTATAATGGCTATGGGGGGCTAGGACTGGAGGTGGGCTGATGGGGGGATAGGACTGGAAATGGGCTGGGACTTGAAATGGGCTATTGGGGGAGGGGAGGAGAGTGCTGCTGGCCCTGGAAGAAAACTAGGGGCTACAAATGGGCTGATGCGGGAGAATGGTAGAATGGACTGGAAGGGAGCAGATAATGGGAGGGTCTACCAGGGGAAGGAGGGGGCACAAAGGGAGCTAACAAGAGGGAAGGAGGGGGCTGGAAAGGAGCTGACACCTGGGATGTACTGAAGGGGGATTGGAAGGGAGCTGACACTTGGGGATGGGAGTGGTAGGTGGTTGGGTAATGGGGAGAAGGCTGGAAGGGAGCTGATATGCAAGGGGGGATGGACAGAGGGTAGGGTGACTGGAAGGGAGCTGACCTGGGTGGTGGCTCTGAGAGAGGACTGAGCTAATATCTGGGATGGTATTTGGACTAGAAGGGGCTGGACAGTGGGGAAGTAGGGGGACTGGAAGGGAATGGATACCTGTTGCAGTCGTGGGAATGCAAGGCAGTTGACATTGGAAGGTACTGGGAGGGAAGGACTGGAAAGGGGGCTAATACTGGGGAGGGTTACTTGAACTGGAAATGGGCTGTTGGAAGGAAGTGAAGAAAACAAAAGAAGAGATAAGAAATGGCAGATGGACCATAGACCACAGAAAGAGGAGCTAAGAGAAGACAGGAAAGCAGAAGCCTCAGATCGGAAACAGCATGATCAGAGCATAAAATGGTCAGACAACAAAGGTAGAAAAAATAATTTTATTTAATTTTAGTGATTGGACTTTGTGCTATTTTTATATTTTACACAGTACTGTGGAACTGCATCTCTTATTTATCTATTATCTAATGTTGCACTGCATGTGGACTCTGGCTTCTTGGGGTTTCAATTTAAATTTAGTCTACATATTATTTTTACTTTAGATTGTGGTTACTTATTCTGTACTTGCTGAGGGTCGATGTTGCGAGTGTGTGACTGAGGTCAGGTGTTCTGTTAACATGAAGTTTGTACATAAAGATCTATACTGTACTGTAGTAATTTGACTTGTTCAGCTTTTCAAATAGGTGTATGGATGTTCCAGGGCGCACTGTAGTATTTACAGTGATGCTTTTTTTGGATGGGCTCCTTACGTGAGTTTTTTAAGTTTGTGCTGATATGGTATGGTAGGTTTGTTCTTTGTTGTAGGGTTTTGTATTAGTTCACAATATGCCTGGTACTGGAGAATAGTGGTGGCTGTTGTTGTTGTTGTTAGTGAGATGATCGGAATCAGATTTTTTTTTTAAATATTGAGTTCTGTGGGTGAATGTCCTGGTTCTGCTCTGCACCTACTGTGGATGCAAAATATATGTTGAAAAAAGAAAAAGCAAGAACCATAATGCAGTTTATAACAACAAAATAAAAATTAGTTATAATTTAGTTTTATAAACTGTGCTGTTGGTTCTTGCTGTCTTTTAGTTCCTTGGTATGCAAATGGGACCGTACCTAGCCCTGTGCAAGCGATGCAGCCGTACAGGGCGGAAAGGCTTGGGAGGCGTATTTTGGCTGTCTGCTGTTGCCCTGCCGCTGCTGGCAGGACAATAGCAGGCAGGCGAAATTCACTCCCCAAGCCTCTTTAAGCAGGTCTGGTCCCTCCCTCCTCCCACTCGATGTCAAGGAGGGACAGATCTGCTTAAAGTGCCGGTGCTTTTCAGATCGTGCGCATGCCCCCCTTCTCCTCCCCATACCTCCATCCAGCGCTGCCTGCTCTTTTCCTGCTGCTGGCACCTCCGTGAAAAAAACAGAGGGCAGCAGTGGCAAAAGAGGGCAGCAGTGGCAAAAGAGCAGGCAGCGCTGGACGGAGGTATGGGGGAGGGGGGGCGTGCACCCGAGCTGCAAGTCTCACAGGGTGTGATTGCAGTTCGATACGGCCCTGTCTTGCATTATCTCCATATAATCTAATTGGCTTTTGGGTTTGGTTCAGTCTCTGATTGGATTTCTGAAAAAAACCCGCCCCCCTCTAAGTATGAAAAAGGCGCCCGCCCCCCCCCTCTCCCCCCACCTTGCACAGGGCTAGGTACGGTCCCATTTGCATACCAAGGAACTAAAAGACAGCAAGAACCAACAGCATAGTTTATAAAACTAAATTATAACTCATTTTTATTTTGTTGTTATAAACTGCATTATGGTTCTTGTTCTTTTTTCAACATATATTTTGCATCCACAGTAGGTGCAGAGCAGAACCAGGACGTTCACCCACAGAACTCAATATTTAAAAAAAAAAATCTGATTCCGATCATCTCACTAACAACAACAACAACAACCACCACTATTCTCCAGTACCAGGCATATTGTGAACTAATACAAAACCCTACAACAAAGAACAAACCTACCATACCATATCAGCACAAACTTAAAAAACTCATGTAAGGAGCCCATCAAAAAAAAGCATCACGGTAAATGCTACAGTGGGCCCTGGAACATCCATATACCTATTTGAAAAGCTGAACAAGTCAAATTACTACAGTACAGTATAGATCTTTATGTAGAAACCCCAAGAAGCCAGAGTCCACATGCAGTGCAGCATTAGATAATAGATAAATAAGAGATGCAGTTCCCCAGTACTGTGTAAAATATAAAAATAGCACAAAGTCCAATCACTAAAATTAAATAAAATTATTTTTTCTACCTTTGTTGTCTGACCATTTTATGCTCTGATCATGCTGGTCCCGATCTGAGGCTTCTGCTTTCCTGTCTTCTCTTAGCTCTCTTTTTGTGGTCTATGGTCCATCTGCCTTTTCTTATCTCTTCTTTTGTTTTCTTCACTTCCTTCCAACAGCCCATTTCCAGTTCCATTAACCCTCCCCAGTATCAGCCCCCTTTCCAGTCCTTCCCTCCCAGTACCTTCCAATGTCAACTGCCTTGCATTCCCACGACTGCCACTGGTGTCCATTTCCTTCCAGTCCCCCTCCTTCCCCACTGTCCCGCCCCTTCTAGTCCAAATACCATCCCAGATATCAGCTCACATCCACTGTCAGTGCCGTGCCACGCCACACCCCCACCCCCCCCCCCGTCGTCTGTTCCCTTCCAGGTGCCCTACCCTCTGTCCATCCCCCTTCCAGTGCCATTTGCATGTCAGCTCCCTTCCAGCCTCTCCATTACCCAACCACCTATCACTCCCATCCCCAATTGTCAGCTCCCTTCCAGTCCTCCTTCAGTGCATCCCAGGTGTCAGCTCCTTTACAGCCCCCTCCTTCCCTATTGTCAGCTCCCTTTGTGCCCGCTCCTTCCCCTGGCAGACCCTCTCATTATCCGCTCCCTTCCAGTCCATTGTACCAGACCCCTGCATCAGCCCATTTGTAGCCCTAGCCCCTAGTTTTCTTCCAGGGCCAGCAGCACTCTCCTCCCCTCCCCCAATAGCCCATTTCCAGTCCTAGCTCCCCATAGTCTTTATAAGTCCTAACTCCCCCCCCATCAACCCATTACAATTCCGTGCCCCCATTAGCCCATTTGCAGTCCTAACCCCTCCCCCCCCCCTCAGCAAATTTCCAGTCCTTACCCCTCCCCCCATCAGCCCAGTTCCAGTCCCAGTCCTAGACCCCTCCCCCCAACTCCGGGAAATTGGAAAAAGAAACAAACCTCCGTGCCCGCGAAAGAAGCTGGCTTGCTGCTCCTGCTCCTGCTCCAGCGGCGGCGGCGGCAGCAGAGTGAGATGGAGAAGCCCCGCCCCCGCCCCCGCCCCCGCCCCCGCCTCCTGGTTTCCCGGACTCCGCTTTGCAGAGCCGCGGCGAAAGGACAGCGTTTCCCTTAACCGCGGCTCTGTTGAAGCTGAGCCCAAGGCACTGCTGGGAAACAGGAAATCCGGTTTCCCATCAGCACCTCGGGCTCAGCTTGAAGAGAGCCGCGGGTCAGGGAAACGCTGCCCCCGAAGGAGAGGGAGACCTTCATGGGGGACGGTAACGCTCAGAGTCCCGCAGGAGCATCTGCGGTTTCTGCAGCATTAGTGGACAAGGTCCCGCGGGGAAGACCCAAGTCGGGCCGAGTTTGGAAAGATCCGAACAAAAAACGGTGAGATAAGTCCCCGCTCCTCTAGGACCAACGTTTCTTTAGCAAATATGCGTCTTTCATTTTCTTAGGTGTCATGTTTTGAAGTATCCCTTAGGTATCCGTCCTTAACATAGTAGAGATTAAGCGAAAATGGGCTCAACTAGATTTTTTGTGAATAACCAGTGTTTAATTTGTAGATAGAAACGTAGAAACATGCCAGCAGAAAGAGATCGTATGGCCTGCAATCTGTGGGCGGAGCCTGGACCAGAACCAGGAGTTTTTACGTTCTTGTTTGTTGTACTGCTGGAGTAGCCTAGTGGTTAGAACACTGGCTTGGTAACCAAGCAACCAGGGTTCAGTTCCCACCAGCACTCCTTGTGGCCTTGGGCAAGTCACTTAACCCTCCATTGCCTCGGAAAGAAGGCCTGGCAATCTACTTCCAGTGAGACTGCCAAGAAAACCCAGGAGCTTCTGGGTCGCCAGGAGTCAGGACTGACTCCAAGGCACACATTTGTTCTACTGCTCATGCCTTGTGGCACTCTATAAATGTTTAATAGTAGTAGTAGTAGCTCCCTGTTTTTCATTTTGATGTTTTATTGCTTTATATTGCATTAGCTGAGCTATATGTTAACCTCTGATGCAAGGTATAGTTGCTGAAACTTGGTTAAGTTGGGCCTTCAATAAAGGGGTATGTTTACTAGGGCACGCTAATGTTACTGGCGTTAAGTGCAGCGGTAACGTTACCAGCGCCATAGAAGGAAGTGGGCATACCAATGTTAAGGTAGCAATAGATGTTTAACGTGCGGTAATGGGTGCCTTGGCCACTTATCGCATGTTAACAGGACCTTGCACATTAAGGCTGACAAGGCACCTTAAAAGGTGCCTTAACCTAAGGTGTCCTAAGGATGTTAAGGTGATCCAGGATATCGTACCGTAAGGTGCCCCAAGTTGACAACCATGAAATGTAAGGTCAGAAAACAGATGTAACCCTAACACTGCATAGAGTACCAAGGAAAGGCAATGGGCAAGTGATGGAAGGAAGGAGAGGTGGGAGCTAATGGACCTGCATCTGCGTGCAGCCTATGTGGCAACTGGTAAAATGGACAAACATATCGGAGGCAGCTTTACCGATGCACAGGGTGTTGGCAATGTAAAGTGCTACAATGACAGTGGGTGGCAGAGGATGGGAATACGTGTCCTCCAGTGGAGGTAGAGGTGGCAAGATATTTGCAATGATAGGAGGACAGAGGAGTAGTAGTGCCATGCAGACACAGGAGAGGCAAGCATGAAGAGCCGCAATGCAGAAAAGGGTACCAGTGCAGGACATGGGGTAGCAGCCTGCACATGAAGACGGGATGCTACACAGCTGACAGATGCTGATAGATGGACAGAAGGATGACTGGCAACTGTGATGAGGGTATTATGTGCTGGCAGCACCGATCTGCAGAGATATGAAATGAAAAGAATGTGCCTTGGACAAGCCTAATAAAATGAGACCACTGAGGGATTGAACCCATGACCTCTGCCTAGGAAGTCATTATATTAACCAGTGGTCTATACCTCTCTAGCTTTTGTCTCAGCAGTGGCTGGCTACAGAATGTCTGCTGTGTTTACCAGGATAGGGTAAACCCATCAGTACCCATGATGCAATGCACATGCAGAACAGCAGTCTACATCTGATCACCAGATGGGGTATGCACCTCTCCAGCACCTCAGCTTGGTAGGAGGAACTGACCGTGTGTGATACTGGCACAGTGTAGCTACAGACCATGCCATTGTGCGGGTTTTGTGCTCACTCTGAGGGTGAGGTGGGGTGCCGAGCACCAGGTCCGCAGTACCCGGGTTGGTTGAGAGAGGCTTTGCTGCAGGTCCCCATCTGTGCCAGTGTGTGACAGGTATTCCTTACAGAAACACCTGTGTCCAGCTGTATTCCCCAGTCATGTCTAGCCCTTGTGGACCATGACACACCCAGAATAGTGCATATCCAGTGTGGTTACCATAGTCACTTGTTGTAGGAGCCAGGAGGTGTCTGGACTCACATGCAAATTATGTAGCATCGCCTACCAGACTGCCCTCACTGGGTCAAGGTGGTGGACAGGATCTGCCCCCAACAGATGCACACTGTACATTTTTTCAATGGAGGCAGTAGAAGGACATGATGAAGGGCTGTGGGACCAGCAACCCCCGTCCTGCTGGCGAAAGGGTGCCGTCCAGGGCAGTACTTGTCACAAGGGCACTGGCAGACAGGCAGTAGGCCTGGAAAAAGCTCAGCTGCCTCCCACCACGATCTAACATTCACCATCAGAGGGCACAGTCAGTCTGCAGCTGCTGCATCCTGTAAGATGTTCCAGCCATGCACATGCTAACTGCAGACAGTCCGCTAGCCAGTCCATAGTGCATGTTCCCAGAGGAACTCTGTGCACCCAGAAGTGGGATGTAAGCACAGACACCAAGCAGGTATCTCAGTGATTGGGCTCCAGAACAGGGAACACACAGATATCACTTGAGGGAAGCACTGTATAGCACTATGTGGGAACCTAGACATGCCATGGTCACTGCTCAGTCAGAGTGAGAGTGCCCTCCCAGCATGACATGCTGTGGCCACCCTGTCTATACAGGTGGTGGTCGAGCACTACAATGTCCCAGCCATTGCCCTACACCCTGTGCAGATGCATCCTACCCAGTCCGCCCTGTCCGGGCCATACCCACAATACTTTGCTCCTCATTATGCACATTGGCAGGCTAACGTTGGAAACAGTGTAAGTATTGTGGGTCCCGTGAGAAATAGGTAGCCACAAAACATTGGATAGACATATACACACTCCCACTCCTATTTCAGCATTGTGCAAAGATAGGGGTGTTTGGCAGCCCTGCCTTCCACACTAGTCCTGAGCACAGTGCAGGCATTGCTAAGATATGTAGGTGCTAGTAGTAGGGCTTTGGTGATAACTGCTGCTCCGCACCGGGCTCAACAGCCTGACACTCCATGTGGGTGTGGATGTTTGTGCCCCTGTTGGCCGCTGCTCATGTATCTCCAGGAACAAGCAGGAATAAGTCCTCACATATGGGTACGTCGGTACCGACGGAGCCCGTGCGGGAAAGCTCCCCAGCTTCTTAGAATAGAAGCTTTTGGGACCTCCCACTGCACATGCGCACTGCCTTCCCGCCTTCCTGAACAGCTCTCCTCAGTTTCTCTTTTTCCGCGGAGCCAGCAGGTCGTGTTCCTGTCACCGCTGAAGAAATTGTTATTTTATTTGTTTCTTTAGACCGCGTACCTGCCTTCCCCATACCGATACCGGTATCGCCGGTCTTTTCTTTCTTTCTTTAAAAAATTATAATTCTTTTTTCTTATTTTTTAGCTTTTTGGTCACTTCAGAGAGGCCTCTCGGCCTACTCAATTTCTCCTCATGGAGAAGCCAGCCCCTGGATTTAAGAAGTGTACCAAATGTAATGCTGTTATTTCAGTCACAGACACCCATGACTGGTGTCTGAAATGTTTGGGGCCTGACCATTCCATACCGGACTGCCCATCTTGCTCCCACATGTCTAAACGTGGGCTGCAGAACCGGGCCAACAAATTCCATGTGCTGTTTGCTTCAGAGAATACAGCATCACAGTCATCCAGGTCTTCTTCTCCGGATGGATCTCAGGTAACCAAACCTTCTGTGGGCAAGTCCTCAAAGAGCAAATCTCCTTCAAAGCATCGAGAGGCTCTTAGCTTAGAACTTGAGGACCCTGCCCCAGCCAAACAACCCCGGCGGGAAGTCCAACTTCCAAAAACGCCAATTCAGGGGTCTCAGGTTGATATCGATGCTACGGCCTCGACAGATCACCTGTTAGCCTGCTCTGGGGTACCGGGTCACTCCGGTACCGACATCCAGGCAGCTATGGCGTCCATGGGCGATACTGTACAGTCCATGCAGCAGGCCGTCATGGCTTTCATTAAAGCTGCAACGCCATCGGTTCCGCTTTCAGCGGTTCCGGGCCCGATACCGGTATCGTCCGCCATGCCGGTATCGAGGCCGTCCACCTCTAAACGCAAGTCGGTACCGTATGGGCTTTCGCTCCATACCGGTTCCATACCCGATACGCCCGATATCGATACCGATCGGTACGCGTATCGTGCGTTAGAGGAAAGCACCGATTCCTCTGAGGATTTTCACTCCTCTGATGATTCTGCTGAGTTTTCACTCAACTTACCTGAGGAGCCCTCTTCTCCTAAAAGGAGAATGTCCCCTCCAGAGGATTTGTCCTTCCAGGACTTTGTTTTAGATATGGCTACAGCCCTTTCTATTACCACATCCTCTGAAAAGGAACCCAGATCCAAAAAACTGGATATTTTGGGATACTCAAAGGCCCCTAAGGAGGCAGTTACCCTGCCTATCCATGAAATCCTTCAAGAACAACTGATGGATTTCTGGGAAAATCCTTTGACTTTGTCTCCTTATTCCCGTAGGTTGGACACCATGTATAGGGTCCCTCCTTCTCCTGGTTTCCAAAAGACTCAATTGCCCCACCACTCTATTGTGGTGAAGTCTGCAATGAAGAAGATTAGGAGTACCAAAAGGCACTCTTCCACCCCTCCAGGACAGGAATGTAAGACTTTGGACTCTTTTGGTAGGAAAATTTTCCAGGCTAGTATGCTTATAGCCAGGATTAATTCCTACAGTCTCTATATGGGCATGTTCCTGGAGGAACTTGCCAAAAAGGTGCGGCATTTTGCCCCCTTTATCCCTGAGGATAAAAAGCAGGGATTCCTTTCCCTAGTGAAACAACTCTTAGAGGTTTCTAAGTTCTCTAATAGGGCAGCATATGATTCCTTTGAGGGAGCCAGTAGGGCTTCGGGCATTGCTATTGCAGCCCGACGTCTTGCTTGGCTCCAGGCCTCTGATCTGGAACCTTGGGTTCTAGATGGCTTACGGAATCTGCCCTGTACAGGTGAGAACTTATTTGGGGAAGAGTGGCAAATCAAAGCCACCCAGATGGATGCTGAAAATGCCACCTTGGAAAGACTTTCAAAGTCCACTTCAATTCCTACTAAGAAAAAGTCTTTTAAAAGGCCTTACTATAAGAAGGCCAGAGTTGCTTCAAATACTGGCCAGCAGTCTTCTCAACCTCGCTATACTGCTAAGCGTCAGCAATCCAAACAAGCACGAGCTAAGCCTGCAGCAGCTACTGTAGCTCAGCAGGCTCCAACCCCTCAGGGGTTTTGACTTGCTCCTAGGGAACTTGCCACTTCTGGTTCTAACACAACCAGAACCTCTCACCATACCCGGAAGGTTGGTTCACTTTGCTCCCAGATGGGACCAAATCACAACAGAACAATGGACCCTCTCTATCATTCGAGAGGGTTACAAACTTCATTTCTCCAGCCTTCCTCCCCATCATATGGTGAGACCATTCAATTCTCCCCCATCTCTCCTAACCCTGTTGGGTCAAGAGGTTTCCTCTCTTCTTGCCCAAGGGGCCATAGAAGAGGTTCCTCTTCCTCAACAAGGGTCCGGTTTCTACTCCCCTTATTTTCTCATTCCAAAGAAGACAGGGGGATTCAGACCAATCCTAGATCTGAGAGAATTGAACAAATTTCTCTTCAAGGAGAAATTCAAAATGCTGTCTCTCGGCATTCTCCTTCCTTACCTCCAGGGTCAGGACTGGCTTTGTTCTCTAGACCTACAGGATGCGTATACACATATACTCATCCATCCATCCCACAGAAAGTATCTTCGCTTTCTGTTTCAGGGAAAACATTTCCAATACAGAGTACTCCCCTTCGGTCTAGCCTCTGCTCCAAGAGTATTCACAAAATGCATGGCAGTCGTAGCCGCATTTCTAAGAGGCATGGGAATCTTTGTCTTCCCATATCTGGACGACTGGCTCATCCGAGCTCCAACTCAGTCACAGGCCCAGATTTCCCTGGACCACACAAGGAGCCTTTTGCAGTATCTGGGACTGGTAGTAAACCTTCCCAAGTCCCAACTCATCCCTACTCAATCTCTAGAATTCATAGGGGCCCAGTTGGACACCATCACTGCAAGGGCCTACCTTCCACATGTTCGAGGCCAGCGCCTCCTGAGTTTGGCCTCCCAAGCTCAGTCCAGCACTCACTTGACAGCCAGGGAAATGCTACGCCTACTGGGTCATATGGCCTCCACAGTGCATGTGGTGCCCTATGCTCGTCTTCATATGAGAGCAGCTCAATGGACCCTGGCCACTCAGTGGACTCAGGCGTCAGGAGCGCTCTCAGACCAAATACAAACCTCCGATCGTCTGTTTTGGTCCCTCCACTGGTGGACTTCCACCAAGAATCTGTTGTTGGGGGCTCCATTTCAACCATTGCTACCCCAAGCAACCCTCACAACAGATGCCTCCCAAACAGGGTGGGGAGCCCATCTGCAAACTCTCTCCACTCAGGGCACTTGGTCTCTACAGGAGACCACCCTTCATATCAATCTTCTGGAACTGCGAGCAATTTACCTTGCCCTCAAGGTCTTCCACTCCCTCCTAGCCAACCTCACTGTCCTAGTTCAGACGGACAATCAGGTGGCCATGTTTTACATAAACAAACAAGGAGGGACGGGCTCTCTGTCGCTTTGCAACGAAGCTCTAAGACTATGGGCCTTCGCCAGAGAGCATCAGATTCACCTGCTAGCAGTGTATCTCCCAGGAGTTCAAAACTCTCGGGCAGACAGGCTCAGTCGAGTTCTGCTGCCACACGAATGGTCCCTACATTTGGACCAAATAAACCGAATCTTTCAGGAATGGGGGACCCCGGACATAGACCTCTTTGCAAGTCCGTGGAATGCCAAACTTCCCCGGTTCTGTTCCAGAACTCCGTGTCAGGGAGCTCAGGCTACGGACGCCTTTCTCCTGAATTGGAATCAGGCATTCCTATATGCCTTTCCACCCATTCCTTTGATTCCCAAGACTCTGTTCAAACTCCAGAGGGATCATGGAACTATGATCCTCATAGCTCCACGCTGGCCACGCCAAGTGTGGTTCCCTCTACTTCTACAGCTCTCCCAGGGATCCTACTTGGATCTGGGAGCTGCGCCAGACCTCCTGTCTCAGGAGGAGGGGACTTTGTGGCACCCAAACCCCAAATCCCTTCACCTCAGTGCTTGGTTACTGAAGGCTTAAGCCTTCAAGACTTTCATCTTTCCCAACCAGTGAAAGATATTCTTTCTGCCTCTAGGAAACCCTCTACCAGGCGTTCCTATGCTTTCAAATGGAAACGTTTTTCCATTTGGTGTGCTCAGCAGGGTCTTGACCCTCTGGCACTTCCTTTGAATTCTCTTCTTGATTATCTCCTGCATCTATCCAATGCAGGCCTCAAGACGAATTCGGTAAGAGTCCATTTAAGTGCTATTGCAGCATCCTTGAAACATATAAATGGACAACCTATCTCCTCTCATCCTCTTGTTACAAGATTCATGAGAGGCCTGACTCTCACTAAACCTCCCATCAGACCACCCCCGGTCGCATGGGATTTGAATCTAGTGCTCGGTCAACTTATGAAGCCACCTTTTGAGCCAATGTTTTCCACCTCCTTGAAATTTCTTTCCTGGAAGGTCATCTTCCTCATTGCAGTCACTTCGGCTCGCCGCATCAGTGAGCTGCAGGCTTTAGTGGCTAATCCTCCTTACACAAGATTTCATCATGATAAGGTGGTCCTTAGGACGAATCCCCACTTTATGCCTAAAGTGGTCTCGCCTTTTCATCTTAATCAAGAGGTATATCTACCTGTCTTTTTTCCAGCTCCTCATGCATCCAATGCAGAGAGGAACCTTCATACTCTGGATTGTAAAAGAGCTCTCGCTTTTTACCTTAATAGGACTCAGCCACATCGAAAGTCTTCTCAACTTTTTGTGGCCTTTGATCCTTCCCATTTGGGACTTCCAGTCTCCAAGCGTACACTTTCCAATTGGATGGCTCAGTGTATTTCTTTTGCTTACCAGAGCAAAAACATTTCTCTGGAAGGCCATGTCACTGCTCACAATGTGAGGGCCATGGCAACTTCTATGGCTCATCTGCACTCTGTTTCCATAGATCAGATCTGTCGAGCCGCTACCTGGGCCTCGGTTCATACCTTCACAGCCCATTACTGTTTGGACAAGGACTCCCGCCGGGATGCCTTGTTTGGCCAGGCTGTCCTCAAGCACCTGTTCCATTCCTAAACAACTCCTGCCCACCTTCCCAGAATGGATGCCTGAGATCCATACGAAGATGGCGAACCTTTACAGGGGATCCCATGCATCTAAGCTAGGGAGTCCCCATATGTGAGGACTTATTCCTGCTTGTTCCTGGAGATAGCACAGTTACTTACCTGTAACAGGTGATCTCTGGGAACAGCAGGAATTAGTCCTCACAACCCACCCACCTCCCCTAGGAGTTGTATCTTTTATCTATCTATCTTCCTGTCCTCTCTCTGTTGACTCAGCTATAAACTCGAAACTGAGGAGAGCTGTTCAGGAAGGCGGGAAGGCAGTGCGCATGTGCAGTGGGAGGTCCCAAAAGCTTCTATTCTAAGAAGCTGGGGAGCTTTCCCGCACGGGCTCCGTCGGTACCGACGTACCCATATGTGAGGACTAATTCCTGCTGTTCCCAGAGATCACCTGTTACAGGTAAGTAACTGTGCTTTATGTTGTATGTGCTATGTAGGGTAAAATAGAAACATAGAAACACAAAATGTAGGCCACCAACAGAAGCACAAAATCCATGTTAATTGATGAAATCCAGTTCAAAGACGTGGTAGGGAAAGACAGCTTATTTTATTGAACTTTAGACCTAGAATGACTTGCCAGTAGGACCCAACACAGGCTGTGTTTCGATTACCCTTCTTCAGGGGTCATCTGGCATGCTACATTCATAAATACATAAACAAAATATAAAAATCAAACTGTAATACAACGTTAAAACATAACATTGATAAAACAAATTAAAAACTAATCATAAATATAAAAACAATTTAAGACAAATAAGACAATAAAGCCCAGGATCATAACGCCACTTCAGCAAATGTTAAATTATCTTCAAACACATAAATAACACTTCCTGTTCGGTAATCCAGTTTAGTCCTCCAACATCGGGTAGTGCCCCTCCTCCTGCAGCCTGGAGACTGGACCAATCAAGTCTTCTGTAGTATATATGCAGACGGAGCTCCCAGAAGCCCCCAGTGTGTCCAGTCTCCTTGCAGCTTGCAGACTTCTGTGCCCTTTCTGGGCACACTAAGTGACACTTGAAGGAGCAACACTAGTTAGTTCTTTTGGGGTTTTATTTTGGGTCCTTTATTTACCATTTCTTTGCTAGGTAGCTGTATCTTTAAAAAAGAAAAAAGAGCATTGCCACAGGGGACATCCTGGGGGAAGACAGACCTGCATTGGGCTCCTGCCTTCCTGCCTGGGAATATCTGAAGCCTGGGTTGAGCTCTCCCCAGGACTGTTCGGGGAAGAGCCATACCTGCTACAGCATTGCCTGTCACTTGGAGGAGTTGGCTGAGTTCCTTGCTGTTCCCTGAGCTGGTAGGAATTTTCCTTGCTTTATCTTTTCAGCTCTGTTACTTTTTGCTTGGTTAGAGGCTCTGTAGGCTCCCCTGGCTTCCGAATTGCACTTTTTCCTGTTTCATTTCGGGTGCCCTGTATTTGAGGGTCGTTTTCTTTCTTTTCCATATTATTTGGTTAACTTTGTATTTTCACGCCTTTTTTTATTGTGGGTGAAAAAGTGCGGCGGCCATTTTGGATTTCTAAAGTGTGCTTTTTAAGGGCACTTTTTAACACTTGGGCACGGATTCCCCTGGCATTTTTGGGGTTTCTTTTGCTGGCGATTTTGCTCAGGGCACCCCTAGGATTCTGGGGAGTATTTTGTTTTCTGTAAAAAAAAAAAAAAAAAGTTTTAATTTTAAAGCTGTACTGATTTGAATATGGTTAGTCCCTTTGCTGTGGGCTTCCCTGTTCCTGTTTCCTTCTTTCCCCCTGGAAGCAGGTTGCCTTAGCATGGCTGCCAAACCTCAAGGTGGGATTTGTGGGTCCCGCAGAGGTACAATGACTGACTCTGGCATCTGTAAGAGCTGTGCTGCAGTTTATTCAGCACTAGAATGTCTTCTCCCTCTGCTGTTTGCAGCTCTGTGGTAACTCGATTGATTTTTCAGCGATTTTAGGCATTTCTCTCATGCCTGCAACCCTCCCACCTTCTTCTTTGACTTTTTAAGTTAATTCCTTAGCTTTTGGGGGTTTTAATTCACTCTTTTGGTGTTTTATTTTTGCTGGTGGCCATTTTGAATAGCTAATGAGCCTCGGTTTTTGGCGGGAAGCCAGATTACGTCTCTGCTGGGTTCTAATGTAGCAGCAGATAAGCATGCAATAAATAAATCCAGGAGTCTTTTCAAGGATCCAAGCCAGTTTAATGTGCACATGGCTCAAGCAATAAGCAATTTCAAAATGGCTGAGCAATGGCTTCTAGTAAAACAACAACTTTTATAGCTTTCTTGTCCATTCTAAGCATAGGCAAACTTTTCATTGGTCCCAGTACCCCTCTCACCCATCTATTGGTCCCGGTACTGATATGGCTACCCAATCGGGACTCTGGTCTGGGCCCAGCACCTGGTTGCCCCCCTTCTAGTCCCAATTACAATGGTCAGTGTCTCCAACTTGTTACTTCTCTCCTCCAAGGTCGCTGAGCTTGTTAAAACATATGGGAAGCAGAGGCACTGTGACCTTGCTCTCTGCAGAGTTAATTAATTCCATAGAAGCATAGCACACCTTATCAGTACCAATTAAACTTGTTTTTCTTTATTTTCTAAGTTTCGTTTCTGCTTAGCTATGTTCAGTTAAACTGAGTTAAGTTTCAATTCTATGGTGTCATCATTCAGGGGGGTTTTCATTCCTCTGGGCCTAACTACAGGCTTCAGTTACAGGTCAAGCTGCTCAGGCCTGTCTGCTTAGTTCAATTAGCATGGATCATAGGCCGTCGCCTACCACATTCCCCCCTTTGATTATTCTCACCCGCATGTTAATAAGGTGTGAGAATCAAATCACATAATACTAGGTAAAGGTATCACTCTGTGGTATAGGGTAGTAAGTTCACATAGCTAATATCTTTGTAGCTGTCTTACGCTCTACAGTGTTATTAATAACTGAAGTTATCATTTGCAAGCAAAATGGCAAGAAACAAGGGAGCAACAGGCAGATAGTCAAAGTCCATAGTTTGGCAAGAGTGGGAAAAAGAACTAAAGGATTAGAAGGTTCGGTTGCATCTTTGTTGTGCTGTCGTAAAGCTTCTGATTTAGACAGACCAGCTGTCCATCCTTCGTAGTAGATTGTGGTCCAGTCCGAACAAAACACAAACTGTCAACAATGGGGTGGGCCAATACCCACTCACTAGTAGTATTATGTAAATCAGTCTGATTGTATAGGATAGAATAGTTCAGTTCTTGCGTCTCCCAGGGCCACTGATCTCCCATCTTAGTTCCTCCACAATAGAAACAGTCAGAAGTGTGGAGACTAGATGCTATTGCTCCAGTAAGTTCAAGAAACAAGTTCTGGTGGTGGTATGAGGAATTGCAACGGTGGCTTGCATAGCCTTGTAGAAAGTCAAGATCTAGAACAACTTTTGGATTGGAGAGTATACCAATGCAAGTATAGGAAGAATGATAAAACAAGGTCTGAGTGACCTTCGGTCCAGTTCATGTTGTACTTATACAGGCTGCCCAGGGAGATAAGGCAAAAGTCATTTCAAAGCACTCCAAGGCTGCTGCCAAAATAAAGCAATAATAATAATTCATAATGGGCATAGTCTCTGGAAAATTGGTGGAACTGTCGACTTCCACAACAGATAACAGATGTAGGGTTGATTGTAGATCCTCAAGCTTCTGCCGTACGTAGACCTACCAGCGTTTTGGCAGGAGTAGGGCTGTAGATTCCAAAGTATCACTGTCCTCTGGGATGTCTCAATTTCTTAAAATATCATAGCATAGTCTCTTAGGCTATTATTGCTTCCTTAGAGCAGTTCACTCTTTAGGAGATCAAAACAGTCTTTTCAGAGTATTTAAACACAGTCTCTTAGAAGATTCAATTTCTTAACACAACACAGTCTCTTTCTGATGATTGCAGGTTTTTTCAGATGCGAGGCTTACCTTCAGATAAACAAACAGTCTTGAAATAGTGCAGTTTCTGAGGGACCAATAAGTCTTAGGTCCGTGGTTGTTGTCGTAGGGTGAGGTGCAATGGAGTCTCAGGATGCTGTACAGTAGTCCAGTGATCAGGTTCAAGAGCAGCTGCTGGCTTCACTTGATTATGATGAGTCCAAGGTTCAAATTCTGCGACTTTTACTGCAGTTGGAGTTGTTGACAGGATGACGACATAGGGTCCCCTCCAATGCAGGGCTAACAGTATCTTTCTCCACTCTTTGATCCACACCGAGACTCCAGGCTTGAAAGGATGCAGGGGTGCAGGCAAATTGATGAGTAATCGATTTTGTACTCAGGTATGAAGACTTCTGCAAAACAGAACTTAAAACCAATAGTTCATGTCTAATAATTTCAGATCCTATCTGTCTCATATCTCCTTTTATTTCCTATACAATAGGCAGGGGTTGCCCATACAGAATCTCAAAAAGGGAAACTCCTAAAGACTTAGCAGGGGCTAAGTATATCCTAAGAAGGGCTATGGGAAGAACCTGGGGCCACTTCAGGTAAACCTCTTGGCAAAGTTTAGACAACTGAGATTTCAGGGTTCTATTCATATATTCTACTTTTCCTAAATTCTGAGATCTATAGGCAGTATGTATCTATTAATATCAATATCTTGGGGCTATACTTAATGGACTTGCTTCCTAAGGTTATCCACCCTCATTCTTTGTACAGGGCCCCATATGCATGCAAGGTTGTAAGGGTATACTTGAAATCTGGGTACACATTTAGACAGGGCTCTTTTCCTATTGTTAGTGCTCTAGTGAGGACTATCAGTTCAGCTTTCTGTGGTGAAGTTTCTGGGGCCAGGGCTGAGGACTCAACTACCAAATCAGGGGTCATCACTGCATATCTAGCACAACAATGTCCATTGATGATGAAACTGCCTTCAGCCACAAAGAAAGTCTGTTCAGGGTTCTCCAGAGGGACATCAGTCAAATCCAGGTGGCTTGAGAATACAGTGTCCATAATTTCTAAACAGTCATGATCAGGGGATCAAGACTAACTGATAACATAGTAGGATTGAAAGCTTGACTGACCCTTCAGTTGTATCTGGGGTTTTCACACAACATACTCTAATACTTCAACATTCATAGATTTGTTAGCTAGTAGTTTCCTTTGTATTTCATATTGGTTAGAACAGAGTGTGGTACAGTAACTTGAAGATTCTGTCTCAAAGTGAGCTTGTCAGCTTTGCTCACTAGGAGGGCTGTAGCTTGCAACAGCTCTCAAATAAGGGGCCAGCCTTTTGCAACTACATCCAATTGTTTGACAAATAGGCTACTGGTTGTTGCCAAGGTCCAAGAGATTGAGTCAACACTCCTAGAACATTTCCTTGCGACTCATGAACATAGAGACTGTAAGGTTTTCTGGACATCTGGTAGACCCAGAATTGGTGACAACATCAGAGTGTTTTTTTCAAAGATCAAAAGGCTGCATCCTGTTCAAGTCCCCATTCCTCTGGAGACTTTTCCATTCCTTTGATAGCTTGATACAATGGTTTTTTTTTTTTTGTTTTTTTTTTCTCTAGCAGCGCAAAATTGGGGATCCATATACAACATACTCTGTGGCACCCAAGAAGGCTCTCACTTGCCTCCTGGTGATTGGAGTAGGAATACTGCATACAGCTGCTTTGCGTTCTGGTAAGGGTTCCAGGCGTCAATTCCGCTGGACAACTGGAATCCTAGGTATTTAACTTGTTTGACATAATTATGCTTTGGCTCTTGAGACTTTGTATCCAGCCTCATTAAAAAGGTGCAAGAGTTCACTGGTGGCTGGTGGACATTCACTTTCTGAGTTGGTGGTTATGAGCAAGTTGTCCACATATTGAAGTAGAATTTTTTTTTTTTTTTTTTTCTGGAGTTTCTGGATAACTTGTCAAATCTTTTGCTGAGTGAGGCGAGTTCTTGAATTCTTGAGGTAATCTTGTCCAGATGAGTTGGCCCCGCCTCCTTGTAGTGGGGTCTTGGGCTAAGCGTATACAGAAAAAGGCATCTTTTTAAGTCCAGAATGATGAAATGTATAGCTTCAGCAGAGATCAGTTCCAAGAGAATATAAGGATTTTGGTACCACTGGTTGTATAGTTTCAGCTGCATCATTCATTCTTTCTTAGATCCTGCACTGGGCGGTAATCACCTGTCCCAGGCTTCTTGACTGGCTTGAGGGTGACAATGGCAGGGGCTATGTTCTTCGCTAGGCCAGGTGGATTATCTTCTGCCCATCCTCCAGGTGGGGCTATGAGGTTGGTAAGTGTACAGCTTGTTGCTTTGGATGCAGGTGAATAGAACCACCATTCTTCTTCTTGGGGACAGTTAACACCATCAGGCCAGCAGATTTTGAGTTTCATTTTTTCCCCTTCAACAAAGGATATCTGTGCTTGAAGCTTTGCAAGCAGGTCTCGGCCCAAAAATGGAATAGGGCATTCAGGCATATACAGGAACTGGTACATTATTATTATTATTTTTTTTCTAGTTCACACATGTGGTTCTGCAGAAAAGGCTTTGCGAGAAAAACACAGGGGCTACTGGCTTTAGTATTCTGCTCCTGTATCCCCCATAAAAGTCCATATATTGGTCCCCTATTTTTCAGACTGACTCCTGGGGACCCAGGGAAACTGGAGAGTCCGGTCTGGCCTAGTCTTCATCCATGCTGTAGCCCTCTTCGGCTGCCACTCACGCTATAGCTGCTTCACTCTCGTGCTGAAACACTGTGCTTGGTTTATTGTTTTATGACTTTGCAATCAAGTACTCCCTCGGGAGTCAAGATACGGGCATTCACTTCTCTAATGTCCTTCTTTTTCTATAATGGGCGCACTCACACCCAGTTTTCACATCCGCTGCTCCTTCGATTAGGAAAACTTCCACATCATCCAACTAAATATCTGTTCTCTTTTTCCCATCTTACAATTTTTACATTCTCTGTCCTTCTTCAACAATCCACATACTTTCTGATAAACTTTCATTTAACCATTATGCCCGCAAATTCATCCAGTTCTCTGCAATTTCCGTTCATTAGTTCAATCAAGTCCTAAAACTTCTCAGTGTATAATGCAGTTTTTTTTCAGTTCTAAACAAGTCTGGTCAGCTGACTTTCACTTCTAGTCCGGAGGGGGTGGACATTCCCCTGTTGCAGAGGTGGCTAGCAAACTACTTGGGAATCTGTAGTCCCCCCCCCTCTCCTGGATTCTGTTTCTCCTAGCAATGCTCTATCCCGGAGGTTGATTTTTTTTTTTTTTTAAGGATCCACTTCTCTGCTGTGGGCACATTAGTTCACGCCCACTGGGGGGGGGGGGGTTTGACATCATCGGTGGACTGGGCTCCATCCCCCCCTTAAGCACTCTGAACTGAACTACTTACAGAGAGAGAGAGAGAGACGAGACAGGATATCTAGAAATTCTGGGGCAAAATCCTGATTGGGACAGAGACATTTCATAATCTTCAGTAAATCCCTTACTGAAATTCTTGATCATACTTGAAAAGACACTTATTATTTCTGTAAACATAGGGCAGGCAGGAAACACTTAGATTGAGCACATACATCCATTATGCTTCTTATAGAGAGAACTATAGCTATCTGTCAGCATGTCTCTGCAAAAGAAATTATTTTTTTAGTTCAGGAAGCAAATATTTAAAAGACATTCCGGATATTTTTCATAAAATACAGTACACCTTTCCCTTTTTTTTTTAAATACAGAAAAGCTAACTGATTTGTTCATTAGTAACCAGCACAGAGGGGAAGCATGCATTCAAATGACTTATACTCATTCATAAAAAGATAAACTTTGTTTTTAAAACTTTTGGTTAAACAGAGCTAGTGAAACCAGAGAAAAAACTAATTATAAATTCATCACGCTTCGATTAAATGAAGAGACTTTTCAAATCGGGAGTCCCTTTTCATTCCTAGGAGAAATCTCCTGCAGTCTCCAGCTGTCTCTCCAGAACCTTTTTTTTTTTTTTTTTAAGGATATGTGGAAGCCACACCCCTCTGCTCGCGGGGAAACAATTGAACCGTGCTCATAGAAAGAGACTTCTCATTCACATGGACAGAGATGCCAGAAAAAAACAATTTAAATCAATGTTAAGTCGTGATCTAATTACTTTGTAGATCAAAGGAAAAACAAAAACAGTTCTTTATCATTTCCTATTTAAACTGTTTCAGTGCTTACTGAAAATTTGAACATACAGCCGACAGAAATTCCTCTCACTTGGTCCGCAACCCATAAGGGATTAATACAAACATAATCCTTTTTAGGCTAAACCCAAAAAACTATCGGGACCCACAATCCTGACTAAACATTCTTATTAAATGATAAATAAATGATATATATTACATAACCACAGCAGAAGGAACAAAAACATATTAAATAAAACAGGTACAATTTGCCTGAAATAAGCACAAACTACCAGCATTGAGGTTTAAGCCTGCACAAGATTAGAAAGACGACACTAGACATTCTTTCCTTCAGACACGCCCCCTGTCAGTTTTTCACACTGCAGTAGAAAAACTAACTGGGTCAGACCAGCTTTTTGATTTCTAAAAATGACTGTAGGTGTTTTGGGTCTTCATTCTGCTCTATTAATACAATTTCTTAATCAGTGAACTGTCACAAATTACTCCACAGAATAATCTCACATATATAACAAAAGGGAAACTCGCAGTTTCAACAGATAGCAAAAATCAAATACACAGGACGGACAATACACCAAACGCTTCATCCGTTTCGCGACCTAGACGCAGTCACCCAACTAGGAACTGCGCTAGTCCAGAGTCCACTCTGCTTGGTCCGTGCTGCCAGACCTCTCATTCACACTTCATTCACACAATCATGCTAGCAACGTATCTTAGAATGCATTCCTTTCTATCTATTCTGACTAGTCTTTTTCCCAATTACAAAAAGGATGAGGGTTTCACCCGGCGAATTCCCATGCGGGGTTACTCGGCCCTTCCTTGAGAGCTCTCTTACCAATTCCCAATATCTCGAGATTACAAATTCCAAGTTCCACTGGCAGTACTGCTCTTTCTATTTCTGTCTAGACATACCAAAAACCCAGTCCTGTCTGCTCTGACCAGGCTGAATCATGATTCTCTAAGTTTTCAAACTGCAGTTCTAACTCATCTGTCTAGACAGGTTTTCAAAACTATACTTACCAGATCTGGTTCCCAAGCTTCTGAGTTGGATCCTGGACTCCCCGGGTCGGAAGTGTTGGCCAGCTGGACTCAGTGCCTGCCGAGGCCAGGCAGAACTCCCTCCGATACAAGAGGATCGGGTGGGCCCAGGGAAATTCCCCTGCGTCAGATTGGCATGGTTCCAACTGGACCAAACCTCAAGGCGAAATTACGTGGATTTATTCACTTGAACACTATCCACCACTCGCACTTCTCGGCCAACGCACCAAGAATGTAGCAGCAGATAAGCATGCAATAAATAAATCCAGGAGTCTTTTCAAGGATCCAAGCCAGTTTAATGTGCACATGGCTCAAGCAATAAGCAATTTCAAAATGGCTGAGCAATGGCTTCTAGTAAAACAACAACTTTTATAGCTTTCTTGTCCATTCTAAGCATAGGCAAACTTTTCATTGGTCCCAGTACCCCTCTCACCCATCTATTGGTCCCGGTACTGATATGGCTACCCAATCGGGACTCTGGTCTGGGCCAGCACCTGGTTGCCCCCCTTCTAGTCCCAATTACAATGGTCAGTGTCTCCAACTTGTTACTTCTCTCCTCCAAGGTCGCTGAGCTTGTTAAAACATATGGGAAGCAGAGGCACTGTGACCTTGCTCTCTGCAGAGTTAATTAATTCCATAGAAGCATAGCACACCTTATCAGTACCAATTAAACTTGTTTTTCTTTATTTTCTAAGTTTCGTTTCTGCTTAGCTATGTTCAGTTAAACTGAGTTAAGTTTCAATTCTATGGTGTCATCATTCAGGGGGGTTTTCATTCCTCTGGGCCTAACTACAGGCTTCAGTTACAGGTCAAGCTGCTCAGGCCTGTCTGCTTAGTTCAATTAGCATGGATCATAGGCCGTCGCCTACCACACTAAAAGCTATATTGTTGTTTCAGTTTTTTTTTTTTCTTCTTTCCACAACACTTGCTAGAGGTCAGTTGTGCAGAGGTTACTTTTTTCTCTGCCTCTGTATGAACATAATGGATAAAAAGTACAGAAGGCATGGATAGAGAACAGTATGCAATTCAGAGCCACAGTACAATGCTGAGTCACTGACAAAGGGTGCAGGGCTCATGGCTTCCATTCCCCACGGTGCCCAACAAAGAAAGCTGGCTGAGGCTTACCTATTATGGGGAATATTGTTAAATGCCTGTTCCTGCGGGACGCAGTTATTTCTTTTTAGTTCTCCCTGTGCCTTATTCAGGTTTAAGCTGCATAGGCTGTCAGAAGAAACACAGGGACCTCAGGCATCAGCTCTGCTCTTCCCCCCGCATCTTGCTTCCCCTGAGGAACTTGGGAACTCCGGAGCTTGGCTTCGGGGGAGCTCTCCATTGGCTTTACGCTGCACTGAGTCTTTACCACGAGAGTTTGGATACCTCCAGGAAGTTCAGGTATCATTTTCTGTAAGAAAACTGTGAGTACTCTGTTTTTGTTTTTTCTTCCTTGCCTCAGCTGCTCTGGGATGCTTTCAGCTGTATCCGGACCGGCTGCCCCTGAGTTTGGAAGTGCCTACTTTGACTTTTTAGTCCACAAACTGCAGCCGGGTTACTTTGTACGTCCTACTGATTATTGTACCTGTCTTATTCAATATACCATTTGGTTGAGGTTTTAAGTCAGGGTTTTGGATCCTGACTGTTTTGGGCTCGGCCTAATTAAGCATGCTCACTGTAATTTTCCTATGGCTGGATTGAGCTTCTACATCCCTCCCCAGAAACACCTTTCAGCCCCTACCATGGAGGTCTGAATGGCTGCGGAGGGATCCCACTCTAATTTCCCTACTTTCAGTCACTGTAATTGCCTTACCCTGACCTTGAAAGTTTCTCTATGCCAGCACAGTGAATGACTGACAGTTCCCTTCTCAGTTCTGCGAATACCTGACAGTTTTTCGGTGCCAGCGGCTGTTTTGTTTTTCTCTTCAGTGTTTCTTTTTAGAGGAAACAGCTCTAAACAGCAGTTTCCACACACTTAATCATGCTGTGGAGGCACGTGGAGTTTCAAAATCCTTTTCTTAAACAGTCTTGGGTTTCCCTGAGCCTTCCTTGCTTTTTGTTTTAAATGCAAAAAAAAAAAAAAAAAATAAATAAATAAATAAATAAATGAAACCCCACACAAGAAGAGGAAAGGTGGTTTAAGTCTCTACAATGCCTTTTTCTCTGGCTGTATTATATGTGAAATGTAATCAGCCGAAGGGTACATTAATAGCTTGCTTGTGTTACACCTGCACGCTGCATCCCGGAGGCTTTCCCCATACCCACTGCGTTGCTAGCTGGGTCCCTCAGCACCTTATCTCCCCCCTCCTCAGAGCCCCTGCTGCAGGATCTTCCACAGCCGCTGCAGACCACATTACACATTCCCATCCGGCCGTCTCCTCAACGGTTTCTCCACTTCGCTCTTCCGTGGGGCCACTTCCAATTTCCGGCCATGCCGTTTGGTCTCGCCACGGCCCCCCGCACCTTCACAAACGTGATGGTAGTGGTCGCGGCGGCCTTGTGCAAAGAGGGCATCCTGGTCCATCCGTATCTCGACAACTGGTGGATTCGGGCAAAGTCCAGTCGGGAGTGTGTGCACGTCACGAGCAGGGTGGTGGCTCTGCTGCGGTCCCTCGGCTGGGTGGTGAAAGAATGCAAGAGTTGTCTGTGCCCGACTCAGGATCTCGAGTATCTGGGAATGAGCCTCGACACAGCACGGGGCTTGGTGTGCCTACCGGAGCGCCGCATTCGGTCTCTTGTCCGACTCTTCAGGGGGATGCCCGCTCCGTCTGCATGGTGATAGCTACAGCTCCTCGGTACGATGGCAGCGACCTTGGAGGTGGTGCCCTGGGCGCGCTTCCACATGCGCCCGTTGCAGAGTGCTCTGCTGCGCCGTTGGTCCAACCAATTCGACTCGTTGAACAGGAGATTGACTTGCCCAAGGGCGGTTCGCCGATCACTCCGGTGGTGGCTCTCCTCCGAGAACCTGGCACGGGGGATTCCCTGGAGCCTCCACTTTGGGTTCCGTTCACAACGGATGCCAGCTTAACCGGCTGGGGGGCTCACTGCGAGACCCGCTTCGCTCAAGGGGAATGGTCTCCCCTGGAGACTTCTTGGTCGATCAACCGCCTCGAATTGCGGGCGGTGCGGCTAGCCCTCTTGGCCTCAAAGCCCTAGTTCTCGACCGGCCGGTGCGAGTCCTCTCGGACATTGCGACCACCGTAGCTTACCTCAATCGCCCAGGGGGCACCGGCAGCATGGCCCTGGAATCAGAAGCGATGGCCTTGGTCAATTGGGTGCAGTCTCGTCTTCCGGCCATCTCGGCAGTGCCTATTGCAGGCGCAGACAATGTTCAGGCCGATTTTCTCTGCAGAGTGCGGGTGGACCCCGGAGAGTGGGAGCTAAACCCGCAAGTTTACGCGCAAATAGTTCGTCGGGGGGGGGGGCCGCCCTTCATGGATCTCATGGCGACATTTCAATCGGCCGAGACAGGACGCTTCTTCAGCAGGCAAAGGGAGCGCATGTCCGAGGGGCTCGACGCTCTCATTCAGCCGTGGCCAACGTCCGGCCTTCTTTATGTCTTTCCTCCGTGGGTTCTGATTGGCCGGGTCGTTCAGCGCATCGAGGGCCATCGGGGTCGAGTGTTACTGGTGGCCCTGGTATGCCGATCTGGTCCGGCTGAGCGACGGCATTCCTTGGCTCCTATCCACGCTGCCGAATCTTCTTTTTCAGGGACCCTTGCGGATGCCCCAAGTGGGTCGATTCTCGCTTACGGTTTGGCCATGGAGAGGGCTCGGCTGAAAAAGAAGGGTTACTCCCCCCGCGGTGACTTCTACCCTACTGCGGGCGGGGAAAAGTCCACTTCTCTTACTTACGTTCGGATTTGGGGGATCTTTGAAGACTGGTGCTCCCGGCGTGGAGTCCGGGCGGCGACGGTATCCGTTTCCGTCGTTTTAAGTTTCTTCAGGTTGCTTTTGATAAGGGCCTTGCGGCTAGTTCCCTGAAAGTCCAGTTGGCGGCTATCTCGTTATCGAGGCAAAGTTTTAGGCCGTCTCCGCGGTTCTTATCCGGACGTACGTCGTTTTCTTACGACTGTTTTTCATTTGCAGCCCTCCCGCAGGATTTTCGTTCCTCCGGGGGACTTGAATCTAGTGATGCGGGCCCTGGTTCGTGAACCTTTTGAACCCCTGAGTAGGGCGTTTCTGAACGATTTTACGCTGAAGACAGTTTTTTCTTGTAGCCATGTGTTCGGCACGGCATATTTCAGATCTACATGCGTTGTCCTGCCGAGAACCTTTTTTGTCTTTTTTGTCTTTTTCCCCGGTCCCTTCCTTTTTGCCGAAGGTGGTTTCCCCTATTCATGTGAATCTGGCAGGGTTTCTTCCAGTTCTTTCTTCCCACTCTGTCGGGTCGGCGGACAGAAGTCTTCACCGTCTCGATGTGGGTCGTGCACTGCGTCGTTATTTGAAGGCTACCGAATCTTTTCGGAAGACTGACCGGCTATTCGTGCTCTTCGGTGGTGCACGTAAAGGGGAAGCGGCGGCTAAGGCCTCCGTTGCAAGATGGCTCAAGGAAGCGTTCGCGTCTGCGTATCTGTTGCAGCAGCAGTCTGTTCCGGAGGGGCTACTGGATCATTCCACTAGGGCTCGGGCGACCGCTTGGGCGGACTATAGCCTAGTTCCGCCAGCAGATATCTGTAAGGCGGCCACCTGGTCGTCTCTGCATGCTTTCAGTACACACTATCGTTTGGATGTGTCAGCGGCTCGGGATTCCTCTTTTGTTCGGCGGTTCTGCGCGCCGGATGGCAGGGTTCCGCCCGGTCTTAACTGTTCTGTTACATCCCGATGTTGGAGGACTAAACTGGATTACCGAACAGGAAATGGAAATTACACTAACCTGGTAATTGTAGTTCCTGGAGGGTCCAGTTTAGTCCTCCTTCCCTCCCGACTATCTGTTATTAAAATGCGGCGCGCTTTCCGAACGGTGGATCATAAGACGGTTCCTCTTGCCGTTCGAACCTTTTGTGCAGCCGCGTTTTTGGCTATGGCTCTTTCTTTCTCAGGTGTTCAGTCAGCTCCTGAGATTTCTGATACGGAGCTGTATTTTGATTTCTGGGCGTTGGTTCCAGCGCAATACAGTGTTCTGACTTCCTCGTTTGGGGAGAAAGTTGGATATTTTTGTGGGGGGGAAACAAATTGTTCTTTAATTATGTCATTTTCATTATGTCATTTTGTATATTAATCTAATGTGTTGCTTCGTTAAGTATGCTTTGTTACTAGTACACTGGGGGCTTCTGGGAGCTCCGTCTGCATATATACTACAGAAGACTTGATTGGTCCAGTCTCCAGGCTGCAGGAGGAGGGGCACTACCCGATGTTGGAGGACTAAACTGGACCCTCCAGGAACTACAATTACCAGGTTAGTGTAATTTCCATTTATGAGGCATTTTAATTTTATTTTAATTACTGCTGCTAGCAAACGCACTCTCAAAGCGCTGTAACATAAGGTGCTGCATAAGGCACCCCATAAGGTACCCCAGAGGGCACATTTTAAAGTGCACTGTCCGCCAAGGCACCCTACAATGTTGCTTAAAGGGTGGCCTATAGGGCGCCATATAGGGTGCCCTATAGGGCGCCATATAGGGTGCCCTATGAGGCACGGCAAGGTCATAGCACTGTTTTTGATGGCAGCACTGTGCATTTTAACGCATGGAAATCTTAAGTAGGTGCGCTGACATGCAAGGAGGAACAGCAGTGTAGCACAATGGTTAAGACACTGACTGATGGTGCAGGGGTCATGGGTTCAAATCCCCAGTGTATCTAATGAATAAGGTTGGCTGAGGTAATTGCTTTTTCTGCTTGCAACTGTACAACAATCTGTGCTGCCATCTAAAAAGAACCCCACCCCAGTGCCATAAATTAATGCACCTTTTAGGGTGCACCAGAAGGCACATCCTAAACAACCACGTCAGCAAAGGCGAGTTATAATGTTCTCCAGAGGCCATGTTGAAAGGTTGCCAACTCCCAAGGCACCATAGTAGGCACCCCATAAGCTGCCTGAATCGAAGGTGTGGTGAAAGATGGCCCAAGGATGTATAGGTGAACCCAAAAACGTTGTCCAAGAGCAGTAAGGTCCCCCAATTTGAAGGGCAAGAGAGGTATATGCCAAACACACACGTAACCCAAACACTGCACAGAGCAGAAAGGAAAGACAATGCATAAGTAAACAAGGACGTAGATCAGAGCTGATGGACCACACAAATCAGCTCCAGCCCATGTGGCAGCTAGAAAAATGGACAAACATATCGGGGGCAGCTGTAGCTATGCACAGAGTGATGGTAATGTACCATGCAATAATGACAGTGTGTGACAGAGGATGGGAAGATGTGTGCAGCAGAGGAGCCAGAAATGGCAGGATAGGTGAAATATCAGGATGACAGTGGAGTAGCAGTGCTATGCAGAGCACACACAGGAGAGGCAACCAGTGAGAGCTGCAATGCAGGAATGTGTAGGAGTGCAGGACGTGGGGTAGCAGCATGCACATCAGGGTAGGATGGCACATAGCTGGCAGACAGAAGATGGACAGAAGGATGGTTCACAACTCTGATGAGGGTACAATGTGCTCACAGCACAGATCTGCCCAGATATGACTGTCACACGAATGAAAACTAGTTCTGCAGGACAAGCATACAAATGAAAGAGAACAGAGAGGAATCACACCTATGACCACTACCACAAATGGCAATGCACAAACCGGTAGGCCACACCACCAACGTGAGCTCATTAGCAAAGGCTGCATACAAAAATAGTGCAGGGCATCACACAAGACGCCTGCTGGCTGTCAGGACAGGCAAACCCCCAACAGTAACCATGACCAAATGCACATGCAGATCTGCTGTGTACAGATCAGATCACAGTCTGTAATTGGGACCAGAGACACATGCACACACACAATGAAATGTTATGCAGTGGATACAGCATGCAAAAGAGGAAAGAAACTAAACCCCAAGGGCAGCAGAGGATGCTCTGTGTAGCTGGTGCAAAATCTGGAACAGGACAGGAGAGAATTCAACATGCAAACAGGTATACCACACACCAGCTGAACCACAGCAATATAAAACCCCCAAGTGCACTGCCATGTAAACACCATAAAGAAAGAGACCTATGTAACAGATAATATCTGATGGCTAGGCAGCACAGAGGGCACACCTTGGTGTACAGTGAAAGAGGGTAGGGTGTGTGTAGAGGTGATGAACCTGCTGGTACCTAATGGTCCAGTTAGCACAACAGAAAAGAAAAAGATAAACCACATGTGGGGATCAAACCTGCAAACTATGGCGTTATAACACATGCCTCTAACCACTACCCCAAACAGCACACTGAGCACAATGCAAAAATACTACCCCAAAGGGAGGGTGTGTATGGGAACCTGTAATACTCAGTGATGTGGCAAATGGCTGGCAGATACACAGCTGCCACCGTACAAGGATGTGAGCACAGGTGGGCCATGTACATGACCAGCAAATCAGTAGATACAAGTGTCAATGTGATCAAAGAGTGGAGGAATAGCCTAGTGGTTAGAAAACTGGCTTGGACACCAAGCAACCAGGGCTCAATTCACACTAGCACTCCATGTGGCCTTGGGCAAGTCACGTAACCCTCCATTACCTTGGAAGAAAGACCTGACAATCTACTTCCAGTGACACTGACAAGAAAACCCTGGAGTCTCTGGGTCACAAGGAGTCAGGACTGACTCAAAGGCACACATTGTATTGCATGTTTGTCACCATGATCAAGCAGCAGCAGAGACAAATGTATATCAAACACATATGTTTATTTGGGTTCATCTTCACAGATAGTGTAGATCCCGCCATCATAATATCAAGGTGAGTGGATCCAAGGTGAAAGAAAGGTCACTGGCCCGTCTACAAATGAAGGGCAGGTGACATAATGTGCAGCACTATGCATTAGGCCCCCACCCCCACCCCCACATGCTGTCGCACGCCTCAAATGTGTTACTCACATATGAGTGCATGTAGACAGTAGGCGGTGCATGATGAGGGACCAACACACATCAATCCTGATCTGTTCCCTAAAATATATCTATCTGGCAACATAGGAGGCACACAAATGAAAACAGCATATGTTGTTGAAACGTTGTAACTTTAGAACCACAAATTGAAAATAATGTTACAGCTATCACATAATGCCTGATATAGGAATCCAAGGTGCAACAATGTAACCCTAAACAATCATCAAATGCACAATGAGGATATGCTAACAGGTAGCAGAGGCACATGAACACAGACAGAATTCAAATGAAAACTACCTGCAGAAACATGCAGAGATAACACCATGCAGGAGGTCCCCCTGCACCGGTTGGTGTGTAGACAGTGTCTGTACACATATATCACCGTACATGAAATGCACAATTGAAGGAAGACAACGGACACTCATACTGCGACACTCCAAATATAACGTGGCAATGTGAGTGTCGTCACCTCAGGGGATAAATAGGACTGTGCAGACATGCAATGCAAGGTTTGTAAATCAATGCAGAGCGGCACGTCTGTACAGTAAACAAACACAAGAAACAGTATATAGAGAGGGAAATTAAGGGCAAACATGTTACAATAAACCACACAGAAACCATATTGCCACGTGCTGTATTTTCCCAACAGTCAGTCATATGCACATGCACCATTGATATTTCAACATGATTCAGTGATGCCACACATGCATTCAAAGACCCTTGTTGATTGAAAGCATCAATCCAGGATGCTGGTGTGCATTAAAGCGGTGTTGTGGCAAAACCTGTATCATGTCCAGGTGGAGATTAGGTGGACATAGACAACAGGACCTCTCCATCGCTACCTCTATGCCACATGTATGGCTGTATGCTTGTGTTGAAACAAACAGATAAGCATATCCTGTGTTCCATGTCACACACATGGCCAAAAGAAACAACTGTGGAGGAATGTGCAACATACAGTGACAATGGCAGTCCCTGATTCACACGTGGGGACCAGTACACAGTGTGCAAAGTCCAAAGCGTATCTGCAATCCAACACGTCAGGTTAAGACTATCCTTGCAACCCTGGGCATGCATAGTCAAGTGTCACATCCCAATATGCCACAGTACATGAAAGGTCCTGTGTGTCTCCTGCGATCAGCACGACTCCCAACCAGAGCACGGCAGCAACAGTGTGTTGGACAGGTCTGTCATGGACAAAGTAGCAATCCAAAAATAATACTGTCCATCCTAGGCATGTGTCGCACTCGCACAGGTCAAACATCCTATGGCACCATTTTCCAGGGAAAGTTCCATGGTATTGTGTCCCCCAACAGGTGGGTGATGGCGATGCCACATGCACTGTAATAGATGTGTCTGGTTTGTTCTCTGCCCTGTGTCAGAAGAGGAGAAATATTGTATTGGTATGCGCCTTGCAACATCAGCACAAATTGCAGAGAGTCAATCATTAAGAAGCACATAATGAAGGGACACACAGGCAAACATGACATGATCACAACACAATAAACATTGCATGTTGGGGACATTTAGAATTGGAAGCATACACACGGGTGTCACATGGATATGTTTCTGTCCATGCCCATGTGACACAGGCATTTCAGAGCTCCATCCTATGTGCATCAGCGTTCGTGAACAGAGAGCCAACATGAAATGTATATGACACAAACAGTAAATCATTAACATGTAAAGGCTGATGTCATTACCAAAAGAACAAAGGTGCAAACTACCTTGTGCTTGCATCAGGTGTATGTCATGGATCCTCTGAGCCACTCAAAGGCCATAACAGGTCACAGTGAAGGGACACAATGTCAGCAAAATATGTAGAATCTCCATGTCACCATGTCACGCCGATATCTGTGATACAAAAAGCAGGTCAACAGTGGTATGTCAGAACACGACACAGTTCTGTTCCCAACACACAACACATGTCCACAATGGTTACACAGTAAACACCAGTAAGGTAGAGATAGCACAGTCACCACCGCCCCCCAGGTGTACAGACCCCTCACAACACATGATAATGTAAAAAGCCTGAACACTGTATCATCACACAGCCAACACAAGAGCACACACACACAGTATGCAAAGGGCAGCGTGCCAGCAGTAGCATATGGCCTGTATGTCCACAAGTGGAGATTTGTACACATAAAGGCCCTGTGAAATGCAATGATACCCTAGTGTTGGCTCATGGTACAATGTCGGGGAAGGGTGCACGTGTAGGCCACCACCCATAAACCTACAACCTCCACACACATGCAGCTCTGTTGGACATGTCCCAGAGACAGTGTTGCTGAAGACATACTGGAATAGGAACACATGGGGATATGTGTGTCAACAGCAAAATATGGTTTAGGCAGGTGCAGGGAAAAGAGGTGAACCACAACATCTGGACAATAGGAAAGATCACCGAGGACATGTGTTCCCCCTGACTGCTGGCACAGACAATATAGCTGTAGGTCCACCTACCCCAGACCACAGCATGTTGGCTGATGTACAGTCCCCTGCCAATGCACCACAGCACCAGGAGCTTCAACAACTATGTCCTGTGCATTGGGAAACACAAGGGAAACATACATATGTCATGTTCTAGCACACTGCACATTCCTGTCCCCAGCTTCCACACCCCCCAACATCCTTTACAGACTCACTGTTCACCATCACACTGTACACATCTCTCCCATGTGAGAGGCATCAAGGACATGTCTTTGCCAAACTACAGGGGTCCGTACTCTGTCTGTCCCCTCCCTCACCTCCCTGTTGTCGCACACACTGGTGAACATAAGTGTTTTCTCCCTACCATGTTCCCAACTCACTCCAAGGCTGCAGTATTATCCTGGGTCCCCCATGTTGCTCCCAATGGCCCTTCACTGTGTGTACTGGTGTCCCAATGTTGTCTGCTACCCCGCTGTCAATTGCTGTAACACATGGAAATATGCAGGGGCACCTCCGGGATCCTCTGTCCAAACACATTTCCTGGTGTGTATATCTCATACCTTGACTAACATTAACAGCTGTGTGCTACTGAGTTGCTAAACATATATCTCAATGTCTGCGTTATGTCCGCTAAACCACACCCCGATGTCTGCTTTTGACCTGACCCTGATGGCTGCATGTCAGCCCACTGTGTGAAAGTGATAATGGCAAAGCATGGATAGCCTATATGTGCACCTAATAACCCCCCCCTCCCATCAGAGCCTCTTTGTGTATGTGGCCATTACGTTCCTTCTCTAGGGTATGCAATGTAGTTGGTGTCTTGGCATGCACTCTCCTCCTCTATGCACTTATACAGCCTGTAGTTGAGTCATGGATTTATGTTGACATGTCATCAGCTAGATTTGCTTAAAAAAATTTGATGAAAAAAATTAAATCATTTCCCTGAAAACAACCCTAAAACCCAATCCACCCCCACATTGATCTCTCTGCTTGCCTACTGTAACCTATACCCTGTTGATCTTGCCTGAATCACTTCTGTTTGTGTGTACATATGCAACACTGCACTGCATGTCTATTCTGCAATGGAAAAATAAAAACAAAGAACCCCTGGCTGGACAATGCACAGTTTCCCTATCCTTCTCCACATCCATGTTAGGACTATGCGATGACTTATACAGTCTGCCACACTGTGTTGTTCTACTAACTCCCCGTAAGAATTTCAATTACCATTATGACAGATAGTACTGAGCATGTACTATATAGTGCTACATAGCACATGTAGCGCTATACAAAAATTACAGACCAACACATCCAGCTTACAAGAGCATACCACACACACAATCAGCTCAAAATACCAAATGAAAAACACACACAGCTGCACAAGTGGCCCCAAACATGGTCCTCTCTTCCCGTGTGAAACTCACACCACATGCCTCTCACCTTGCTGCACCCAAAGCATAACACAAACTAACTGTGGTTGCACAGCATCCGCTATCACAATCATCCACAAACCACGAATGTCACCCCAAAACCTCCCACAAGCCTAAAACCACCCACCCACATCATCCACCTCAGCCCTCTGTTCTGCCCTGCCCACATCATTTGGTTCCCAGTCATGCTGATATTTGACGTTAGGATGGCCAGCCAGTGTCTGTTACATGTCAGTGCAGTGTTGCATCCTACTGATATTGGTCTACAAATGTTAATCTGTATTAGCACTACACACATATAGCAACAAATGTGGGAACATATGCAGTACGTACATGAGAAGAGCTGTGCAATCACCTGCCGCCTGATTGCTGTGCCCTCACGTGTGTCCTCATGGGCACGTACAGGGGGGCACGTCGGATCATCCTCCAGACCCTCATTAATCTCTGCAGGGATATTGTGCCTGAGAGCAATGTTGTGCAGGATGCAACAGGCTATGATGATCTCTGCCACAGTCTGTGGAGTATATTGTAAGGCGCCGCCTGTCCTATCCAGACACCTGAAGCGACTCTTCAAAACGCCAAAGGTGCGCTCTATGACAGAGCGGCTGGTGGCATGGGCCTCATTGTACCTCCGCTCTACACGTGTCCGTGGTTGACGCACAGGGGTCAGCAACCAGGGGCGACACCCATATCCTGCATCACCTGTAGAAAGAAATGAGGTAAGTTAAAGCATGAGCTCATGTCCCCTCAAATAGACACAGGTATATATGTGCAAAACAAATGCATTACACATTCTGTAAGAAACATATGACGTCACAACTATGCAGCATTGCAACATTGAAATATGATGACACAAAAGGACCACATGGCCTATCTAGTCTGTCCGTCCATATCAACAGGTACAACAGTCCCCTTTTTACCTTTATAGATCCTCTGTGTTTGTCCTATGCTGTTTGGAATGCAGTTACTGTCCTCCTCTCTACCACCTACACTGTGAGAGTATTCCATGGATCCACCACCTATTCAGTAAACAAATATGGTGGCATATCACCCCTGAATCTATCTCCCTCCACCCTCATCCCATGTTCCCTCGTAGCTGAACTTGCATACAATTTGCAGAGGCTCTCTCCCTCAACATATATGCCACGGAGGTATTTCTACATGTCCATCATATCACCTCTATCCCTCCTTTCCCCAAGGTGTACATCCTAAGATCCTTCGGTCTGTCTTCATATGCTGTATAATGAAGACCACTAATCATTTTAGTAGCCACCCTCTGCTCCGACCCCATCCTGTGCACATCCTTTTGAAGGTGCAGTCTCCAGAATTGCACACTCTACTCCAAATGAGGTCTCACAAAAGACATATACAGAGGCATTCTCCCTTCCTGTTTTATGCCAGCCATTCATCTCTGTATGCACCCAGCCAGCCTTCTAGCTTTTTCCCTCGCCTATTCAACCTGTTTAGCTACTTTGACATCAGCAGAAACAACCACACCTAGGTCCCGCTCTTCTGTAGTGCACAAGAGTACTTCACCCCCTATACAATAGTGCTCCCTTGGATTGCTTCAGGCCAAAAGCCTGACCTCACATTTCCTACCATCACATCCCAGCTGGCCAATTTAAGACCATTCATCAAGCTTAGCTAGATCACTCCTCATGTTTTTTAGAGCTTCCTGGGTATCTACCCTATTACAGATTGAGTGGGGGAACCTAAGAAACACCAGACAAGGGGTAGGTGTATGGATTGGCAACAACATAATATGTAACAACCACACAAATGCTTGCATCCAATCAACCAGCATCACACAGCACCATAGCAGGGCGCATTTGGAGGGCAACCCCCCCCCTTCCCCCTATATCCCACACAGGCAGATGACACACACACAATGAGTGATCTACTCCTAGACACACATTTGCACATACGCCTAGTCACATGAGCACCATGTGCATGTCAGAAATGGGAAACACCCACCCAGCAATATGCAGTCCTCATACTGTCCTGCCTCAAATTGTTGGAATAGTGCCGAGTGATGCAGGATATAGGCGTCATGGGTGGACCCTGCAAACCTGGGGACCACATTCAGAATATGCATATTTGCATCACATACAACCTGAACATTCAGGGAATGATAGTGTTTGTGGTTGCGGAACACTACCTCACTGTCTCTAGGCGGGACCAGGGCAACATGTGTGCAATCAATAGCTCCCATCACGTGTGGTATCCCGGCTAACGCCTCAAAGGCCTGGTTCAGGGTCCACCACTGTTGCCTAGTGTGTGGAATGGCAATATAATTCCGCACCCGGCTGACCATGGCACGCAGTACTTGGTGGAGACAGCGTGAGAAGGTGGGGTGGCTCATGCCACCCACTGCGGCCACAGATGACTGGAAACAGCCAGAGGCAAAGAAATGTAGGGCAGCAAGGAGCTTGACCAAACCTGGTATGCCATGTGACTGATCAGTCAGGGGCTCGAGGTCAGGTCTTAGATCCTCATAGAGCTCCCTAATAGCCCCTGTGCTCAGTCTGTACAGGGAGATGACCTGGTCCTCTCGCATGCCCTGGAGCTGGGCCCTGGGCCTGTAGAGGCGTGGCTGGTGAGCCTGCACCTCAGCACGCCTCCTGCGCCGTGCGGGCACAGCCCCTGCCTGCCCTGCCCCCACAGCTGCAGGTCTGATTTGCTGCGGGACTACACCCATGCCCTGTGCCTCAGCCCCATAGACACCATCTCCCCTGTCACGCAACCACACCACCTGCCCACCTCGCGCTGCAGCTGCAGCAAACACAAAGGCTGCCATAACCTCCACCTCCTCTAAATCAGTCAAACACAGACAACACTTCCCTAACCAAGACACACACCTTACACACCACACAGAAACACAGCCACACAATACAACCAACAACAATCACAAACCCTGTCACGCTCCACAATACACCTGATTCAGACTCGCTCCTTCCGTCACTGCCAACGCACACCTTCTTTTTTTCCTCGCCTACAAAAAACCCCTCAATGTGCAACATGTGCTCAGGACAATTTATAGAGTTTTTTTACATAGCGCGTGTTGCGCGTGTGCAGTTGCGCAAGCGCAACCACTGCGCATGCGCAGTTGGCTGTTCGCATGCCGCATGTGCCACGCACACGCAGCACTGTGCATGCGCCATGGCTCACATGCAAACTAATGCATGCACCCACATCCTGCATCTGCGTGGCACATGCGCAATGCGCACAGCCAACTGCGCATGCGCAGTGTGCACGGCGGTGCGCGCTGCATAGTTGACTGCACAATGCACAAGCACCCATTTCCTGCTTCTGGGCGGTGCATGCGCAATGCGCATGGCCAACTGCGCATGCGCAACTACGCAGCCAACGTGCTCACGCAACTGCGCACGCACAACGTAAAAACCGTATAAATAAACCTGTACACGTGCTGCACGTTGAGGGGTTGTTGGTAGGCGAGGGAGAGAGAAGGTGTCAGTGAGAGAGAGAGAGAAGCAGGTGTCTAGGAGAGCTCAGGTTTTGTGGTGCGGGTCAGAGTGTTAGAGGCTTGGTTGTGGAGGATAGGTGTGAGGTACAGCAGGGGATACAGAGAGGAAGGGAGGCAAGGAGCAGGTGAGTGAGAAAGGAGGTGAGGTAAAGAGCAGATAGCAGGGAGAGGAGGGAGGTGTGAGGTGGAGCTGAGAAGGGCAAGAGAAGGAATGTCTGACAGGGAGGGAGAGGACAGGGAGATGGAGCCACAGGAGAGGGCAGGAGTGGAGAGGGAGAGGGAGAGGGAGGTGGGGCCACCTGTTGGGGAGGAGACAGATATGGCAGGGAGTGTGGTGGAGGCTGCAGGGCCATCGGCCCAGCCCACACAGGGTCCTCTCACTACAAAACGTAAACGCATACCGGTGCCAGCTCTGCAAAGGAAGAGGGCCCAGAAATTCACACCACAGGAAAATCACATCCTGCTGGCGTCTGTTCTTGAAAATTATGATGTCCTATACGGACGACTAAGCAACACCACCACTGTTGCAACACGCACCCAGGTATGGGAGGAGGTGCAGGAGGCGGTGGCACAAGCAGGGGGCCCAAGCAGAGACCTCGACAGCCTCAGGAAGAGGTTCAATGACATAAAGAGGGGTGTGCATGCACACATGATGGCAGAGCGGCGGCATGCCGCGGGCACTGGAGGGGGAGGCCCCTTTACACCCTCCCTAACACCCCTGGAGCAGGAGTTGGCAGAGCGGCTAGGGCCAATATACCTCTATGGACTGCCAGAGGTACTGGACACTGCCCATCCCCAGGCAGGTAGGTACCCATATCACACCTTGCTGCTCCCAACCCATTGAATACCTGCCCTTTGGATGTGCATCAGGTTTCTTATTAACACCTCCTCATACCTGCTCCCCTGGATCATCTCCCACCCTCTGCCTTTGGCTCATTAGTGTGCTGTCCCCCATTCCACCCCTTTTACTCTGTGTTTTGCTGCCCTCCAAACGCATGTTTCATTAGCATCATCCCTTTTTATATCTGCCCTGCACATGTGGCTACATGTCTGCTACAAGCCCCCTCTCAGACCTGTACATGTTATGTCTATGTTTAATCTAAGCACTGCTGAGCAGGGATGGTCCTTCTGTGGGATAATGCACACCAGGGGTCCTCAAACATTCTAAACAGGGGGCCAGTTCACTGTCCCTCAGACCATTGGAGGCCCGGAACATAGTTGAAAAAAAACCTATGAACAAACCCCAACGAACACTGCAGAAATACAAAAAACAGAGAATGTTTCCAAACATTTTGGTTTTGTTTTTCCAGTGGCAATTGCTCTAGCCACGTTAGTCTGGTTTCTTTGGGTCTTCTGCTAACTCCCCATCATTTGCTTTCCATTTGTCCTTTCGTCCCACGTCTAGTATTGTTTCCATTCTCTGTCTACATCTGCTTTAACATAGTAATCTTTCTCCCTGTGCTCTTTCCGCATTCCTAGGTCATCCACTCAAATGTTAGACCCCCATCCTCAATCCCCACTATCTGTCCAATTGTAGATATCTCTTACCTCCCTCAAAATGTTTTTTTTCCCTCACCATTTCATTTGTCCAGCTCCATCCCATTCTGATCCTCGCACAACCTCACCTCCCGTCTATTTCCAGCCACACCCAGCATCCGCTCCCCTCTAGTCCGTGCATCAGCCCATTTGCAGTCCTAGCCCCCCATCAGCCCATTTCCAATCCTATCCCTGGCCCAACATCAGCCTAGTACCAGTCCTAGCTCCACACCCAGTTCGAGTCCTATCCAAGTTCCTCCAGAAGTGCATTTCCAAACCCCAGCCCCCCCAAAAGCTTATTGATAGCCCTCTCCTAGCCCCACCATCAGCCCATTTGCAATCTTAGCACCCCCAACAGCACATTTCGAGCCCTATCCTAGGCCCCCCATCATCCCACTTCCAATCTTACCACCACCCATAGGCCATGACCTGTCCTAACCCCCTCCCCCACAAAAGCACACTTCCAGTCTTACCTCTCCCCCCCCATAGCCAATTACCACTCCAAACCTCCTCCACCCCATCAGGCAAGATAGGGTACGAAATAACCCAAACACGCCTACTGCTGCTGCTTCCACTGTGGCAGCAGGAGATTCAAGCATCCCGTGGGCCCCTCCCCCCCTGCTCTGCAGCGTCCTCCATGCAGCTTCAGTGTGGGCTTGTCAGAGCCGCATGAAGGGAGAGTATCCCTTTCTCACGGCCATGTCAATGCCGGCACGGGCCTGATGGAAAATACCATCAGCCCCATGGCGGGATTAACAGAGCCACGAGAGGAGAAGCTCTTTCTGTTTGCGCGGCTCTGACAGCCAACACTGAGGCAGCATGGAGGACACTGCAGAGCAGGGGGAGCCCCGCGGGATGCTGGATTATTCCGCTGCCACGGCAGCAGCTGGTTTGTAAGGTGTTAACTTAGCTGGGCTGCTGCTAAATGAATGCTGCAGTCCTGTGTAGAGCTGCCCCTGAGGACTGGCAGCGGCGGCAAAAACACCCATCGGGCTGCATACATCTCCTTGGCGGCCCACATGTGGCTCGCGTCCCGTAGTTTGAGGACCCCTGATGTACACATCGATGTGTCTGCTAGGTACTGGCCTATATATGCCTAATAGTGGTAGCAGGAGCTGTAGTGGTAGCTATTTAGCACATGTACAGGCCACGGCCAAACACACATTGATTGTGGGGTGGATGTGTTAAACAGTTGTATGTAGTTGAACCATGCAAACCAATCTGTGCTGTGTATGGTTTCCACAACCCAGGTGACTACACAACCATGGCCCCAGCTGAGGAGGAGGAGGTGCAATTGGCCGAGGATGTGGCAGAGCCCCAGCCCACAATGTCTGGGGGCAGCACCAGCAATGGTGATGGGACACCAAACACACACGTACAGCCTGAGCCACAGGACCACACCCCAGACGTCACTGCCACAGAGGGCTCCGAGGAGATCACAAGACAACACCCCATTCATGCACCAGCGCCAGATGAAAACCCTCCACCAGAAATGGACCCAATCATTGAAGAGCTGCGCACACACACTGCTGCAGCACGGCGCAATGCAGAAGGTGGGTAACAGCATACCCCACGATCCCGACGGGGTTGTCCTAACATCCACAAAATGATTGCATATTGCCCCCATAGATTAGCGTTCTGATTTTGGGGGGTTGTCTTATGTGTTCTGTGATTCTACCTCCTGCAGCATGACTTGTCAGGTGTCAGCATTTGTGAGGGGCTCACACACACGCACACTGTGCTTGCCCATATACCCCACATAAGCCCAAAGAGAAGAGCAATGATCGCAGGTCACCCAGACACCCTATGTGACAGAGACTTCGTCATGGGTATTGTCACGCAGTATCATTTGACAACATAATCTGCAGTGTGCGCCAGCATTATAGAAATTGGGGCACCCCAGATATGTGTATGTGTGTCTTAGGCCCCCCTCAGATCATCTGACCTATCCCAGACAAGCAGTGTGCAGACCTGGCATTGTCATATTAAACTGTGGCAATGTGCCATGTGTGAGATCTGTGTTTCTCAGGACCCCTCATCCAGACCCCTTCCAGACATGGGGATGGCTCATGGGAGACACAGATGTAAATGTTGGTAGGTTTGGCAGGCATGACAGTTCTGCAGACTGCTCTTCTGGGATATGTGTGACATGTATATGTGTGACAGCTGGTAATGGAGAGGAAGCTCACATATCACCCTCTGTCCCACCCACAGGCACTCATCAGGCACTCCAGCGTCTGTACATGGCAATTGGAGAAAATACCAGGGAGCTGAGGATGATCCGGGAGGACCTGCGGTCGGGGGCGCTTGCCCGCATTGCGGATGCCATGGAGGACATTGTGGGGCTAATGCAGCAGCAAGCACCAGCACCGGCACCGGCACCTGAGGCACCAGGACAAGGTGCAGTACCGCGGGGGGAGGTGTGCCGTGGGAGGCGCGGGCGGCCACCCAGGAGGTGACTCTGGGTCCAATAAACAGCTGTTAACCAGTACATATGTGTGTTTTCCAATGTGTGTCCCTGTACTCCCCTTAGGTAGTGTGCAAATGCATGTTGTGTCGCGCACACAGGCCCCTCGATGGTGGGGTGTCTGTACTGGCAGGTATCACTGCACAGACACCATCACATGCCAGATGTGCCATGCACTGTGTCAGATCCCAGCCCCTGGGCTGCAGTGTGGCGGTTTACATATCCTCCCGGGTTGCAAGGGGGAATGTCCTTGAGCTACATGTCCAGTGTTGGGAGCCGTCACAGTTTAAATCCTGTCATACCCCCTACATTGGATGCACATGTGTGACCCTTGTCCCTGCCTGCAACACTGCCTATGTGCCTGCCCCCCCACAAACGTATACGGTTACTCACCAACCATCCCTGTGACATGTATTGTCCCAGGATACACTCAACAGCTTTACCCCTGAGTAGCTCCTGGGCTCATCAGTACATCTTACCCTGCCAGCACAGACGTACTGGTTTGCAAGTTGTACTATTGGCACACAGGCATGTTGCATCAGAAATGGTTCCCACACATTGCACACAGCATGCACGTGCCTCAGTATCCTGGGCCGTCTACATTTCTACATCTCAGGGTCCACCCTGGTCTCACACACCTACACACATGGTCATCCCCCACAACTGCATGTGGAGCCAGTCCACGCATGATACCCATGTCTACCTTTACAACACATACCTGTCTACACACATATCCCATGCTTGCATCCATAGTGTGTTGCTAAGGGAGACATGTGACCATTTCAAATTAAGAAACAGTGTATATATTGTAAAAAAATAAGGAATATAATACAATGTTAGGGATAGGGACAATATCCATCACCCTCCTCCCCCCTGCCCCCCCACCCGCCCTATACGCCCTCCTCCATCCCTCCCCCCACCCCCACATCAGCCACACCCTCTCCCTGCATGCTGCATGCCCAGTGATGGAACACAGAACAGCACAGGGCACATGTGTGGACGTCACAGGTGCCATCAATGACTCCTGTGACACCCTTCAGGGGATAGCCGCCGACATGGCAGCCGCTCCACCTCGGCGACCACCTGCTGAATGGCTCCCGCCAGCCACTGGTGCAAGTGCACTAGGAGATGCACACGCCGCTCCAAGGCATCCAGGGCCACATACAGGTCCGCCACCACACACACACATAGTCCCAGGGGTCTGGGTGGTGGCATGTGCATGCGACCTGTGTGTGGCCCTGGATGGTGGAGCGACATGGCATGGCTGGCGGGAGCCCACAGTGCCCTGTGCTGCACTGTGTTCCCCATCACTCTCCCACACCCACACATCCCCCTCCTCCCCCCCTGCCACCTCCCACCCACCCTCCACACCCTCCTCCACCCCTCCCCCCACACCCACATCAGACACACCCTCTCCCTCCCCTGCCACCCCACCACCCACCCCTTCCATGCCCCCATCAGCCCCCTCCTCCGCTGCACTCTCCACCGGCTCTTCATCCTCCTCCTTGGCCTCCACCTCAGCTTCCTCCTCCACCACCACCACCTCCACCTCTGGGGCATGGTGGGCAGGGGGCGCCTCAGGGCATAGGCAGATGTGGTGGCCTCTTCATCATTGTCATCACCCTCTGTGGAAGATGACAGTCATCAGCACATTATCTAGTGTGTCACATAACACATGTACATATGCAGGCACCACACAGGCTGGTGGGCGAATGTGACATTTTTTACTGGGCAGCAAGGTTGCCAATACTCACCGTCACGCTCTGACTGCGCCGCCCTCTGGAGGCGGGCAATGTAGTCACTGTGATGGAGCCGCAACTCGCGCCCCTTCTTCCGGAGATCCTCTACCTGTGGATGTGTAAACAATGTGTGGGGGCATCAGTGACTGCTTACCTCTGGTGGGTGGGCAACATAAACAAACATCTGTGTGGCCAGCATCTTGCTGCTCCTGCTCCACTGCTGTGTGTGTCATGTACAGCATAGTTAGTCACGTGTAACAGGTGATCTCCAGGAACACCAGGAATAAGTCTTCACATGTGGGTAGCGTTGGTACCAACTGAGCCTGTGTGGGAACACTCCCAAGCGTCCTATATGAAAGCTTTTGGGAGCATCCCACAGTGCGTGCATGCTGCCTTCCCGCCTTTCCAAAATGCCTCTCTCCAGTTGAGTTTAAAGCTGACACAAAGAGAGAGAGAGACAGAAATAGGGAAAGAGAGAGAGAGAGACAACCCGCTAGGGGAGATGGGTGGGTTGTGATGACTTCATCCTACTGTTCCCGGAGATCACCTGTTACAGGTGATTAACTATGCTATCACCAGGAACAAGCAGGACATAGTTGTCACATGTGAGGACACCCTAGATGTAGATGCCAGGGAAGGATCCCCAGAGTGGTGAGGGCCTGTGGAGGGCTTCCACTTCCTCCCATGGATCTCTGGCATCCTGTAAGAGAGGCGGCTAGGAGTGGATTACATATGGAAGAGGTGTTGGAGAGCAGCCTGACCAACCATAGCATGCCTGCGGGAGCCTTTATCCAAGCAGTAGTGGGCCGTGAACCGAGGACCAGGTAGCTGCTCCACAAATGTTGTTAATATAGACGGAATGGAGGTGAGCCCGTGAGGCTGCCATGACTCTCAAATTGTGAGCGGGAACATGGGCCACCAGTGAAAGGTGTTAGCTATGATAGATAAAAGGTAATACATTGAGCAATCCAGTTGGATAGAGATCTTTTTGAAACTGCTGTACCCAAATGCGAAGGATCAGAGACTCAGAATAGCTGAGGGGACCTTCTGTGTTGCTGGGTCCTCTGCAGCTGAAAAGCCACAGCTCTTTTACAGTCCAAGGTATGAAGAGTCTTCTCTGCATTTGAAGCATGCGGCTGTTGAAAGACTACAGGTAACTACACCTCTTGTTTCAAATGAAAGGAGGAATCCACCTTAGGCATGAAGTGTGGATGTGTCCTTAGGATTACCTTATCATGGTGAAACGGTGTGTAAGGTGGATCAGCCACTGGAGCTTGAAATTCACTGATACGACTTGCTGATGTGATTGCAAGAAGGTATTTTACTTTCCAGGTCAGAGACTTTAAGGGAGTAGTGTCTAAGGGCTCAGAAGGCGGCAGCATACGCTGCCCTAGAAGCAGATTGGGATCCCATGCCTCTGAAGGTGGTCTAAGGGCAGGTTTCGGTAGATGCAGGCCTCTCATGATTCCGGATATGAGAGGATGGGATGAAATGGGTTGTCCATTGATGGGTTCAGAAGGAGCAGCAATGGCACTTAAATGGACTCTGACTGACTCAGTTTGGAGACCATTGTTTGATAAGTAATGGAGTTTGTCCAAAACATGTTTATATACGGATGACAAGAGGGTTGCAGGCCTTTTGCTATCACCAAATTAAATGTCACCTCCACCTGATGGCATAGGACTGCCTTGTGGAAGGTTTCCTGGAAGCATAACGGACATCATGCACTTCCTGAGTGAGGGGAGGGCCAAAGCAGTTACAGCCGTCAGTAGCCAGGCTCTGAGGTGCAGAGACGGGGGGTTTGTATGCCATACATTCCCCTCCTCCTGCGACAGTAAGTCTGGAGCTGACCCTACGTACAGGGGTGGAACCTGGGACAGATGTAGAAGCAGAGGGTATCACACCTGGTGTTGCCAGCATGGGGCTATGAGGATCATGTTGCCTCTGTCCCTCAGGAGTTGCAATAGGGTCTTGGCAATCAAGGGAATGGGAGGAAAGGCATATAGGCATTCCTGCCCCCAATTGAGGAGGACAGCATCCCTCGCTTGGCAGCTCTGAGCTGGGATTCGTGAACAGAACTGGGTAGGTTTGGCATATGATGGACTTGCGAAGAGGTCTGACTCTTGCATTCCCCAGAGTTGCAATACTCTACAGAATTGGTCCATGTGTAGAAACCATTTGTGCGGAAGCAGAACACAACTGAGTTTGTATGGCTAAGAGTTCTGATTGCCAGGGAGATAGACTGGCAGGAGATGGATCTGCTGCTCTCTGGCAAACGACAACAGTTGAAGAGCTTTGTTGCAAAGGGACAGAGAGCCTATTCCTCCTTGTTTGTTCACATAGACCATGGCTACCTGATTGTCTGCGTAAAGTAGTATTCCATTGGCCTGTAGAAGGGAATGGAAGACATGAAGAGCCAGGCAAATTGCTCAGAGTTCAAACAGATTGATGTGGAAATGACTCTCCTGACAATTCCAGGTGGCTTGGGTGGAGGTGTCCAGTACATGTGCAGCCCACCCCACTTTGGAGACATCTGTTGTTAATGTGATCTGAGGAGGGGTTTGCAGGAAAGGTGACCCCTCCAACAGGTTTTGTGCTGACCGCCACCAGTCCAGGGACAGGGTATGGCGGTTTGAGTTTACTATCACATCTGAGAGACAGCCTGTTGCTTGCGTCCACTGGGAAGAGAGGGCCCATTGGGCTGGTCTCATGTGGAGACAAGCGTAGGGGACCACATGCACCATAGATGCCATGTGACCCAGCAGCTGATGCATCTCTCGAGGCGAGAGGTGAGTCTTTTGTAGTGCTGTCCAAACACGTTGCACAATGCGAGGACAGTGAGGCTGAGTCAGGTAGGTCTTTGGCAGTCAGGTATCTAGCCTTGCTCCTATGAGCTCCAGCGTTTACGTGGGAGTCAGAAAGGATTCCACGAGATCTCTGACAGGGCCTAGATATTGGAGTCCACGCATTGTGTACAAGAGAGAGGCCTGGGCATGTGTTTGTGACTGTGCCTGTGCCTGGATGAGACAGTCGTCCAAGTAGGGGCACAAAAATATTCCCCTGGTACGGACCAAACCGGCTACCACAGACATGCACTTTGTGAATACTCTGAGTGTTGAGGGATGGCTGAAGGGAAAACATTTTTTTGATAGTGGTTTCCTTGATGGAGGAACCAAAGGAACTTTTGCTGTGCTTGTTGGCAGAGAAGATGGGTATACGCATCCTTGTGATCTAGAGAACAAAGGCAGTTCTGCCTGTGTAGGTCAGGAAGTACGTTTCCTAGAGAAATCATTTTGAATGTCTTTTGGAACAGGAACTTGTTCAGTTCTCTGAAATCTAAGATGTGTCTGTGACCTCCTTTTTCCGTTGGTATGAGGAAATTGGGGGGGGGGGGGAGAACCCAGAACCCTGTTGGAGATGAGGTACCTCTTCCATTGCTCCTTGAGGTAGAAGATGTTTTACCTCTGGATTCAGTTGGGGGGACGTTTGCAAACTGAATGTCCTTACTATTGTAGGAGGCGTGCAGGCTATGTGAATGACGCCTGTACCCTCTTCTATGATGGACACAGTCCAGGGTTCTGATGTTATCTGCCTCCATCTGTGGATGAGGTGACCTAATCTTCCTGTGATTGTTGACGGTTGCTTTCCCTGCAGGGCCAGGAAGGGCAGGTACTCCATCACAGAGGCAAAGCCCTGTGGGGGCTGAGGCTGCTGGGTCTGCTGAGGCAGAGTAGCTCTCGGCTTTCTCTGCATAGTAGCTTGTTGACCCTTTCTAGCAGCATGTACTGCAGGTTTTACGTGCTGAGCATAGGACTGATAGTATCCTTTCTTTTTGGAGGGGAAGCGCTTTTTCTAAGGCTCTCATCTTTGCAGGATCTACAACATTTTAAGGCCTTGTTAAGGTATAATTGTCCTGCTGGCTTTTAAAAACCATTTTTCACCACTACAGGGGATGTTGGCCAGTTTATCCTGTACCCAGTGTTGCAGGTGAGAGGCTTACAGCCAGCCAAGCTTCCTTGCCCCAATAGCAATGGCAGAGACTCTGCCTTTGCATGAAAAACAGTCAAAAGCTGCCCTGTTCACAACATTTGAAATGTTCTGGGCATGCTTGACAGGTGCTTCATAGTAGTGACCTCTGTGATCTGCGAGATGTGGATTTAACAGTTGTAGATCTTGTTTGACCTCCGTCAGGAACATTCCCATGTACATGATATAGGAACCTATCCTGTCTGAAAGCTTGAATGTATGTACAACACAGCGACCAAAGGCAAATACTGTCTTACACTCCCTACCAGGAGGTTTGGTGGCATGTTGTTTGTAACGTTTAATTCTCCTCCTAGCACACACAACCAGGATGGAGTAATCAGGGAGGTGTCCTTTCTGCAGACCAGGCGACGGAGGCACAGGCACATGTGAGAATGTGGAGAGGTGGTAAGAGGAATCTTCCACATTCTCAAAAGGGGATTCCGTAAGATCTGCTGTAGTGGCAGGATGTCTGCCCCCTATGGAGTTTGTTGATATTGGTGAATCTCTGTCTCCTGTGGCCTGTGCTCACATTGTGTTACTAATGAAATGGAGATGCCCCCAACTACATGTGTGTGGAGATCCAGGAAGGACATATCTTTCGTAGGAGACATTCTCCTCTTGGGAGAGGCAGGCTTGTCCTGGAGAGGTACATCGTTACCCTCTGAGCTGTCACAGTCATCAGACCCCTCAAGAGATTGGATGTATCCTCTCTATGGAGGCTCAGGTAAAGTGAGGTCTTGGTACCAATTGGCCACAGTATCGTAGTGACATGGTACCGGTGTGTGGATACCAGTACTCATCAGCACCTATGGTGCATTTGCCAATGCCGGTCATGCAATTGCTGCACAAACCGTTGTTGCACTTTGCAGGGTCTGTGGTGGAACCAGGGTCCTGGATGCCACATGGTGAGCTGCCAGATTGCGTTCAATGGCCACGATCCTCTGGTCAAACACTGACGATGTCTGTGTATGAGTACTGGCCAAACACCCAATAAAAACGTGGAATGCAAATGAAAGGACACACCAAATTTTATTAAATAATATCACTCCAGCCAATGGCCCAACACAGGCCGTGTTTCGGAAAAGCCTTCTTCAGGGGCGTGTAGGCTAAAAGGATGAAGTATAATACACATAAACAATAAAATAAGATAAAATCTGATTATAACAGAAAATGGACATTAAGGACAAACATATTAAAAGCATAAATAATTAAAAAATTAAAATGAATGCCAAATTAAAATTATAAATTGCATATACGGCTAAAAAAAGGGGAGGAGCTATAAAAACTTACACATAAAAATAGATAACATTTTAAACCAATCATTCAAAACATACAAAATGAATAATAAGATAGTAAAAAAATACTCTTTAGAACATTATAAATATGACTAGGGCACATAAAATAAATAAATGAACATTAAGTAAAAAATCATGAATAATTATTAAAACATCATTAAATAAAATACAAACAATTATAAGAGAATATATATACATATAAAACGTACATAAATCATTTTTACTTAAACCACATAAAGTACCCAATAGTCATAATTATTTAGGAAGGAAGAAGTTAAAAACCAAGAAGTGCATACCTGCGTTTGTAGGAACAATCACCTATATGAATAAACAATAAGTAAATAAAACAATATTCCTTTTACAAAATTTTAAAAAAACTAAGAAAAAGTAAAACCAACGAGAGGGATGAGGAGAAAATGCTTTTGTACTGCCCCGGTGCAAAGGGGCTGGTGAGAGGGCGAACCCTACAGACATATAATACCAAATCTGACAGAATATGTCCCATAGAAATTTCGTTAAAAAGTAAGGATCATTAAACTCCAATATACTCCAAATTAAATATATCTATAAGTGTTACTTAAATAATATCTAACTAAAAAGCCCTAGGGCACTATTAAATACAGGGGTGAATCACTCCCATAAAAATGACTATAAATATCTATATATAACTAAGTATAATTAAACTAACTGATCAACAATTTATTGGAGATGAATGGAGAAGCAATAGAACCACAAAAATTACCTGATGGAGCGTCAAATACGAGATGCCAAAGGGTACATATAACTGTAAAACAAACTACTCCTATAAAAACAATAATGATAAAACTATGTATATGTGTAAAAAGATACATGAGAAACTAAAAATCAAAAAACAACCGTTCAGTGTGTATAAAAAATGTCATTACATAATTTAATCTATGTACATAGACGGCTTAAGTTAAGGATCCCAAAAAAACTACAGTCACCACCAAGGGGAGCTAGTGCACGCTATAACAATTACAGTGCCTAATATTAGTTCTTGCGGGATTCTGATCTTAATTATAAATAATTCCATATCCATATAAGCAGCCCTTTAAAATAAATCAAAAGTATCATTTACCACAACAGCTTTAAAGGAACGAAAAGACTGAAAACCTGGTAAATAAAAACAACTTCAAAAAAGGGGGGGAAGGGGGGGGAGAGAAGGGGGTGAGGGGAGGGAGAAGGGGAGGGGGAGGGGAGGGAGAAGGGGAGGGGGGGTGTTTCTAGACTATAGGAATCCTTAAAAACATTTCTAAACCATTTTCAAAAACGAACCCCTACATGGGATTAAATAAAAATGTAAGATGGATCAAACTTCCATTCTTAACACAACCAAAACTTTACAACACTTACTTTTTTATCCGTCATTGTTCAATAAACCAGCATTAGGATGCTCTGCAAACAAAAGTCTAACTGCCAGGACAAAAAACGCCGATGGCTGCACAGATGGACAAATAAATACTCCTCCAAAGAATGAACCGCCTCTTATGCAAATTCTAAAGGAACCTTATTGAGGTTAAAAAACCAATTTCAGACTTGAAATCTAAAAATAAGCTCCCTACTTTTCAGATTACCCTAATATACATAAAAAGAGGGTGTATATTTAATGATATTTAGGCAGCTAAAAGTGTATATAACCAAATACATACCCACCATAACTCAAAAGAGTGCACACAAGTGGGCATATAAAAGAAAATCTTACACTTTCAGGTCTGGCTGAATGTATCCATTAGACCATTGATAACTCTAACCCAACAAAAACAAATAAGTACACATTAGAACCTTAACCTAATTGATTATCTTTTCTTATATATATGAAAAATATCAAAACTTAAAAATATATATATGTATATATGAAACTATATGAAAAAATGACCAACCATAATTCTTATAAATTCCTGAATGAAATCAAAGAAAAACAGAGATCCCTTTCCATATTTAAACCATCTGGATGCAGGCAGTTCAAATTATGGATATAACGCTGTTCCAGGCGTAGGAGGGTGTTATCAATGTTACCGCCACGCCAATTCAATTTGACTTTCTTAATAATAAAGAATTTTAGGTCTGATATTTTATGCCCAGCCCAATGCCAATGGCTAACAAGCGGTTTATCCATTGCCACCCGTCTAATACAGCTTCTGTGCTCAATTATTCTAGAACAGGAATGGGCAAACTACGGCCCGCGGGCCGTATACGGCCCAGCGGACCTTTTAATCCGGCCCGCGGAGCGCTAGCACTGACACAAACGCTCACAAATAAATTCAAATCGGTTATGTTTAAAATCTCCAAATACTGAAATAAAAATAGTACCTACAAGTTCCACACACATTGCAGAGCACATCAATAAAAACTCTCCTTTCTGGCACACCCACCTGCCTGCTGAACAAATAGAAATGATTGAATGGCAAACCCTTCCTAGAGAATCTTGGGATTGTAGTTTATAGCTGTGCGCTATACATAATATATGCAGACCTACATACTACAAATCCCACAATTCTGCGTAGTCTACTTTGAAAGACTTCAAGCAAGACTGCCCAGAATTGTAGGGTTTATAGTTTTTGGGTCTGTATACAGAATACAAAGTGCAGGGCAACAAACTACAATCCCAAGATTCTCCAGAAAGGGTTTGTCATGGATGTTCAGGCATGCTCGGGAGGAACGTGTGAGAGTAAAGAGTCCAGAGGGGAGGGGAATTGAAAGGTAAGACGCTGCCTCAGAAAATGCGTGTGATGAAAGGGCTTTTTGCTGTGAGTGTGAGAGTGTTCTCAAAACTGTGTGACTTGGCATATCTGCGATAGGAGTTACTAACCTGCATTACTGAGTTACTGCAGGTCAGTGACTTCCGTGCTAAATTGTAGCAGCAAAGCGCAGACAAACCAATGATACCAGGAGTCTGTTCAGAAGGTCCAAATCATTTATTTGTGCACAAGTCTCAAGCAAGGCAATTTCAAAATGGCTGAGCAAAGTTTTCAAGCATTACAACAACTTTTATAGACTTCTGTTCCATTCTAGGTATAGAAAAACACTTCATTGGTCCCGGTACTCTCCCGTACCTCCGGTAGCCCTTCTATTGGTCCCGGTACTGATAAGTTTCTCCAATTATGTTCCTTCTGTGGGCTTCTGTGGGCATGACACCTGCCTGCCCCCCTTCTAGTCCCAATTACAATGGTCAGTTCATCAACTTGTTACTTTCACACTTTCAAGGTTATGGGACCCATTTGTGCGTGCAGAAGAGCAAGGTTCTGTAACTCATCTGTCAGCACTCCTCAATATTTCTCTGCAAATGTACTTTTTCTTATCAGTAACTTTAAAACATGTCTTTTCTGTATTTTTCCATTTCTTAATTCTGCAATTCTGCTTATCTAAGCTAATTCAATATTTCTACTGAGTTCTTTCTTTCAATAGCAGCATATTGGGGGATGTGCAATCCTATATGCCTCTCCACAGGCCTCATTTACAGGTCAAGCTAGCCATGCTGGCTTGCCCATGTCAGACACCGTGGGTCACAGGCCTGCACCTGCCACATTCCCCCCTTTGATTAATCTCACCCTATTACTTAATAAGGTGTGAGAAATTAAATCACTTTTAGAAGATTCACATCCTGATTAAAGGATTCTTACTAGTTCCATTAGGGCTAGCTTTGTATAAAGCCATTATTCTAGTTGCGGTCTTCCGCTCTACTGTATTATCAATAGCACTATGAAGGGAACGCATACAGCATGGGATTAAACATGGTAAGCAGAGGACAACAGCAACAAGGATTAGTACTAAGATAACGAAAGTCTTAAATCCTCCCAGCCAAGAGAAAAGGTTAGCAAACCAATTAGGAAATTTCAAGGCGTGCCAAGTCTGTACTGGCACATAAGCATGTCTTTGCATATCTTTAGCAATTTCTTCAACTACTTGACCCTTATCATCTATTTTCAAACAGCAATTAGTTAAATTCAATTTACCACATACTCCTCCTTCAGCTGCTAGCAAATAATCAAGTGCTAAGCGATTCTGGTATATGGCAGTGCGCATCTGTGTACTTTGTCTAGCTAAGAGCGTGAGAGCATGACTAGTTTCATTGGTTATTATTTCAACTACTGCTTGTAAGCGAATAATACGATTGATCATATAAATTGGGGTACGATAACCATACATACCATCATCATTCCAAGTGGCAGGTCCATAATACTCAATAATTCTTTCTGGTGGCCAATCATCACCTCGCCACTTCTCCCACTTACCTATCTGTAAGGCCATCTCTTTTCTGTCTTGATGCTCCTTTGTGTTTGTGGGTCGTGTATACAGGGTATCCTAATTGTTCTCCATGTTCAGTGTTTAACAGGAAGAAAGAAGGTCTGATGGTTCCTAAGACACATGCTCCTCCCCATTGTGGCGGGAGTTGCGCATATGCTCGGTTTCCACAGATCCAATATAGGCCAGGTGGGGCTTGCCAGGCCTGGACTTTGGCAAGGTTAGTCCATAGACCTGCAAGTTCAGGAAATCTAGCTAATGGGTTAGGAGGTTCAGGATGTCTAATTCCTGACCACCATGCTACCTTCTTGGTCGTGGCATTGTAGTATTTCTGGCTAAGACAGACCAGCTGTCCTACCTTTTGAGTGAACTGGGGTCCAGTTCTGGCATAGCAAAGACGTCCAACGATTGAGTGCGCTAACACCCATTCACTGGTAGTCTTGTGTAATTCAGTTTGATTGTAAATCATGGAATAATTCAATTCTTGGACTTCCCAGGGCCATTGGTCTCCCATTTGGGTTCCGCCACAGAAATAACAATCTGTGATCTTAAGACTAGATACTACTGCTGCAGGCTAATTCTAGAAACAAATTCTGTGAAGGGTGAGGGATCTCAAACTTATTTACATGCATAGCTTCATAAAAGGTTTTATGAATATGATATTTAGATGACTTGTGGGCTTGGGTATTCAATCTAATATACACAATGGTCCCTGGATCTGTTCCTCCTCCAGCAATACGTAAACCAAACTTATATCCTTGTTTCCATGCATGGGGGTTATGTACACGCAAATGTAAAGGGTTGCAAGCATCTTTCTGACATTTATCATTTGTGGTTGGCTTGGTTAGAGTAGCCATCCGCTTATCTATTTTCTCATCAGTTATACCAGTGTTCCAGGTAGCATAGAAAACACATTCCCAATACGGGCAATAGTAGTCTGCCGCTGTAGCAGTACTATACCCTGATCCTGTTTTACCTGTACACTTCCACCAATTTGTGGCACCTTCTGGACACATATATTTATGGTCATTTCGATACGCTTTCTCCCATGTACCACAGGTGGACTGACTATCTCTATTAATAGCATTACATGCATCAAAATTCAAAACAGCAGGTTTAGTAATGTCCTTAAGTGGTGGTGTGGCAGCTAATATAGGTCCATCTGCATCCTTCCATCTTATTTCCAACGTGGTAATAGGATGGATTCTGATGCGGATTATAGCATGCTTTGATTTTGCCATGAGTGCAAACATTTAGTTCAGTGGTGTTATAGATACACCGAGTTATTGTTCCCTTGCAGGTATAGTAAGAATGGTAAAGCAAAGTCTGAGTTACTTTCAGTCCAGTTCTAGTAGAAGTAATGCAAGCGGTGCATGGAGGTAGAGCATAAGTCTGTTCAAAACCTCCAAAGAAGGCAACCAAGGCAAAGCAGAAGCAAAGATACATGTTGATGTTGATTGGAGTTCTTCTGAATCCTCAGCTTGCTGATCTTGATCACGACGGTCTATTATTCTTCGTCCCGTTTGCTAATGAAGCAATTTAACGGGTGCTGAGTGTTGATTGAAGATCCTCAAGATGTCCAGCACACATTAACCAACTTAGCAATTCAGTTGGCTTGTGAAGTCTGGTTTAGTCAATGTAGTCTCAAAGTAGTGTGTCAAATCACACACAAATTGGGTTCGTTGAAACAAAACTGTTGCATGGAAAACAGCAATCCTCTTCGAAAGACTTGGCTACTGCAAAGCACTTGTGATGAAGTGTCTATGCTGCTGGTTGCCGTCTCAGAGTAACTCGCAAGGGTACATCAGGGTGCTGCTCTGTTGTCCACCGCTCTGGTTCAGGATCGGCGGCGGGCTTGACTCTGCTGTGGTGGATCCAGGCGTCGATCTCGGCTACCTTTACTGCAGTTGGGGTAGACAGGATGACGGTGTACGGTCCCTTCCAATGGGGTTCCAACGGTATCTTCTTCCAATCTTTGATCCACACCGAAGTTCCAGGCTGATGGGGATGCAAGGGTTCCGTCAAGTTGATAGGCAACTGGTCTTGGATCCACGTATGGAGAGTCTGCAGAACAAAACTAAGAGCTAGGAGTTCTTGTCTGGTTACTTCTGAACCAATCTGGGCTAAACTTCCTTTGATTCCCTGCACTATTGGTGGGGGTTTACCATACAAAACTTCAAAAGGGGAAAATCCTGTTGACTTTACAGGGGCTGAGCATATTCTGAGTAAAGCTATGGGGAGCACTTGGGGCCATTTCAAGTGTGTCTCCTGACAAAGCTTAGACATTTGGGCTTTCAAGGTACGATTCATTCGCTCAACTTTCCCTGAACTCTGGGGTCTGTATGCAGTGTGGAGCTTCCACTGTATCTGCAAAGCTTTTGCTAACTGCTGAGTAACTTGGGAGACAAATGAGGGTCCATTGTCTGACCCTATTACTGCTGGGATTCCAAATCTGGGGACAATCTCTCTCATTAGGGCTTTGGTAACTTCTCGGGCTTTCTCAGTTCTGGTTGGGAAGGCTTCTACCCACCCAGAGAAAGTACAAACTAATACTAATAGGTAATGGTATCCATTGGCTTTTGGCATTTCGGTGAAATCAACTTGGAGGTTGTGCATGGGGGTCACACCTCTTGACTGAACTCGGGGTGCTGTAATAAGGCCTTGCTTGGCATTATTTTTGGCACAGGTTTGACATTGTCGTGCTACTGAGGCTGATATGGTTGTCATCAGAGGGATGTAGAAATGTGGTCTGAGTGCTTTTTCCATGGCACTTTTTCCATAGTGGGTGGCTTCGTGGAAAGCTTTGACAAAGGATGGTCCTAACAGTTCAGGAATTACAAATCTTCCCGGAGGTTGACTGCCCTCTTCTGGTGGCAGCTCAATCCATCCATCTTTCAATACTCCATTTTCTTTGTCACAATAGTAATCCAATTCTTTGGTGGTATATCGTGGGGTCCATAAATTCAAAGGTACTGGAAACAATGCTGCTTGCATTGGCATAGCTTGTGGGGCAATCTGTCCTGTCATAGCTGCTTGTCGTGCTGAGGCATCTGCAAATCTATTTCCTCGAGCAACTTCTCCTTTCCCTGCTTGATGTCCTCGACAATGCATGACAGCTACACGTGTTGGGGCCCAGACTGCATCAAGTAACATCAATATCTCGGGACCATATTTGACTGATTTTCCTCCGGATGTGATGAGTCCTCTTTCTTTATAGAGGGCTCCATGGGCATGCAAGGTAGTGAAGGCATATTTGGAATCTGTATATACATTTAGCACAAGTTTTTCTCCTAATAACAAAGCTCTGGTGAGTGCTATCAATTCGGCTTTCTGGGCTGATGTGCCTGAGGCTAGGGCTGATGATTCAACTACTTCGTGTTGAGTGACGACTGCATATCCAGCACAGCGTCGTCCATCAAGGATGAGACTGCTCCCATCAACATAATAGATTTGGTCAGGATTATCTGTGGGCACATCTGTCAAGTCAGGTCGACTAGAGAACACAGTTTCCATGACTTCGATACAGTCATGTTCTGGGAGTTCTTCACTGATGGGTATCAAGGTAGCTGGGTTCAAGGCATGGCTCACTTCAAGTTGTATCTGTGGGTTTTCACATAACATGCTCTGGTACTTCAACATTCGGGAATTGGTGAGCCAATAATTTGCTTTTTGTTCCATAAGGGCAAGGACTGCATGTGGCACAGTGACTCGTATGTTCTGTCCTAGTGTGAGTTTGTCTGCCTCACTCACTAGTAGCGCTGTAGCTGCAACTGCTGTCAAGCAAGGTGGCCATCCTTTAGCCACAGGGTCCAATTGTTTCGATAGGTAGGCTACAGGTCGTTCCCAATTTCCTAATTTCTGAGTCAACATGCCTAGGGCATTTCCCTGTATTTCATGTACAAACAAGTGGAACGGTTTGTGGACATCTGGTAGTCCAACTGCTGGTGATGACATCAATTCTTCTTTTAACTTCTGGAAGGCTGTATCCTGCTCAAGTCCCCACTCTAGTGGTGACTTTTCTTCTCCTTTTGTGGCTTCATACAGTGGTTTGGCAATTTGGGCAAAGTTGGGTATCCAAATTCGGCAATATCCTGCTGCTCCCAGAAAGGCTCTAACTTGCTTCCTGGTTGTTGGAGTTGGAATTCTGCATACTGCTTCTTTTCTTTCTCTGCCTAATCTTCTGCTTCCTTGGGTAATACGAAAACCCAAGTATTTCACTTCTGTTTGACATAGTTGTGCTTTGGCTCTGGAAACTTTATATCCAGCTTCATTTAGTAACTGCAAGAGATCTTTGGTGGCTAATATACATTCTCTTTCTGATACGGCAGCTATCAACAGATCATCCACGTACTGGAGAAGTACTCTCTTCCCCGGGGCTACTGGATAGCTTGAAAGATCTTGATTTAGTGCAGCACTAAAGATGGTAGGTGAATTCTTGAATCCTTGGGGTAATCTTGTCCAGGTGAGTTGGCCCCCTCTTCCAGAGATGGGGTCCTGCCATTCGAATGCAAACAATATTTGGCTTACAGGGGCTAATCTTATGCAAAAGAATGCATCTTTTAAATCCAGTACAGTGAAATGGGTAGCTTCAGCGGGTATCAATCCTAGTAGAGTGTAGGGATTGGGTACAACTGGGTGTATAGTTTCAACTGCATCATTTACTCTTCTCAAATCTTGCACTGGGCGATAATCACCTGTCTCAGGTTTCTTTACTGGCAAAAGTGGGGTATTCCACGGGGATTGACATACTTTTAGTAGGCCATATTCAAGCAATCTTTGTAAGTGGCGATGGATGCCTTCAATTGCGGCTCTTGGGAGAGGGTACTGTTTGACGTGCACTGGTGTAGCACTAGGCTTGAGGGTTACAATCACTGGTGCTATATGCTTGGCTAGGCCTGGGGGACTGCCTTCTGCCCATACTTCAAGTGGTGCATGAATGTTCTTTAAAGTTTGTTCAAAATAGGTATCTTGAATCGAATCATCAATGTAGTATCTCCATTCTTCTTCTCGGGGAACTGTCAGCAGCATTACTCCTGCTGGTTTGGCTTGGGAATTTACTGTCATTTGCATTTCTCCTTGTTCAGAGAAGGATATCTGTGCTTGAAGCTTGGCTAACATATCTCGTCCCAGTAGTGGTACTGGACATTCGGGCATGTAAAGGAATTGATGAGTTACTTGCTGTCCGCCTAGACTGCATATTCGGTTTTGAAGAAAAGACTTTGTGGCTTTGGCACCAGTTGCTCCTATAATGGTGACTGCTTTTTTGGTGAATGGGGCTATCTTTTTGTCTATTACTGAATGTTCTGCTCCAGTATCACCATAAAGTTCATAAATTGGTCTCCTATTTGTATTTCGACCATAGGCTCCTGGAGACCTAAAGCAAACTTGGAGCCCGGTCTGTCCTAATCCACGTCATCCTCATCATGGGCTTGTGTGGCCAATGCTTGGATGGCTCCTCCTCCCCTCTCTCTCTGGAATTGTTCTCGATTGGCTCCTCCTCGGCCTCGGGGACGGCCTCGTCTTTCTTCTCGCCACTGATGATCGTTGTCGTCATCTTGCTGGGCGTCTTCGAGTTGCGGGCACGTATCTCTCCAATGTCCTTCCTCTTTGCAATAGGCGCATTGGTTCACGCCTAGTCTCTGGGTCCGGCCTCCGCCTTGACCCCGCCCTCTTCCTCTGCTCCTTCGATTAGGGACACCTCCCCTTTTCTTTCAACTATGGCCGCAGCCAAAAAATCAGCTTTCTTCTTCATCTTTCTATCACATTCTCTCTGTCTTTCAGTATCACGATTCACATACACTTTATGAGCGACTTCCAATAACTGTGTTGCATTCATGCCCGCAAACCCTTCTAATTTCTGTAATTTACGTCTAATATCTGGTTGAGACTGGTTTACAAAAGCAGAATTCACCATGCATAAACTTCCTGGTGCCTCGGATCATAGGGAGTATACATTCTGTATGCTTCAGTTAATCTTTCATAATAATCTGCTGGACTCTCATCTATTCCTTGGATAACTCCTGCTACTTTGGAAAGGTTCATAGCTTTTTGGCCTCCTCTTCTCAGGCCTTGTAAAAAGCCTTGGCGAAAACGGGCTAGGGCTGTGGATCCTTCATCTGTATTTGGATCCCATTGGGGGTCTTCATTCGGGAATTCTCTCTGAGCTGCTTCTCTACGATCTATTATATTCTGTCCCTGTGCCGGAGCTGCAGGGTTTTCTGCCATCCATTCAATAGCTGCTTTTCTAATTCTCGCTCGCTCTTCTGTAGTGAATAGGGTGGTCAGGAGCTGACGGCAATCTGGCCAAGTGGGTTGGTGAGTTTCCATAATACTAGTTACTAATTCTGTCAGCTCCTGGGGCTTGCTAGTATAGGAGGCGTAATGCGACCTCCAATTTAATAAATCAGTTGTAGAGAAAGGGATATACACATAAGTTAAGGGTCCCGCTACCACTTCATCATTATCATTCTTTACGGGCACTCCCGGGACTTGCCTTAAGGGAAACAGTTTGGCTGTCCCAGGCGTCATTTGGGTCTGGGATCTAAGGGTTATTGTCGTTGTCTTTGCGGGAGTCGCTTTCTTTTTCTCAACTGGTTTTGCTTTGGGTTTTTCTTTCGCTGGCATGCTAGTGCTAGCACTGGCTTTCTCAATTATTTGTACACTGTCCTCCTCTTCTTCTGGGGAATTTCCTTCTTCTCCTCCTTCTATCTCCGCTTCTGACTCACTTTTTACGTCCTCCACTTCTCTTTCCCCTAATTCTTCCTCTTTCTCTCCTCCAGGAGGAGGGGGGTCAGGGGTTGGGTCCCGCCTCGGCTCTGGCCGTCTCTGGGGTTCTGGGGCAGGACGCCGCCGGGCTATTCTTACTGGACCTGGGGTTCGGGGCTGCCTAAGGACTACTTCTGGGGAATCAGGATCTGCCAGGATGGGTTTCTTCGTGGCTTTCTTACCCTGCTCTTTCATTCTAGGCTGTTCCTTTTTCTGTCTAGAATCTGTTTTAGCTAACATTATTCTGCACTGTTCCTCATAACAGCGCTGCGCCCAGGAGGGCGGATCTTCACAAATACTTAACCAGGAATCTATATAGGGGTACTGATCTGGGTGCGCTACCCGCACTCTACGATGTATTGACTGGATAATCTCTACAGTGAACGTTCCCTCTCGGGCCAGATGGGGTCTAGATCGGGCCACTCCCTAGTACACAAAATCTGCAAACGGGCTGCTGTCATTTTAATACCATAATCTCCTGAATATCCCTCTTTAAAATGTGCGATCATACATTCTAATGGAGTGTTTCTAGTAGACTCCGCCCCTCCCATTTCGATGTGTGCGCGCAACAACAGACAGAAGGGAAAAGGAGTGCGGGCCGTGGGTAAGGGGTCCTCACGGCCCTGGAAACGTATAGGGAATACAAATAACAAGACAAGACGACAATCGCTTCCCCCTTTTCGCGACCTGAACGCGGTCGCCCGGTCAGGAAATGCGCTAATCAGGGGTCCGCCTTCACTTGGTCCGTGCTGCCAGACCTCTCATTCACACGTCGTTCGTTTCACACAATCATGCTAGCAACGTATTCCCAGAATGCATTCGTTTCTATCTGTTCTGACTAGTCTTTTCCCAATTACAAAAAGGATGAGGGTTTCACCTAGCGAATTCCCATGCCAGGCTACTCGGCTCTTCCTTGAGAGTTGATCATGCTCTCTTACCAATTCCCAATATCTCGAGATTACAAATTCCAAATTCCAAGTTCCAATGGCAGTACTGCTCTTTCTATTTCTGTCTAGACCCAAAATCAAAACTATACTCACCGGATCCGGTCCTCAAAACTTCCCAAGCAGGCGCATGAGTTGGACCTCGGACTCCCCTCACTCGGGTTCGAGGCGTTGGCTCCGACCGGGCCCGGCACCCGCCGAGGTCCGACCAGCTCCCTCCGATACAAGGGACCGGTGGCGCCAGGGAGCGGCCCTCGTCGGAAGGGCGCGATCCCGGCAGGACCAAGCCTATAGAGGCGGAAAGTCGTGGTATATTGCCCTATATACACTTTGATTCCACAACTTCCCGGCCAACGCACCAAGGAATATGTAGCAGCAAAGCGCAGACAAACCAATGATACCAGGAGTCTGTTCAAAGGTCCAAATCATTTATTTGTGCACAAGTCTCAAGCAAGGCAATTTCAAAATGGCTGAGCAAAGTTTTCAAGCATTACAACAACTTTTATAGACTTCTGTTCCATTCTAGGTATAGAAAAACACTTCATTGGTCCCGGTACTCTCCCGTACCTCCCGTAGCCCTTCTATTGGTCCCCGGTACTGATAAGTTTCTCCAATTATGTTCCTTCTGTGGGGCTTCTGTGGGCATGACACCTGCCTGCCCCCCTTCTAGTCCCAATTACAATGGTCAGTTCATCAACTTGTTACTTTCACACTTTCAAGGTTATGGGACCCATTTGTGCGTGCAGAAGAGCAAGGTTCTGTAACTCATCTGTCAGCACTCCTCAATATTTCTCTGCAAATGTACTTTTTCTTATCAGTAACTTTAAAACATGTCTTTTCTGTATTTTTCCATTTCTTAATTCTGCAATTCTGCTTATCTAAGCTAATTCAATATTTCTACTGAGTTCTTACTTTCAATAGCAGCATATTGGGGGATGTGCAATCCTATATGCCTCTCCACAGGCCTCATTTACAGGTCAAGCTAGCCATGCTGGCTTGCCCATGTCAGACACCGTGGGTCACAGGCCTGCACCTGCCACAAAATAATACCGCAATAAAGGGGTCTATTTACTAAGGTGCACTAACATTATCATCTGTTAATTCACCATTAAAGCGCATTATTCATAACTAAGTCTCATCAAAGAACATGGAATCTGTGCTAAAGTAATGCATATTAAAGGTAAATGAACACACATTAAGGCATCTTAGTAACTGGACCCCAAAGTTTGTTATTGTAACTGCAGTTTAGTAACTATATCTCTTAACCAGCCCAATATTATCCATATAATTTTTTGAAAATATATGGATAATGGATTTATGTGTTGGCCACCTAGCAACCATCGCAAACCTCCTTTTAAAAATCAGTCCATTTTTTATTATAAAAATAAATTGCGTTTATACACAAACAAATTTAGTTTATGCAAATGTGCCACATATTTGCAGCAGAACTTCAAAAATCATTGCCACAGGAATCCGGGGGCAGTGATGAACAAACAGCATTATTGTCATTTTGTGAATGACATCAAATACTGTTATACTGTAAGTACACAGAATTTATTAAGTCTTACAGAATGTCTTGATATTTTAAGCATTCAGGCAAACATATTTTGTAAGCTTGTGCATTTGAGACTATGTGTGCATAAATTTGGAGGTATTATTGTAAACAAGCAATTTTCATGCACTGTAGACCTGCAATTATAATGAAAAAAAAAGTGTTTATTTGTGATGAAAATGGCACAGAAGAGTCTGGCCTTGTTTGGCTCGACCTACGTGTGTGAGCAGACGTTCAGCGTCATGAACATCAATAAATCCCGTCACAGATCCCAGTTAACTGACCAACACCTCAGATCTATTCTGCGAATTGCAACAACAAAGCTATCTCCTGACTTTGATGCTTTAACAAAAAAAGGAGACCAACAACACTGTTCCCACTAAAATTGAAGGTACTATTTTATGAAAGAAATACATCGCATAAACGTTTTGTAAAATAACTCTTTTTATACTTTTCTACTTTAAATTAATCTAAACATTTAATGTTACAAATTTAAATTTAATTTATATTAATTCACACATACACACCGTCCATCTACTCTTGGTCCGGCCCCCGGGTCCAATATATGAACCCATTGCGGCCCTCGAGTCAAAAAGTTTGCCCACCCCTGTTCTAGAACGTACTGGCCGTGTTGTTTTTCCTACATAAAACTTATTACAAGGACAAGAAATGACATAAATAACATGATCACTAGCGCAATTTGAAAAATCATCCAAATAGAATTTATAATCACTAATCGGATGTACAAAACAATTTTTAATGGAAACTACATGAGAACCCACAGAACAGTGGCCGCACGGATAATGACCTTTATATTTCGAGAGAAATTTTCTCTCTGTGAAAGCCAACGGAACTAACAAATTCCGAAGGTTTAAGTTTCGCTTATGCGCCACTGTCAATGGAGTCGTTTGAAAGCCTGGAATGGCTTGCACAAGATGCCAATGTTTGTGTAAGATTTTTTTTAATGAAATTGGACTGGTGTGAATACAAAAGAGAACATACTATCCCCACATCGGATTGTCTATCTTGCTTCTGAAGCAATTGGGAACGATTAGAGTTACGAGCTCTAAAGTATGCCTTTTTAATATGTCGATGCGGATACCCTCTCTCATTAAACCTGTTTTTCATAACTAAGGCTTGATTCTCAAAATCCTCTTCTTTCGTGCACACACATCTAGTTCTTAAAAATTGCCCAATCGGGAGGTTATTTTTAAGGGACGCATTATGAAAGCTAGTATAATGCAGCAATTTGTTCCAGTCAGTGGGTTTTCTATACAAAGAAGTATATAAACCACCTTCAGATTTTACAAGAAGCAAATCCAAAAATGGAATTTAATATTGGTCAAAGGTTTGCTGGAATCTCAGATTCTCATCACAGCCATTAATCCATTGATTAAACTCACCCAGCTGATCCATTGATCCCTGCCATAGTATAAAAATATCGTCTATGTACCGGATCCAAAGTTTAATATGCATATCAAAAGGACTATTTTTTATAAACTTATCTTCAAAATCCGACATATAAAGATTTGCCACATCCGGGGCCATTGACGAACCCATCGCCACACCCTTGATCTGTTTGTAAAATAACTCACGAAAACAAAAATAATTTTCGCCCTAAGCAAATCGTGCCAATTGAAGTAAGAATACTGTAGGTATCCGTTGTCGATCACTTCGTTTGTACAGGAAACATTCAATAATATTCAAAGCCTCAGCTTGAGGGATATTCGTATATAAGGATTCCACATCAAGCGTTACCAAAAGAGAATCGGAGTGAAGATCTTTAATAGATGCTAATATATTAATAACGTGGGATGAATCTCGCACATATGACCATGTTTTTTCGACAAAAGGGCGTAACAGGATATCCAAAAATTGAGAAATGGGCTCAGGGAGAGACCCAATGGCGGCAACAATGAGTCTTCCTGGAGGTTTTTCTAAGGATTTATGTATTTTTGGCAGGATATAAATGGTAGGGATAACAGGAAAATCAACTATTAAAAATTCCCTCTCTTTTGTGGTAAGGTACCCAACCTCAAAACCATTTAATACAATATTATCTATAGACCGCTTTAAATTAGCTGTGGGATCATCATCCAAACGGGTGTAAAAGGAACTATCACGTAACTGTCTTTCAACTTCTTCAATATACAAATTTTTATCCATAATCACCACCGCTCCCCCCTTATCAGCAGGTTTAATAATAATACTGTTATTGATCTGTAATGATTTTTCGCCTCTTTCTCTTGCATTGTAAGATTATGATAAGGAGCGCGGGTCTGAGTACTTATTTTCTTAACATCCATCAAAACCATTTTTTCAAAAACCTCAATAAGAGGATCGGTATTAGGGGGTGGGACCCATCATGATCTATTTTTAACTATAGAACAGTCACAACCATTGTTCATCTCATCCATAAAAAAAATTTTATGCGTATTTTCCAAAAACAATTTATAAAGATCAATCTGTGTCTCGAAAGGGTCATAACTACGCACAGGTACAAAGGAGAGACCCTTATTTAGGAGGGACTCTTCAGCAGATGTAAGTTGATATTGTGAAATATTAATAACATTAGATGTTAATACCTTCTCTCCAAGGAGCAGTCCGACCCTCTGCGGCCCCTCCCCCGACCATACCCTCGTCCTCGCCCCCTGTAGAGATTATTGTGTACATTGGACCCGCGCCCATTATCATACTCTTACAATGCAAGAGAAAGAGGCGATAAAATCATTACAGATCAATAACAGTATTATTATTAAACCTGCTGATAAGGGGGGAGCGGTGGTGATTACGGATAAAAATTTGTATATTGAAGAAGTTGAAAGACAGTTACGTGATAGTTCCTTTTACACCCGTTTGGATGATGATCCCACAGCTAATTTAAAGCGGTCTATAGATAATATTGTATTAAATGGTTTTGAGGTTGGGTACCTTACCACAAAAGAGAGGGACTTTTTAATAGTTGATTTTCCTGTTATCCCTACCATTTATATCCTGCCAAAAATACATAAATCCTTAGAAAAACTTCCAGGAAGACCCATTGTTGCCGCCATTGGGTCTCTCCCTGAGCCCATTTCTCAATTTTTGGATATCCTGTTACGCCCTTTTGTCGAAAAAACATGGTCATATGTGCGAGATTCATCCCACGTTATTAATATATTAGCATCTATTAAAGATCTTCACTCCGATTCTCTTTTGGTAACGCTTGATGTGGAATCCTTATATACGAATATCCCTCAAGCTGAGGCTTTGAATATTATTGAATGTTTCCTGTACAAACGAAGTGATCGACAACGGATACCTACAGTATTCTTACTTCAATTGGCACGATTTGCTTTGTGCGAAAATTATTTTTGTTTTCGTGAGTTATTTTACAAACAGATCAAGGGTGTGGCGATGGGTTCGTCAATGGCCCCGGATGTGGCAAATCTTTATATGTCGGATTTTGAAGATAAGTTTATAAAAAATAGTCCTTTTGATATGCATATTAAACTTTGGATCCGGTACATAGACAATATTTTTATACTATGGCAGGGATCAATGGATCAGCTGGGTGAGTTTAATCAATGGATTAATGGTTGTGATGAGAATCTGAGATTCCAGCTAACCTTTGACCAATATCAAATTCCATTTTTGGATTTGCTTCTTGTAAAATCTGAAGAAGGTTTATATACTTCTTTGTATAGAAAACCCACTGACCGGAACAAATTGCTGCATTATACTAGCTTTCATAATGCGTCCCTTAAAAATAACCTCCCGATTGGGCAATTTTTAAGAACTAGACGTGTGTGCACGAAAGAAAAGGATTTTGAGAATCAAGCCTTAGTTATGAAAGACAGGTTTAATGAGAGAGGGTATCCGCATCGACATATTAAAAAGGCATACTTTAGAGCTCGTAACTCTAATCGTTCCCAATTGCTTCAGAAGCAAGATAGACAATCCGATGTGGGGATAGTATGTTCTCTTTTGTATTCACACCAGTCCAATTTCATTAAGAAAAATCTTACACAAACATTGGCATCTTGTGCAAGTCATTCCAGGCTTTCAAACGACTCCATTGACAGTGGCGCATAAGCGAAACTTAAACCTTCGGAATTTGTTAGTTCCGTCGGCTTTCACAGAGAGAGAATTTTTCTCGAAATATAAAGGTCATTATCCGTGCGGCCATTGTTCTGTGTGTTCTCATGTAGTTTCCATTAAAAAATTGTTTTGTACATCCGATTAGTAATTATAAATTATATTTGGATGATTTTTCAAATTGCGCTAGTGATCATGTTATTTATGTCATTTCTTGTCCTTGTAATAAGTTTTATGTAGGAAAAACAATACGGCCAGTACGTTCTAGAATAATTGAGCACAGAAGCTGTATTAGACGGGTGGCAATGGATAAACCGCTTGTTAGCCATTGGCATGGGGCTGGGCATAAAATATCAGACCTAAAATTCTTTATTATTAAGAAAGTCAAATTGAATTGGCGTGGCGGTAACATTGATAACACCCTCCTACGCCTGGAACAGCGTTATATCCATAATTTGAACTGCCTGCATCCAGATGGTTTAAATATGGAAAGGGATCTCTCTGTTTTTCTTTGATTTCATTCAGGAATTTATAAGAATTATGGTTGGTCATTTTTTCATATAGTTTCATATATATATTTTTTAAGTTTTGATATTTTTCATATATGTAAGAAAAACAATCAATTAGGTTAAGGTTCTAGTGTATACTTATTTGTTTTTGTTTGTCTTTGGAGGATTAGGGTTATCAATGGTCTAATGCAGGGGTGTCAAACTCAAATACACAGTGGGCCAAAATGTAAAACTTGAACAAAGTCGCGGGCCAGCATTGAACAAATGAACCTTTTAATATGGACCCAAACAAGATTTGCTTTAACATTGAATATGAAGCAACACTTATTACTATACAATTTATAACTTAATAGTTCAGATATGCAAAAACCAATTTCAAATAAAAAAAACCATCAATGACATTCATTTATTAAATAAGATTTAAATAATAATAAATAATAATTTTTAAAATAAAATAACAATAATAAAATTAATCAACCATTCAAGCCCATGTCTTGGAGTAGCAAGAAAAAGTGCATAAAGAAAACGTTAATTATTGCTCAGTTTGCTGCACACTGATCTAATCTGATGTGCCCAAGCCAGATACCTGGCATCTCTTCTTGGATGATAGTTCATCAATGTCTGGGCTCAGGCTTTGAGCTGAGGAAATCCTCAGTATCGAGCGAAGGTGTTCATCAGTCAGACGTCTCCTGTGAGATGTTTTGGTCATCTTCATCAAGGAGAAAAGTTGCTCACATAGATAAGTGCTGCCGAACATGGAGAGCATCTGAGCAGCTTGGGTGCGGAGCTGAGGCATTGTGTCAGGGATGAACTGTGGAAACTGGGCGGCGCCCACAGCATCATACTTTGACTTCAGCGTGTCATTACACTGGAGTTCAATTAGCTCCATTTGGAGGTTGGTTGGTGCGTTTTCCACATTAACTGCAAAGGGATTACTGAGCAGTTCAAACCTACATTTCTGGACATCAAAGTCGGCAAATCGCCGGCTAAACTCAGCGCCGAGTACACTGAGTTTTTCAGCAAACTGTGCGCATGGGAACAAGTTGGTAAAGAACTGCGTTTTCATGGTTTGGCAGCAGGGAAAATGGCCAAGGTTTCCTTGCAGCATCTGATTCTCCCACAGGCACAGTTTAGTTTTAAAAGCCCTCACTGCAGCGTACATGTCTGTGATGATGCGCCCCCGCCCCTGAAGCTGCAGGTTCAGTGCATCGAGATGGCTCGAGATGTCACACAGAAAGGCCAGCTCACACAGAAACTTTTTCTCCCGAAGCTCTGTTGTGTCCTTCCCTTTGCTTTCCAGAAACTGACATATTTCCTCATGCAGCTCAAAACATCTATTCAGTACTTTTCCTCGGCTTAACCATCTCACCTCTGTGTGATATGGCACGTCTGCGTATTCCGAACCACACTCCTCCAGAAAAGACTTAAACTGGCGGTGATTCAGACCTTTGGCTCTTATAAAGTTAACTACTTGTGTTACTGTGGTCATAACATGTTCCATCTTTAGGGCTTTGCCACACAATGATTCCTGATGTATGATGCAGTGATAAACAGTTAGTTCACCTGCACAGTTCTCTTCCTGCATCTTCTCCCGGACCCTGCCCACCAGTCCACTTGTTTTACCGCACATCGCTGGCGCACCATCTGTCGTTAATCCCACGAGTTTATCCCACGGCAGCTTTATTTCAGTTACGCATTTGGAAACCTCCTCAAAAATTTCCTTTCCTGTGGTTGTGCCATGCATTGATTTGAATCCCAATAGCTCCTCCGTAACACACATATTTGAGTCCACTCCACGGATGAAGACTGACAGCTGAGCAGTATCAGATGCGTCCCTGCTCTCATCCACAGCAAGGGAGAATGCAACGAAATCTTTTCCCTTTTCCAAAAGCTGGTCATACAGATGGTGGCAAGATCACATGTGCGATCAGCTACTGTGTTTCTGCTCAGGCTCACGTTTGAAAAGGCTTGCTTTTTCTCTGGGCACACGATGTCACAAACTTTCAACATGCACTTTTTCACAAACTCTCCCTCATTAAAGGGCCGGGCTGATTTTGTGATCTCTGCTGCCACAATATAACTAGCCTTTACAGCAGCCTCACTTTGTGATGTGGCTTTTTTGAACATATTCTGTTGTGAAACCAAACTTCTTTTCATCTCCTCCACTTTCTGGCTCCTTTGAGTCATGTCCAGGTCCTTGTACTTGTCATGGTGTTTTGTTTCATAGTGTCGTCGAATGTTATACTCCTTAGTTATAGCCACGTTGACTCCACAAATCAGACAAACAGGTCTGTCTTTTACATATGTAAACAAATATTCTGTCTCCCACCTGTCCAGAAAGTTCCTGTTGTCTGCCTTTCTTTTTGCCATTTTTGGGAAGGGGTTCCACAGTGACAGTTGTAGCTTGAGATCGCTATGACTTCTGTCACACAGGAGAGGGCGTTTCTGGGACCTGTCCTGATTGACGCGCCAAAACAACAGCAAGGCATTATGGGATTTGTAGTATTAGCGATGAATGAATGCGCTGTATAATACCGGCGGGCTAGCTCTAGTAGTCATTTGGTATAGCCTCGCGGGCCAAATATAATTACACTACGGGCCACGGGCCAGAGTTTGACACCTATGGTCTAATGGATACATTCAGATAGACCTAAAAGAGTGTAAGATTTTCTTTTATATGCCCACTTGTGTGCACTCTTTTGAGTTATGGTGGGTATGTATTTGGTTATGTACACTTTTAGCTGCCTAAATATCATTAAATATACACCCTCTTTTTATGTATATTAGGGTAATTTGAAATGTAGGGAGCTTATTTTTAGATTTCAAGTCTGAAATTGTTTTTTTAACCTCAATAAGGTTCCTTTTGAATTTGCATAAAAGGCGGTTCATTCTTTGGAGGAGTATTTATTTGTCCATCTGTGCAGCCTTCGGCGTTTTTTATCCTGGCAGTTAGACTTTTGTTTGCAGAGCATCCTAATGCTGGTTTATTGAACAATGACAGATAAAAAAGTAAGTGTTGTAAAGTTTTGGTTGTGTTAAGAATGGAAGTTTGATCCATCTTACATTTTTATTTAATCCCATGTAGGGTTTTGTTTTTGAAAATGGTTTAGAAATGTTTTTAAGGATTCCTATAGTCTAGAAATACACACACACCCTCCCCCCCCCCCTTTCTGAAGCGGATTTTATAAGAATTATGGTTGGTCATTTTTTTATATAGTTTGTGATAAGGAAGCTTATCATAGCTCAGGAAGGAGCTATAGAAAAGGTGAAGTGACTCTGAACAAGCAACCTGTCAGTTCTGGTAGAAATAAGAAAACAGAATTTTCCCATAAAAGACTACCAGTCCCAGAATGCACCAAGTTTCCAACAGCCATTAGAGGAGCTGAAGTGGGGAAACGTGTGTTCAATCAGGAGGGCTATGAGGTAATCCCTAAGCACTCATCTCAAAGGGCAGGGCCTGATTCAGCACAGCTGCGCTGTGTTAGGGAGGAGCACTCATCTAAGCAGAATAAAGGTAGAGTTTATTCTACAGAGAATCATCCTCATCATCATCTTCATGATCAGCTTGGATATCCTCAGTTTCATCTGGAGGATCATCAGAAGCCAAGCCGGACGGACAGAGAGGGCAAGAAACCCTTTGGAAGGAAGAAGAGAAAAGCCTTTGGGAGGTCTAGAGGAGTCTGGAGCAGTACGTATACTGGGAGGCATTCCAAGGGCCAGCATACGCCATTGGACTGGGGAAAGCCAGAGGAATGGTGCTGCAGAGCTAGGAATCTCCAGACGGTACCTGTGAGGGAGACGGCTGCACGTGGAAGGGACCCTAAGACCCGTGCCAGAAGGTATGTGAAGAGAGATCCAGTATCCAGGGATCTGGATTGGAAGGCTGGACATAAGAACTGGACTACATACTGGCCAGGCTATATAGAGAGGAACTCTAACAGCAATGGAAGCTCAGGTATGAACACTGATCTATGCCCTAGCTATACCCTTGAAAGACAGCAGGGAAGCAAGTATTCTCCTGAAAGTGCTCCATTGAGAAATTCATCTGTGCCAATCCATGATATTGAACCCATGATTGTTGAAGATGGGGGAGAAGTCTTAGATGAAGGATGTGTTTATATGGACTGCTCTCTGTCTAAACTCCTTTGGTGATTTTCTGTTATAAAATACAGCAACCATCACAAAGAAATACAAACTTGTTCTTTAATCTACTCAGAAAAGCTCCTGAGTAGGATTTTTAGCCACGCAGTAGAAAGCAAGCCAGCTAAGGGGTTTCAGCTGGGTAACTGCTAGCAATTGAGCCTTACCTAATTGCTTGTGAGCTCTGAGGGAATCACTTCTGAATCTATGTGGGAAGATATAAGAAGTTAACCTGAAAAGAACAGTTTTTCCTTTCTTTGTGGCTTTTGTTTGTTGTTTGATACACTGCTAAGAAAATATTAGCTAAAGCCTACAGAAAAGACCAGTTTGTTACCAACCAGGTCTTATTTCTTTTGCTTTGATTGCCTGACAAGTTCAAATGTTGTTTTCCTGATTTTGTTTTTCCAAGTTTAACACTGAAAGCAAGTATCCTATTTTATGTGCTACCAAGCATATCTGTGTTGGGAGAAATAACCCCATAAATAAATATCTTATTGGCTTTACCCTCAAGCACAACTAATAATTGTGAGCAGCTGTGTCTGGTGTGAATGAACTGCATTGTCCACAATCCCTTGCAAATCATATTGATATAGCAATCACAAAACCTTCCCGCTGAGTTTAGAACAAATAGCAAAACAACAGAACCCAGTGAAAAAAAAACCAAAATTACTAATATCTTTTTGTCGGAAATGGCCAGCACAGTAGAAAAGAAAAGTACTTGCTACCACTGTGGCCTGTCCTTTTTAATTTATTTGAAAAAATACATTTAAAACAGCTCTATTCAAAAAATCGCTGGTACTTAGCTTTTGAAGACAATAGGCTGGAAAAATTGATGTAGTCAACAGTGTATCCAATATACGACGTGCCACATTTCGGGGGTATAACCAGAAACCCCCTGCTTCAGGTCAGAGCACTGTATAAGGAACATCAGCCTCCAGAACACAGCTAACTAAAGTGGTTTTTATAACCCAAAGTTCAATGCAGAAATTCTGAATGGGACACTCCCATCAGGTGTAGCTCATACTAAGGAACCTATCAGAACCAGGCAGGGGAACCACCAACTAGGCAACCCTTCTTGATCTGAAGAATTAAAAAATAGTATGCCTCTGATGGACTTACAATGTGCTCTCGATAGACAGCGTGCGCAGGCCATGGAGCTGACCTATAAAATTGATGACATTGAAAACCGCTCCCGCCGCAACAATGTGCGTTTTCGTGGAATTCCAGAGGCGGAGGGGGGCGGGGAGGACCTGCCGTCTGTGCTTAAGCTGCTGATAGCGGAGTTGCTGTCGGCGGAGGAGCTTACCACGCACGCTTCTGGAATGGAAATTGAGCGGGTTCACCGCGCCTTGGGAAAACCTCCTAACAACCAGCCACGAGATGTCATTGCAAGATTTCTCCGCTATACCGATGCTGAGCTTCTTATACGTCGAGGCCGGGAGAAGAAGATGGTCCGCTTCCAGGACGCGACAGTGTCCATTTATCAAGACCTCTCGGCGTTCACTTTGGCGCGTCGGAGAGAGATGAAACCAGTCACGGCGGTCCTGAACAACAAGGGGATTCGCTATTCTTGGTCCTTCCCATTTCGGATGAACTTCCTTCTGGGTAACAAAAAGATTTCTGCAAAGGACTACTCTGAGGCTTGGCGAGCTCTTCGCCAAGCTGGACTAGTTGATGATAATGCCCAGCCTCATCCGCCGCCTCCCAAGCCCCAACATTCCAAGTGGCACAGGGTAGGCAAGTCCACTTGACACTCTTGTGGATCTGCAGAGCTCCTCTCACTTATTTTTATTTATTTATTTTTTTAAGGAGCCTTGCCCAGTGGGTCCCTTGGATTTTCCTTTTCTGGGCAACTGGTGGTAGGGATCACCTTGGGGTTCCCACTCCATTATCCATGGGAGGCGACGGTTGAACTGCAAATGTTTTATTGCTGTTACTGTTTTGATGGGGGGGCATGATGGGACTGATGGTCCGGGATGGGTGGGGAGCGATGGGGGGAATGTTTTTCTATATTTAGGTTGAGCTTTCTCTTTTGGGGGATTTTGGGGGGTACGGGGTTTGTGGTCAATTTACCGTGTCCTGTATTAACTTAGACAGGCAGGTGGTATTGACGGGAAGGGGGGGGAGATGGGTGGGAGGGGGGGCTTTTCAACATGGATCTGGGGGGTAATCTCGGGCAGGGGTGGAGGGTCTATGGCTTTTGTTCTTAGCGGGTGGATTGGGTGGGCTTGGCTAACTAATTTCCTGGACTCGTCTGGGCGAGCCCCCCTTGGGACCTTTCGGGTGTCTAGCGGTGGTGCGGGGCTAGGTCGTATTTCTTAATGGTGCGCTTTGTCTCTTTTAATGTTAAGGGTCTTAACTCCCCACGGAAGCGGTCCCTGCTGTTCTCAGAATTGCGCACTTTACAAGGGGACATTGTTTATCTGCAGGAAACCCACCTTCAGAATTCCAAGCAGGGGTGGCTAAGGCGTTCCCCATATAATGAAGTGCGAGTGGCCTCCGATTCGCAGGGCCGGAAGAAGCGGGGAGTGGCTCTGCTCTTCCATCAGAGCCTCTCCTTGCAGATCGATGAGATAAAGCGAGACACCCTGGGGAGGTGGCTTTTCTTGAATGTTCGCTTAGACGGATGCTTGCTAACCTTAGCCAATATCTATGCCCCAAACACGAATCAGGGGCCCTTTTTTACACGCTTGAAAGCCCTACTGGCGGATTTTGCAAAAGGCCCTATTGTTTTGGGTGGGGACTGTAATACGCCTCTGGTACCCCATTTGGATTCCACGGGTCGTGCTGGGGGGGGAGTGGGGGGATCGGCCAGAGCCCTTCAACGCTTAATGTCCGACTTAGGCCTGCGGGATGTATGGAGAGATGCCCATGCGGGAGAGAGAGGTTATACTTACTACTCCCCGGTCCATCAGGTCCATACTCGCATTGATTATTTTCTACTGGACCAGCGCCTGATGGACGGGAGAGTACAGGCTGGACTCGGAGCGCTAACCTGGTCAGACCACGCCCCGTGCTGGCTTTCCCTCCCGGACGGCATGTGTAGTGAGTCTCGCCCTCTCTGGCGTTTAGACGTGAGGTTCCTACGGCGGCAGGGTGCTGTACAGGACCATGCCCACTTTATTCAGGAATTCTTTGAACTTAATGATACGGGGGAGGTTCCCCTTCCCACGGTGTGGGATGCTTATAAGGCTACAGCCCGCGGTCAACTTCTGGCTGAGGCAACTCGCACACGCAGACTTTGGACGCGTGAACATGACCATCTGGTGCGGGAATCCGCTCGCCTAGGCTTGGAGCACGCTCGAACCGGGTCGCGGCAGGTCCTACGTCAGTGGCGGACAGTCCGAGCGAATTTAGATGCATGTATGCAGAGAGAACTAGATAATAAGCGCCGGAAACTAAGGCAAACTTTCTACGAACATGGGAACAAAACTGGCCGCCTTTTGGCTTTGCGCTTGCGTCAACAACAATCCTCGAGAGTGGTCCGTGAATTACGTGATGCAGGAGGACAGAGGAGGGTCCTCTCCCGGGAGATTCGTGAGCTTTTTGCCGATTACTTGGAGCGGCTCTACAAAGCTGAGCCCTCTGGTAGGGACCACTTGAAGGATTATCTTCAGGGGACCGCCCTACCGCGTCTGTCTGATTCTGACCGGGCTCAGTTGGACTCAGAATTTACGATTGATGAGGTGGAAAATGCAATCCGGCATTTGAAAACTGGCAGCGCGCCGGGTAGTGATGGATTTCCGGCGGATTACTATAAAAAGTTCCGAACGCACCTGGCACCATCCCTGACCTGTCTGTTTAATGAGGTCTTGGGGGCAGCCTCCCTTCCACCGTCCCAGCGTGAGGCATTGGTCGTGATGATACCCAAGCACGGCAAACCCCTGCATGATGCGGCGTCGTACCGCCCCATCTCCTTGTTAAACGTCGACGTAAAAATTTATGCTTCGGTGCTGGCTGCACGTTTGAATCGGGTTCTTCCGGGCTTGGTTCATCCTGACCAGGTTGGCTTTGTGCCGGGTCGTCAGGCCGCGGACAACATCCGGCGTATGTTACAAGTTATTCATGTGGCCCAGCGGGACCCGCAACCAACGTTGCTAGTGGGCATTGACGCTGAAAAAGCCTTCGACCGGGTGGATTGGGAATATTTATGGTGTGTTCTGGAGCTAATGGGCTTTGGCCCTAACTATATTGGCTGGGTTCGTAGCCTCTACCAGCAGCCCCGGGCGTGCGTTCGGATTAATGGGGGACACTCGCGGCATTTCTTTTTGGAGAGAGGTACACGTCAGGGTTGCCCTCTGTCCCCCCTGCTTTTCGCCTTAGCGATGGAACCCCTGGCCCAGAGCTTTCGAGATCACCCGGGATTGCGAGGGGTCCGCATTGGTTCCGCGGAATACCGGATCGCGCTCTTTGCGGATGACATCATTTTATCCTTGGTGAATCCGTCTGCTTCTCTCCCCATCGCGATGCAGCTGTTCGCGGATTTCTCTCGGGTCTCCGGCTTTAAAATCAATTATGCTAAATCGGAGATCTTGAATGTTGGGGTCCCTGGGGCGGTTTGTGCGGAGCTTCGAGAGGCTTACCCTCTCCGCTGGGTGCCTGGCACTCTAAGATATTTAGGGGTGAATTTGACTGTGGAACGGGCGGATCTTTTCAAAGCTAACTATGATCCCTTGCTTCGTCAGGTCCGGCGGGACTTGGAGGTCTGGAACGGCCTACTCCTCTCCTGGTTTGGACGTATAGCTGTTGTCAAGATGGTGGTTGTCCCACGTTTCCTTTACTTCTTTCAGGTTCTCCCGATCCCTATCCCGCGAGCTACTTTGGCGGCCTGGCAAAAGTTACTCATGAAGTTTGTGTGGCACTATCGTCGCCCGCGCCTAGCACGGCAGGTTCTCTTTGCCCGTACGCGTACCGGCGGTATGGGAATGCCCAATTTATCTTGGTACTATGCGGCAGCGCAGTGTCGGGCGGGGTGGAATGGATGATTGCCGATAGCACTAAGCGATGGGTGCAGATGGAAATGAGTCTGGTGGGGGGAGCGGGGTTGGGGGACTGGCTGTGGCTTGGACCACGACTCCGCCGTGGCAAGTGCACTAGTAACCCTTACGTTTCTCATACCCTCCGTTGCTGGGATCAACATTTTCGATCACGTGATGTGGACATATCCCCTTTAGCCCCTATAGTTGATAACACCTCCTTCCCACCGGGTTTAAGTGATGTAGCTTTTCGGCAATGGGGACACCTTGGTCTCAGCCGGGTCGGTCAATTTTTTGCAGATGGTCGGTTGCAACCCTTTCATGCCCTACAGGCCGAATTTGATCTTCCGGCGGGGCATCTCTACCAATACCTGCAGGTGACGCATTGGGTCAATTCTAGGTCCGTTCGACCCCACGTTGCTCGAAACCTGACAGACCTGGAGCGCTACTGTGAGGGGTGTACTACTACTAGGGGTCTTGTGGCGACCCTATATGCCCATTTGCAGGGGGCCCAGAAGTGCCCCACACGGCATAGGGTGCTCTGGAGCTCTGACCTGGGTCTCTCCTATACTGATCAGCAGTGGGAGACAGTGGAAAAGCGCCTGTGGCAGAGCTCGGTTGCGACTAATGCCCGAGAAACGAACTATAAATTGCTGTATCGTTGGTATATGACTCCAGCGCGGATCGCTCGTATGTATCCCGGGGCTGGGGACCTCTGTTGGCGTAACTGTGGGCAGCGGGGTACCCTGGGACACATTTGGTGGGCGTGCCCCCGCATTCGCTCTTTTTGGAAAGGTGTACAGTTCCGGCTGCAGATGCTTTTGGGACTGAGTATCCCCTGGGATCCGGGGATTTTCCTTTTTGGGGCCCATGTGCCGGGCGGCCGGGCTCTGCAACTTGCCTTACTCCGGCACGGCTTGAATGCGGCTCGGCTATCCCTGGCAGCGTCCTGGAAGCAAGCTTTGGCCCCCTCTTTCCAGGTCTGGCTGGAACGCATGTGGGATACATACTCTATGGAACGAGGGGTAGCGGTTGGCAGAATGCGCCTGGCTCGTTTTGAATTGGTATGGGCGCCCTTTGTGTCGCGTTATGGTGCGTGATAGTCCAGGATAAACGGGGATACTACACCGACCTCTTCGGCGGTTGGCCCCTTCTCTGTGTTCTCACGCTCACCTCTGTCCCGAGCTCTGACCTCCACAAGTCATAGATGGGGGGGTTGGGAGGTGGGGGTGGGGGGTCCCGGGTTCGGGATGACATGGGGGGGGGTAGGGAGGTTGTGGGGGGGGGGGTCCAGGTTTCTTCATTATAAACGTATAAAAATGAAGACATATTGTAGGTTGCTGTTGTGACCTGATGTTGTACTGTTACTGTTGCATCCTTCTTTTTTGAGGATCCTGGCGGTTACTGTATTTTTGTATTCTTTGGAAGTCTTTCAATAAAAAAAAAAAAAAAAAAAAAATAGTATGCCAATCAAGCTGTTGATTTAGTCCCTCAGGACATACAGATTGTAAACGAAAAATCCACCGCTGTTCTAAATTCTGTAGAGCTTGGATTCTATCACCCCCACGAGGGTTCGGGGGTACATGATCCAAGATTCGCCAGCGGAGATCAGCAAAATCATGTGTGTGTTCCAGGCAATGGCTAACCAAAGGCGCCGAAAGCGATTGAGTGTGTAAGCGAGAAGCATGCTCCCCCAACCTTTGTTTACACATCCGCGAGGTTCTTCCAACATATGGTAATGAGCAAGGGCACACGATCAAATAAACTACAAAAGCAGTAGTACAGTCGGTGTGCCAGCGGGTATAATAACTCTTCTGTGTACGCCCATCTGTCCAAAGCAAACCTGATAGAGTGCTCAAACAAAAAGAGCACGTTCCACACGGAAAATGACCGGCATTATCATGTGCTGAAAGTGATCGATCCACAGGAGCCGTGGTCTTCATCAAAAAATCCCGCAGATTTGATTTGCGAGAATAAGCAATTTGCAATGGTTTTTGAAAGCAGGAATGAATGGCTAAGACAGGCCAGAATTTATGAAGCAAATGAACAACGGAGGTGGTACCACGCATAAAGGGAAAAACACCCGTTATTTTATCAATAGGAGGTGAAGGTTCCCGAGGACCCAAAAGCCATTCGCGATGAGTATAACAAGCCTGTTTATAGGCTAAATGAACAATCCTAGGCGGGTAGCCTCTGGAAAGAAGTCGAGAGCTCAATTCCGCAGCATGAATTTTAAATTCTGAGAGCTCCGTGCAGTTTCGCCGGAGCCGTAGAAATTGGCCATATGGTAAACCCCGTTTAAGAGCAGGGGGGTGGTAGCTGTCAAATCGCAACAATGTGTTTCGTTGCACTGGCTTCCGAAATAGAGAGGTCAAAAGACCTTCTGGGGTGGATTCAATTGTGATGTCCAGAAACTGAATCTTGTTCTGTTCCACTTGGGCCGTGAATTGTATATTAGGTTTAAATGAATTCAAAAATCCCAGAAAAAAATCCAAATCAGTTCTACTGCCAGTCCAGATGAAGAAAACATCATCCAAAAATCGATGCCACAATGAAACCCAGGAGAACAATGGATGTGAATAAACATATTGGTCTTCAAACCATGCCTCTATTGCTACAATCTACATCTTAAGCCCTTCCAAAAATCATTTCCTTTTTTTGGAGCTTTCCTGGGAGTGTTTTTTTTAGTGTTTCCCATTGATATCACTGTTGCCCAGCTGGATTATAATTTTTTAGAATTTTGGTGTGGTCATTTTCTATTTTTATTTGCTATTTTGTTCTGTGCACATGTATCACACTGCTCACGTTTTGTAGGTTTCCCTGGTTTTGCTGTACATTGCTGACAGAAATGGTTTCTCTTCCCTTTAAATCGGCTCTACCTCGATTTTCACTCGCGGTATTTTTTTAGTTGAATTTCAGCCCCGCTCCTGTGCGGGGAGCCTCTCCCCTCCCACTCTCCACCCATTGACCCCGTCCCTCCGCCCCTCGGGAGCCTTCCTCCGCCCTCAGAATGCCTTTCCACGCCTCTATCGCACATCAGCGCGCCGCGCACTTGTGCGGGCCCGTTAGCGCAGCGTGCACGTGTGTGGGGCACAAAAATGCACTATTAGCGTGCGCTAAGGTACCTTAGCGCATGCTCAAGTGCGCCCCGCACAATTGCGCGGTTTAGTAAACATACCCCTTAAACTTTGAGTTTGCCAAAACAGAAAGCAAGAAAGATTTCTTCATAAGGATAGTTTTGTTTTGACATGTTTTATGTCAAAGTGTAAACTAATAAATATAGATATTGCTGTGTTTTAATGTAACCTGATACCTAATTTGAAATAATCTTAAGTCCAAGGGGTCCCATCAAAATGGTCCCCACAATTACTGAGACCCAAGCTATGATGGTGTGTAGATGCAGGAAGTGATTTTCTTTTAGGTCAACAAAATTTAAGGGGTATGTTTACTAAACCGCGCTACTGTGCGGGGCGCACTTGTACCTTAGCGCACGCTAATGATGCGTTTTTGTGCCCCGCACATGTGCGCGCCGTGCTAACGGGCCCGCACAAGTGCGCAGCGTGCTGATGTGCAATAGAGGTGTGGAAAGGCTTTCGGAGAGCGGAGGAAGGCTCCCCAGGGGCGGAGAGACGGGGTCAATGGGTGGAGAGTGGGAGGGGAGAGGCTCCCCGCACACGAGCAGGGCTGAAATTCAACTAAAAAAATACCGTGAGTGAAAACCTCACGTTAGAGCCGATTTAAAGGGAAGAGAAACCATTTGTCAGCAATGTACAGCAAAACCAGGGAAACCTACAAAACGTGAGCAGTGTGATACTTGTGCACAGAAACAAAATAGCAAATAAAAATTGAAAATGACCAACAAAATTATAAAAAATTTTAATCCAGCTGGGCAACAGTGATAGTACTGGAAAACATTAAAAATCACTCCCAAGAAAGCCAAAATTATAAAAAATTTTAATCCAGCTGGGCAACAGTGATAGTACTGGAAAACATTAAAAATCACTCCCAAGAAAGCCTCAAAAAATAAATATGAATTTTAGAAGGGTCTACGCTCCATCCCCATACAAGGTAAATGATCCCACAGTGAAATAGCAATGATCAGGGTTTCCCTCTCCATTGGACAGGTTACTTAAGGCATGCACATTTCCACAACAGCAGGGCGGGCAGGTCTTAATGGGCAACTGGACAGATGCTGGGAAAGGGGATACAGAGGGCTGCAGGCGGAATATGCTGTGGTGCAGCTGGGGCACAGTGCGGACTAGGCAGATGCCTAGATGGCACCTAGGAATGCTGAAACTAAACAGCAGCCAGACAGCAACTGATGAGGGCCCAACATGGGCACAAGAGTGTTTAGCACAGTGTCACAGGGGATAGTACCCAGCAGGTACCCCCAAGGGCACAGAACATTGGCAGGCGGTGATTGGCGGACGTGCGGACAAATTTGCAGGCACCCCCCTACCCCAGAACCCGCACCATAGGCCGCTGCCTACCCGTACACAGGATGGCCTGGAACTGCGTACCACCATCACCACCAGCAGAAGGGCATGTCAGCAGGGTGGCACAGGGGTACTGGAGGTGGAGGGGGGCAGTGGCAGCTGGCCAGAGCAGACCATGGCCTAGCCCTGTGTAGGTGGGTGCAATGCACTGCAACAGACAGGCCCTGCCGGACAAACAGTCATGGTATCAGGGAATGCACTGTCTGTGTCAACACGGTGGTGCAGTGCACACAACCAGCGTGTTTGGAGACAGGTCACAGGTTCAAGCCCCAGCTGGGGCTCCTGCCAATCCAGTCCCCATATTTTACCCACAACTTACTAGTGATAGTAAATACGAACCTTTACTGCAGAGCACATAAGCATGGCTCAAACACCTCTATTTTACCCTACAGAGCACAGACACCAGAAACATGCACATTACCTAGAGCAGATTCCCCCAAATGCAGTCCTGGAGGTCCACAAATCCTTCAGGGTTTATGCTGTCTCCAATCTAAGGATGGAGCGGTACTGGTGGTGGAGGTGGCAGCAGCTGGTGGCCACAGCAGACCATGGCCTAGCCCTGTCCAGGTGTGTGCCGTGCACTGCAACAAACAGGCCCTGTCGGATGTACAGTCATGGACTCCCCAGGGAATGCAGCATATCTGTGGCAACATGGTGGTGCAGTGCACAGTATGTGCAACAACAGAAGGTCACAGGTTCAAAGCCCAGCTGGTGCTACTGCCAATCCAGTCCCCATATTTTTCCCACAACTAAACCCGTGATAGTAAGGACAAACCTTTACTGCAGAGAACATACGCATGGTTAATACGCCTATATTTTACCCCACCCAGCACAGACACCATAAACAGGCACATTACCTAGAGCAGAGTCTCCCAAATGCAGTCCTGGAGGGCCAAACCCCATTCAGATTCCATGCTGCCTCTCATAAAGATGCCTATGCTGCATATCTATGCACCACCCACTGTTCCGTCTAAGCTGTGCGCGCGCACACACCTTGCCGAGCGAGCGCACATACTTTACAACAGAGCGCACAAAAATTTTGGTTCTGATTCTGATAGAAAACAACACAGACGTCTTAAAATTTAAAAGTTGTTGCGTATTTACGGTTTTCACAAGTTCTACAATATTTTCTAGTGCAATCAATGTGGTGTAGATACTGTATTCTGACGTGTAGTCAAATTTTAAAGTATATAACTCCGAGTGTCGTTATGTGGTGCACAAAAATTTAACCTTCCTTCAAAAGCTGCACAGCTGATATTTTATGCGCACACAGCCTACAGAAAATTAGAGGGAACATTGGCACCACCCCCATGGTATGCAGATGTATCTCATGCATATTCATGAGGGACAGCATGAAAACCCGAACAGTGTTTGGCACACCAGGACTGGAGTTGGGAACCTCTGCCGTAAAGCAGCAGCCAACAGGGGCAGACACTCACACCCACACCCACAGGCCCCATTAGCCAATGCCTCCTGGAGAGGCAGGACATTGGGCCCTGCGTGCATCCCCCAATACTAGCACTTGCATACCTTAGCAATGCCACCCTACACCTGGGTATACGGTATACAGCTATCAAACGTTTGCTAGGATTACTGGCAGATAGCAATTCCTACATTAAGCACAGTTTGTTGATTGAGCTCCATCATAACAATCATTCTGATGTCTGTGGTGTGTGCTTCAGGTCTGGTCGATGACACTGTTTACCACCCTGGGGAGTGACCCCCAACAGTATTGCGTACCATATCCATGCCTGTACTGTGCCCTGACTGGTGTGGTGGCCAGGGCTGCTAGACTCCTCTTTAGTAGCACAATGCTGGCATAGGTGTGGGAGTGTTTGTCTGTCTATCCAGTGTGTGGTGGCTGCAAACACCCTCCACCGCCCACACTGCCAGCACTGTTGCCAGTATTGGCCTGCCAATGTGCATAATGAGGAGCAAGGTACGATGGGTATAGCCCTGACAGGGTGCCCTGCCTGGATGCATCTGCACAGGCCATAGGGCAATGGCTGGGGCATTGTAGTGCCCGGCCACCACCTGCACAGACAGGGTGACCACAGCATGTCGTGTTGGGAGATCACTCTCACCCTGACTGAGCAGTGACCACGGCATGTCTAGGTTCCCCCATAGGGCTATATAGTATTTCTCTTGGGTGATATTTATGGGTTCCCTTATGGGGCCCAATCACTGACTTCTCTGCTTGGTGTGTATGCTGGCAGCCCAGTTCTGGGTGCACGCATCTTCTCCAGAAACATGCACTAAGGACTAGCTTGCAGACTGTCTGCAGCTAGTATGTGTTTTGCTGGAACACCTTGCAGGGTGCAGCGGCTGGCGGCCTGCTGCTGGTGAATGTCAGATAGTGGTGGGGGGCAGCTGGGCATTTCAAGGCCTACTGTCTGTCTGCTATTGCTTTATGGGTGGGTACAGATACATATTGCCTGCTCTGTAGAGTGTCTGATCCCCAGCAGGACCGGGGTTGATGGTCCCCTCTACTGCCAACATTTCAGGGAGGTATGTGGATCTGTTGGTAGGAGACCCTGTTTCCCACCCTCAGCCCCAGGGGGTGGGTTGGGTGGTACATAATCCACCTATGGGTCCATACTGTCCTATCATATAAATGGCGTTCTTTTCTTATTTCCCTAAATGATATAGTATTGTAAACCGCTCTAATACCTTTTGGTCTGAGCGGTATATCAAATTCAAATAAACATAAACATAAGGCCTAAACCTGACTGGGAAATACAGATGTATCCAAGGTGTGTCTGCAGGACCTACCTATCTCACACACTAGCACTGCTGGGGACCTGCAGCATGGCCTATTTCTGCCATGGGAGGTGCTGTGGACCAGGTGCTGGCCGCCCGACCGCACCTTCAGTGCGAGCACAGTACCCGCACAGTACCCGCACAATGTGACGGTGTGTAGCTACTCTGTGCCAGTACCACACACGGTTAGTTCCCCTACCAGGCCTAGGTGCTTTGGGGGTGCATACCCCATCTGCAGATCACCTGTAGACTGCTGCTTTGCATGTGAAGTGCATCATGGGTGCGAGAGGACTAACCCTACGCTGGTAACTGCAGCACACAGTCTGCAGATGTTATTTTGTAGCCAGCCAGACATCTCTTTATAGTTGAAGAGCTATAGCCCACTGGTGACTGCACTACCTGTGGAGCCAGAGGTTGGTGGTTCGAATCCACAGTGGGTTGATGTATTTTATTTACCTTACCTATTTACATTCCCCCATATACTGCGCTATTCTACACCATTGCGGTTTACATTGCACAAACTGGACATACATTTAACAGGGCATTATAACTTGGGGATAGGTATTTTACAGCGTACATGGGGGGCTGTCTGGGGCAGTTTGTGTGTACTTTCAAGTGGTACAGGCAGCAGAAAGACCCTCACAGTGCTGTGACCTTAAGGTGCCTTATGGGGCACCGGAAGATTACAGCACTGTGAGGGTGTTTCTCCTGGGATCACTGCTGTAACGTAGAAAGGAAAATGCCTCAGGTAACACTGTTATAACGTAAGAAGATAGATGACTCACGCAGTACTGATGTACATTAAAAGCACTATGCTTCACTCAGCACTGCTGTATAATAATGTGTAATGCCTGAGACAGGTAATTGACCCCACTGGGGGATTGAACTCATGACCACTGGTTAACCAATCCATGTATTACCCATTGTGCTACACCTCTGTTGCAATGTTTGCCGGTCTGCGCACCTACTTCAGGTTTCCATGTGTTCACATGCGCAGTGCTGCCAGCACAAGCAGTACTGTCACCTGTCAGTGCCTCATAGGGCGCCCCATACAGCACCTTCTACAGCTTCCTATGGGCAACATTATAGGGTGGCATGGCGGACAGTGCACCTTAAAATGTGGCCTCTGGGGTACCTTAGGAGGCGCCTTATGCAGCACCTTATGTTACCATACTTTGAAGGTGTTTGCTGGCACCACTAATTAATTTAAAAAAAAAGCCTCCTATAGCAATATTCCCCATAACAGGTAATGCCTCAGGCAGCCTTCTTCATTGGGCACTGTGGGGGATTGAATCCCTGATCCCTGCACCATTGGTCAGTGTCTTAACCATTGTGCTGTGGTTCTGTTCCCATGCTTGCACATCAGCGCGCCGCCTTATGCTGCCCAATAGTAAAATGCCTCCTAAAACAAATTCCCATAACAAGTAATGCCTCAGCCAGCTGTCTTCATTGGGCACTGTGGGGGATTGAACCCCTGATTCCTGCACCATTGGTCAGTGTCTTAACCATTGTACTATGGCTCTGCTCCTCTGCTTGCACATCAGCGCGCTACTTATGCCTCCCCCACAGCTTTCTCATGCGCTAATGTGCGGGGCACACATGGGCGCCGCGCACCTTAGCGCATGAATAATCCCGGTTTTGCTTTTTTCTGACTGACACGCCCACTCCTTATATGGCATCTGCACACTAGCACGGCCCGCACATTACCGGGGTTTTAGTAAACATACCCCCAAGTCTCTAAGGGCTTCCCAAACCCATCCCGGGGACTTGCTACTAGTCAAGTTCTCAGAAACATTTACAGTGAATATGAGAGAAATTGGCATACATCTGATTTCCGGTGTATGCAAATTTTTCATGCATATTTATTGCTCATATCTTGAACATTTTGCTGGCTGTGGTATTTTAAGAGCAGGTTCGGGAAACACTGCAACTGCCCCAACAACCATAAGGCTGTCACTGATGCAAATGTTTTGACTATGTTATATAGATAAAGTTTAAGTTCTGAGGATGAAGTTAAAAAGAGATAAACCTGGTCTATAAGAACCTCTGCGCATGATGTCTTGCTGACCTTTAGTCATAAGCATAGATGTGAAGGCTAATTGATAATATGATCATTGCCTGAGACCAAGCACTAATGATAACAAATTAAGGTCATGTGTGAACATCTTAAGAGGTTTACCACCATGTTTAGGAAGCCAGTAAAGAATCAGTGGTTCTCTGAAGTCACTTCAGTGAACTGCTTGGAGTGGAGGAGAAGCCTAGTGGTTAGAGCACTGACTTGAGGGCCAAAAGACCAGAGTTTGATTCCCACTAGCACTCCTTGTCAGAAGAATCTAAGTTGTCAGTATCCCTGTTTAATGTACGTTTCCAAGTTTAAGTTACAATGTAAACTGCTTTGAATAAAAAATGATAAAGCAGGATAAAAAAAACTGTTGAATAAACAAATAAAAACTATGCTTGCTTCAAAATCCACATTAAGTTTTCAGACATCCAGAGAGTCTCCAAATCAATAGAAGGGTTAGGAGGGGAAGTTTTTTGCTTTGGAATTTTCCACTTATTTTTTTTGGGGGGGGAGTTGTTTATGCAGTTTATATTGTGTAGCACATTGCATGCATCTGTATTGCGTGCTTCTGCACACATCTAACTTTCATAGAATTCCCACAAGGCTTTGTATACAACAAACTCAGACAGTACGTTCAATAATGTGATCATCATGACAGTGTAGAGTTCTTGAAATCACATTACATTTTCTTTTATTGTAAATTTTTAAGTGCATCCTTTTTATTGCATATTTTTTACTGGACCATATTATGACCCTTCACTTACTTATCAACAATAACCTAGTCTTCTTGGAGAAGTTCCCAATTTCCTAGCTGCCTTAACCTTTTCTAATATGGCAAATAGTCCAACCCCCTATTTAAATGACTTGCTTTCTGCTGCACTTTTTTTGACTCTTATGTTGAAGAGCAGGCTTCATGAATAACACTTATTCTGTAGCTGGGTCTGCAGCAGGCACCCTGGAGGAAGATGAGTGAAGTGTCAGGAAGTTGTTTGCCCCTTGGCAGGCAACATGAAGCTAGGTAACCTGAGCCCCAAGCATGCATTAACTGTTACTACTTCAGCAGAAGGTCATAAAGTTGTATAGGTAGCCAGGAAACTTGCTATTATGGCATCTACTGTCTTGTTGTCCATAGGAAAAGCAGGACAATAAAACATAAATGCACTCCTTTGGGATTTCATTATTCAGCCTTACCTAGTTTGCTCTTTCTTTTCTCCTGTTAGCAATGCACTAAAATTCCCCTTTCACATTCTGCCAACTGAACGATACAGCTCCAGTCAAGACTATTTTTTCCTTCTTACATTTTGATTTTTTTGTTCTTTCACATTGAAAGGTTAGAATATGTATAGATCAAAATACATTAAAGTAGGGCTTCTTTTGCTAAACTGTATTTTAAAACAGAATGGAAAAACGGTCAAGGGTGTGAAGAACTTGGTGAAGACCTTTTAATTGACCTTGTATTGCATGACTGCATCAATATCTCCTTTGCTCTTCAGTTAGCTGTTTCCTGGCCTGACAACTAAAATGCCCAGCTGTAAAAAAAAAAAAAAAAAAAAAACATGGTCTTGCCTTTTGCTGACTGCTAGCCTTTTCTTGTCGAGCAGTTTTTATAGTAGGCAAACAATTTATGGTGTTACCATCTGCTTTCCCAAGGCATGAATGAAGGAAATAGGGGAGGGGGGAAGATGAGATTTATGGAGTTAAGATTATTTTAACCACATATTTATCTAGTCTGGCTAAAATCTGCTAGCTTAGATTTAGACAAAAAAGGAGCCTGGTCAGGGCATGCCCCTGTATGGGGTTCTCAGATTAAGCCAGTTGGCATAATATTCTTCGTAAGTCACATTGTATACAAATTCCAAGGGGGCATAGTTAGGAGGTGCCCTTTTTTAGTGCTGTCAAGTCAGTGCTGATGCCTGGCAACTCAGCTACCTCTGGAGTTTCTTGACAATGTATCACAGAAAGTAGATTACCAGCCTTTCCTTCCAAGGCAATGGAGGGTAAAGTGACTTGCCCAAGGTCACAAGGAGCACCAGTGGGAATCAAACCCTTGATCTTCTGGGTACTAGACAGTTGCTTGAGCCACTAGGCGGCTACTCCACTCCAGAAGGTACCCTAACAGGCCAAAAATCCACTTATTTTACAACGGGAATCCATTTTTGTGACCAAAAAATTGCCATTTCAGGTTTTACACCTTCTCGGAGGCAAGCATAGCTTTTTAAAAAGTGCTCATTTCAGCCAGGGCTTTACATGAAGGATTAAGAGATTAATTTTTCTTAATCCCCTGTTTAATGTTCTCTTCCAAAAAGTAAAAGATATAGAATTGTGGGCCCTTACTTAATTGGTGGGACTTGTATCAATAGGTTTCTAAAATGTCCCAGATGCACAGGGAAATCGCTGAGTTGGTGGTGCTTGGTGTTCCCACTTCTACGCACCATACCTCTGGAATGCACTCCCAGAAAGGATAAGAACCACCATTGACTTATGGGACTTCTGTAAAGAACTAAAGACATACCTCTTTTCAGAGTAATATGGACCAGAAACAGAACCAATATAGGAAACATAACCTCTACAATAAATATGACCCCATTAACAAAGCTAACAGTATAACCCAAATCAATTCCTACAACCTAATAACTCCCTCAGCCTGTAACAACCAACCATGTAAAACCAAGTTGATGTACTGTTCTATGTAATATACCCAGTTATTGTTTAAAGTTCCCTCTCCAAGTTTAATGACCTGTTCTGTGTAATTCTCAATGTTGCTGTTCCATGTAAACCGCTTTGAATATAAGAAAAGCAGTATAGAAAAATTGTTAAATAAATAAAATGTGTTTTTTTAACATGGTATCTCCTGCTGTGCATAGAGGCAATCCACGTGCACGCCTTTATATGTATTTTACAGATGCAGAGCCTTTTTCTTTGGCTTAAACAATGAAGTGAATTTTCTACATCCCAACATGGATGTCTTAACTCCCCTCTTCACTTCCTATCGAAAACAGCCTTTAAATCTGACAGCCTAAGATTTATAGTAAAACCTAACCAGATATTTGGCTATGACTTTGGTCTATTAGCTGCGCCTGAATATCCAGACAAATTTGATTGGTTAAAATTAACCAGTTTACTTTGCCACTTGGCAGCTCTTTTTACCGCAGGAACACTAGTTATTGTACTTTCATCTAACACTGGGTTGTAATGGCAGAGAGCCACTTGCAGGTTCCCTAAAGGGTTGTCTGCTCATTCTAGGAGCCGCCATACGCACTGCCAGCATTGTTGTACCATGTTAGACTTGGAGATACAAAGACGATGGATGACATCACATTCAGAAGCGACACTGTACTCTCTGATGTTCATCTCCACATGCCAAACAAAAGCCATCTCATGGTGCGACTGAATACCATTGGGCAGCCAGGTAATGTGTAAGGTTTGCTGTATAATAACATTTTACATTCTCTGTTACCAAGGTGGCATGTAAGCGGGGACCGTTTCCCAGAGTTTCACCCAAGGGAAAAAGGGCTGGGCGAGGATTGGCTTTTTATCCGTTTTAAGACTTTATTGGTGATTTCAAGATTGAACTAAACTCACAGCAGCACATCATTATAGTCCGGGTGTGAAGAAGAGGCTCAAAGTTCACACAGATGTGCATGGGGGCAAGGGTGGCATATACAAACCCTTTCATGATGGGAGATAAATGGCACCCAAAGCAAAGGAATTTTAAGTAAAAATTACTACAGCACAGTATGTTTAATTGAAATTTGGCTTGTACCTGTTCATATAATCGTTTCATTCGATGATGATAGCAGGCTTCAGGCTGTGTAATGCCGAGTTTTGTGATGGTTCAGTAGGATGTTCTCGGCCTTGTAGCCTTCTCTCCTCTTGTGTGATAGCTGTATCCTTGAAACCTTTTCTTTCTGCCCCCCACCCCTTCCCCATTTCTGTAGAGATACTAGTTTTAGCTCCAGCAGTTTCCATGGAGGTTTTCTGGCCCTTTTTGCATCCAGCACATCTGCCTCTATGGCCAGTGTACAGTGGGCCCCAACCATCCAGAATACCTGTACTGAAGAAGCTGCCATGGAAGTGATGATTACGCTGTTGCAGCTCCGTGTCCCCTGGTGTACCGCAGTCTGTCTTCAGACTGTTTTGCGTTGTACATGCATTGAATGTTAGCTTTTGGCAGTACAAGTCCAATGTTTCTAGGATGGGTGTATTAAACATATATTTGGGAGCCAAAATGCTTGAGTAAATTTTAGAAGCACAAGACTGGAAGTTCTCTTTCCATTCGAGGAGGAAGTGCTCTCGTGATGTAATATAGTATATGGTGGCAGATAAAGACCAGTATGGTGCATCTAGTCTGCCCAGTAAGGTGTCTAGAGTGGTTGGACTCGCCCCTCTGTGCAGGTCACCTCCCTCTATTTGTTGACATATAAAAGAGATTTGTTGGTTTTGATTCCATCCTCTTGCCATCTAGGAATCCTCTGGGCCAGTGTTCCCTCTAATTTTCTGTAGGCTGTGTGCAGCTTTTGAAGGAAGGTTAAATTTTTGTGCGCCACATAACGACAATCGGAGTTATATACTTTAAAATTTGACAACACGTCAGAATACAGTATGCACACCACATTGATTACTAAATGAAGCGGGAAATTTCTAGTAATTACAATCATAACTTAACTTTTAAGACGTCTGTGTTTTCTATCAGAATCAGAGCCGTAATTTTTGTGCGCTCTGTTGTAAAGTATGTGCGCTTGCTCGGCGAGGTGTGTGCGCACACACGCGCACAGCTTAGAGGGAACAGTGCTCTGGGCCTGTCCCATGCCATTTTGAATTCTGTCACTGTTACTGTCCAAAAGCATATAAAGACTGTTTCAGATATACACACTTCAGCGTCGCTGAGAATATGGATCAATAGAGAACTTCCTGCTATTCTACTTGCTTAAGTGACCCAGGCGGGAAAAGCATTTCACAGCCCTTTTTATGAGAGTAATTTTCTAACAAGCTGCTGAAGACCAAGTAGGTGCCTAACTTGAGGCTGTTTTTTTAAGATACATAGGACCTGTTTGCTAAAGGTCTTCTCCCGTTTTGTGTCTATGGGAAAAATGCTTAGTAAACAGGGTCCATAGGTGCCTTTTTACCTTTATAAAATACTAGGAGCAAAGTGTTAGAAATGACGCCTGGATTGAAGCTACAGATATATACATCTACTTCGGAACAGCCGTAAATGTACATGCTGCCCAAACTCCGCCCCTGAATGTGCTTACAAGTGGGTTGTGTGCATTGTGCATACTTTTACACACAGCCTCGGGGATAATTTTATACATACCCTTATACATAGAAGAAAATCTTTAAATTACCCCCCCTAAATATAAGCTCCATTCCATAGTGGTCAAATCCACTTTCAGGTGAGCAAAGAGTTCCAAGTCTTACTCCTCAGCACCTCCCAGGAAAGCTAGGATATTTGGATCCTTTGTGAGGAAATTCTTTTGGAATGCTATGTTTAACATCCCACATAGCATCTTACCAGCTCTTCATGTGTATGCACTTGTGGAATATGATGTGCAATCTAGACAAGTTTGCATATTTTCTCCATCCAGAGAAAGCTGCATAGCTCTAGTTCCTAGTGAATCAAGGGCAAGAGTGCAGAAAATACACTGAGCGACACACATTTTTGATACTGAGAGGAGGCTCTCGATGTAATGGTGCCCGGAGACTCTCATGGCTCTGGATCTCAGATTTACAACCTAGTGTGCAAGAGTCTGCTACCCTCATCAAGCAGCCTAGTGACAGTCTTAAGACCCTCTTGGTCCACTTCTGATTTGGTCTCCTTTGCTCTTCACTCTGGTACCTCCTAGATGACAAGGAGGCCCTATTACATCCCAGTCACAGAAACACCAGGAGTATCTGATTTGGTGTAGGGAAACTCCACTACCAGTATCGTGTACTGCCATTTGGCCTCGCATCTGCTTCTCACATTTACCAAATGCCTTGCACTTCTCAAAGTCAATATTTGCAGTCTGGGCGTGAATGTGTATTGGTACTAGAACGATTAGTTGGTGAAGAATACAACTCAGGAAGGAGTTCAAAAATCCATGTGCAGGAGCATCCAGGTGTTGGAGTAACTAGGATTTGTCACATCTATTGGAGTTTATCAAAGCTCTGCTAGACACAACTCAGGTGAAAAGCTTACCTTGACTGGGGGTGATTGTGGGAGATGCACAGAAGAGTCAGCAGATGTCATTAAGAAATATTTTGAAGATGCAGGCCACATGGCCTCGACATCACACCCTTGGCATGTCTCAAAATGAGAGAGATGAGTGGACTCTGAGCATGCAGTGGACACAGTCCACTCACGGACTCAGCAACGTCATCTGTCACAATTCCACCCTTCCCTCTCCCCCCCACCCCGCCCTCAAGACTCCTTGTCCATGCGGATTATCCATTCCAATCTGGCCAAAGGATTACCTTTCTAAATTCTTCTTGTTAAAAGCTATTCACAACAGATGCATCCAGGCTGGGCCAGGAACCCCATTAAATGAATTTCACCATGTGAGGAATGTGGTTCTCCCCCTCCCCCAGGACTTTACATCAGATAAATTTTCTGGAATAAAAAACAATCTCAAATACTCTAAAGGTTTTCAGAGATTGGTTTGTCAGTCAAATTAGGTTGCAGATAGACAACCAAGTAGCCATGCACTACCTCAAAAAGCAGGAAGACACTGGGTCATACCTCTTGTGTTGGGAGACACAGGATGTGGAACTATGCCATCTTGTATGGGATGACACTCGAGGCCCATAATATCTTTGTAGACCAGGGGTCACCAACCTGCGGCCCGCGAGGTCCCTTCGTGCGGCCCGCGAGGCTCTACCCCGGTTAACATTACGTGCGGCCCGCCAAGGATTCCCGCCATTGTATCCACGCGCTCGCAGCTCACCGACGACCACCTGCAAGCGGTCCCTTCTCCTGTCAATGTCATCTGTGAAGCCGGACTTTAAGCGTTTGTCTGCTAGCATGAATCATCAGCCATCTCATTAAATTCAATAAAGGTGATCAGCCATTGCTTTCATAATTTTGCGTTTGTTGTTTTTTTTCGCGGGGAGAAGGGGGGTGCGGCCCGCGAGGCTGCCGGTAGTCGGCTGTGCGGCCCGCGGCCCTCTGGAGTTTGGTGACCCCAGTTGTAGACAGACTGAATCCTGTCTTTCAGCCCCTGCTCAGGGGAGTCACTTGGAGTATCTTTCAGGAGTAGAGCAGCCCTCAATAGATTTGTTTGCCACTTCTCAGACTAGCAAAAGCAAAAAGAATCCCCTGGTTCGGTAACAACAATCACAAAATAGAACCAAACCCAAATCAAAATTTTACCCCTATCTAAGATATCTTTTTTTGTTGGAGCAGGCTGGAGGCGACTGAAAGAACACAGCCGCTCCAGACAGCCAGTTCCTTGTTAATCAAACCAAATGAATATGGTACTTATCTAAGTAGTGTCCCAGTGAAGTGTTGTAATATCCATCAAGATCATTCGCCTGATAAAATCCTTATATGTTCCTCATTTTAATAGCGGTCAAAAGCAGCTTATCCACGATGCGCACGTTTCGGGCCACCAAGCCCTGTATCAAGTGTTCATAAACGCGCAGAAATCCCGCTTACATCCCAAAAGACAGCTAACACCGGATATAGAGGGTGAATCACACACATTGGCTAAGATAGTCGTCAGTCAGTCAGGAGCACCAATCACCAAATGGGAGACCCCACTGAACATTGGGGAATCCCTTGGTGTCATAGGTGACGTCATAATAAGCTTGGCCAATCTAGTTCCTTATTCAAGCCCATCGGATGGACCGCAGCCAGATCAAAAACCTGCTCACGCCGTGAGCAACAATTGAACTTTCCAGCAGGGAGCCGGGTTGACTGGTAGATTCACTAAGTTCAAAACAGTAGAGTGTATTTGCATACTTTTCCATAAATTCCTTCTTAAATATGTCAGCCTTATACTTTAATCGATTAGTAGTATTTCCCACATTTTTCGCAAGATCTAAATCACACATAAGAAAAGCGTACTGTGCACCTTAGACTGCAAGAGAGCTTTGGCCTTCTATTTGGAGCAGACTAAAACCATCCACCTAACTTGTTTCTTTTGACCCTAGTAAGTTGGGGATTGCTGTCAACAAATGTATGCTTTCATTTAAAGCCCAGTCTGGCTTGACTCGGGGCCATGTCGCACTTCAGAATGTTCAAAACGTGGCTGCATCAGTAGTCCACTTAAGATCAGCCTCCATGGAATACATGTGTAGAGCTGCAACATGGACTTCTCTCCGCACGTTCACATCTTGCTATTGCTTGGAAAGGTACTTGGGCACAACAGCAAGTGTGGTCAATCTGTTCATGGAATAACATCCAAGCCCATCCACACTAGGCCCAGTCTTTTTTTTTTTTTTGTTCTATGCAGTCCCCTTAAAATTAACATAGTAACATAGTGAATGACGGCAGATAAAGACCAGCATGGTCCATCTAGTCTGCCCAGCAAAGCAACAAGAGTAGGTGCACCTGCCTCTCTATGCAGGTCGCCTCTCCCCATGTCTTTTTGTTTAGGGGTGAACCCACATCTCCAGGAACAAGCAGGAATAAGTCCTCACATATGGGTACGTCGGAACCGACGGAGCCTGCGCGGGAAAGCTCCCCAGCTTCCCATAAGGAAGCTTTTGGGGCCTCCCACTGCACATGCGCGCTGCCTTCCCGCCTTCCTGACCAGCTCTCCTCAGTTTCTCTTTTTCCGCGGAGCCAGCAGGTCGTGTTCCTGTCACCGCTGAAGAAATTCTTATTTTAGTTTGTTTCTTTAGACCGTGTACCTGCCTTCCCCATACCGAAACCGGTACTGCCGGTCTCTTTTCTTTTCTTTAAAAAAAAAAACAAAAAAAAACAAAAACCCTTTTATTTAGCAACTTGGTGACTTCGGTTAGGCCTCAGGCCTACACAAATTCTCCTCATGGAGAAACCAGCCCCTGGTTTCAAGATGTGTACCAAGTGTAGTGCTGTTATTTCTGTCACAGACACCCATGACTGGTGTCTTAAATGTTTGGGACCTGACCACTCCATTCCAGACTGCCCATCCTGCTCCCAGATGTCTAAACGTGGTTTGCAGAACCGGGCCAACAAATTCCATGTGCTGTTTGCTTCAGATAATCCAGCATCACAGTCATCCAGGTCTTCCTCTCCGGATGGATCTCAGGTAACCAAACCTTCTTCGGGCAGGTCCTCAAAGAGCAAATCTCCTTCAAAGCATCGAGAGGCTCTCTCTTTTGAATCTGAGGATCCTGCCCCAGCCAAACAACCCCGGCGGGAAGCTCTGGCTTCCAAAGCACCATCTATGGGGTTACAGGTTGACATCGATGGCACGGCCTCGACTGATCACCTGTTAGACTGCTCTGGGGTACCGGCCCATGCCGGTACCGACATCCAGGCAGCAGTGGCGTCTATGGGCAATACTGTCCAGACCATGCAGCAGGCCGTTCTGGCTTTCATTAAAGCTGCGACGCCCTCGGTACCGCATCTAGCGGTTCCGCGTCCGGTTCCGGTACTGTCTTCCATACCAGAACCGAGACCATCATCTTCCAAACGCAGATCGGTTCCGCATGCCGGATCCGGGTTTTCACCCGATACCGATCCCATACCCGGTACGCCCGATGTCGATACCGATCGGTATGCGTATCGTGCGTTGGAAGCAAATAGAGGATTCTCTGATTCTTCTGAGGATTTTGACTCCTCTGATGACTCTGATGAGCTGTCTCTGGTTCTTCCTGAAGAGCCTTCTTCCCCAAAGAGGAGAATGTCTCCACCAGAGGATTTGTCCTTTCAAAACTTCATTATAGAAGTAGCTAAAGGACTTTCTATTACTACATCCTCTGAAAAAGAACCTAGATCAAAGAAATTGGATATTTTAGGATACCCTAAGGTTCCTAAAGAGGCAGTCACCCTGCCTATCCATGAAATCCTTCAAGAACACTTGATGGACTTATGGGAGGCTCCTCTAACGTTGTCTCCTCATTCTCGTAGGTTGGACACCATGTACCGGGTCCCTCCTTCTCCTGGTTTTCAAAAAACTCAGCTGCCTCACCATTCCATTGTGGTGAAGTCTGCGCTGAAAAAGATTAAGAGTACCAAAAGGCACTCTTCTACCCCTCCAGGGCGAGAATGTAAGACCCTAGACTCTTTTGGTAGGAAAATCTTCCAGGCTAGTATGCTTATAGCCAGGATTAATTCATACAGTCTGTATATGGGCATGTTTCTAAGGGAACTTGCCCTAAAGGTACGGCATTTTACCTCATTTATCCCTGAGGATAGAAAGGAGGAGTTCATTTCTCTGGTGAAACAGCTTCTAGATGTTTCTAAGTTCTCCAACAGAGCAGCCTTTGATTCCTTTGAAGGTGCCGGTAGAGCTTCGGGCATTGCCATTGCAGCCCGACGACTTGCTTGGCTCCAGGCCTCTGACCTAGAACCCTGGGTCCTGGATGGCTTACGGAATCTGCCCTGTACAGGTGAGAACTTATTTGGTAAAGACTGGCAAATTAAAGCCACTCAAATGGACGCAGAAAATGCTACCTTAGATAGACTTTCTAAGTCTACCTCTACTCCTGCCAAGAAAAAGTCTTTCAAGAGGCCTTACTACAAGAAGGTCAGATTTTCCACAAATACTGGCCAACAATCTTCTCAGCCTCGCTTTGCTGCTAAACATCAGCAGCCTAAACAGGCAAGGTCAAAGCCTGCAGTGTCTGCCACTCCCCAGGGGTTTTGACTTGCCCCTAGAGAACTTAACCTTTCTGGCTCTAGAACAACCAGAGCCCCTCACCATTCCCGGAAGATTAGCTCACTTTGCTCCCAGATGGGGGCAAATTACATCAGAGCAATGGACCCTCTCTATCATCAGAGAGGGCTACAAACTTCATTTTTCCAACCTTCCTCCATATACCATGGTGAGGCACTTCAATTCTCCCCCATCTCTCCTGGGCCTGTTGGGTCAGGAAATCTCTTCTCTCCTTGCCCAAGGGGCAATAGAAGAGGTTCCTCTTCTTCAACAAGGGACAGGATTCTACTCCCCTTATTTTCTCATACCAAAGAAGACAGGGGGATTCAGACCTATCCTAGATCTGAGAGAATTGAACAGATTTCTGTACAAGGAGAAATTCAAAATGCTTTCTCTAGGCATTCTCCTTCCATACCTTCAGAGTCAGGATTGGCTTTGTTCTCTAGATCTCAAGGATGCGTACACACATATACTCATCCACCCATCCCACAGAAAATATCTAAGATTTCTGTTTCAGGGAAAACATTTCCAGTACAGAGTACTTCCCTTCGGTCTAGCCTCTGCTCCAAGAGTGTTCACCAAATGCATGGCAGTTGTTGCCGCATTTCTAAGAGGTCTGGGAATTTTTGTATTCCCATATCTGGACGACTGGCTCATCCGAGCTCCATCTCAGTCAGAGGCCCAGATTTCCCTGGACCGCACAAGGCACATTCTGCAGTATCTGGGACTGGTGATAAACCTTCCCAAGTCTCAACTTATCCCTACTCAGTCTCTGGAATTCATAGGGGCCCAGTTGGACACCACCACTGCAAGGGCCTACCTACCTCAAGTCCGGGGCCAACGTCTGGTGTGCTTGGCCTCCCAAGCTCAGTCCAGCAGTCACTTGACAGCCAGAGAAATGCTGCGACTTCTGGGCCACATGGCCTCCACGGTACACGTGGTGCCCTACGCTCGTCTTCATATGAGAGCAGCTCAATGGACCTTGGCCACCCAGTGGACTCAGGCATCAGGAGCGCTCTCCGACCAAATACTCACCTCAAAGCGTCTGTTTTGGTCCCTCCAATGGTGGATGTCCACCAAGAATCTGTTGTTGGGGGCCCCCTTCCAACCTTTGTTGCCCCAAGCAACCCTCACAACAGATGCCTCCCAAACAGGGTGGGGAGCCCATCTACAACACCTCTCCACTCAGGGTACTTGGTCTCCACAGGAGACCACCCTTCACATCAACCTCCTGGAACTGCGAGCAATCTTCTTTGCCCTCAAAGTCTTCCATACCCTCCTTGTCAACCTGACCGTCCTAGTTCAAACAGACAATCAGGTGGCCATGTTCTACGTAAACAAATAAGGAGGGACAGGCTCTCTGTCGCTTTGCAACGAAGCTCTCAGATTATGGGCCTTCGCCAGAGAGCATCAAATTCAACTTCTGGCAGTGTATCTTCCAGGGGTTCAAAACTCTTGGGCAGACAGACTCAGTCGAGTTCTGCTTCCACACGAATGGTCCTTGCATATGGACCAGATACGCAGAATCTTTCAGGAATGGGGAACCCCGGACATAGACCTCTTTGCAAGTCCGTGCAATGCCAAACTTCCCCGGTTCTGTTCCAGGACTCCGTGTCAGAGAGCTCAGGCCAACGACGCCTTTCTCCTACATTGGGGTCAGGACTTCCTATATGCCTTTCCACCCATTCCTTTGATTCCCAAGACTCTGTTCAAACTCCAGAGGGATCACGGATCGATGATCCTCATAGCTCCACGCTGGCCATGCCAAGTGTGGTTCCCTCTACTTCTGCATCTTTCCCAGGGACCCTCCCTGGACCTGGGAGCTGCGCCAGACCTTCTGTCTCAGGAGGAGGGGACTTTGTGGCACCCAAACCCCAAGTCCCTACACCTCAGAGCTTGGTTACTGAAGGCCTAAGCCTTCATGACTTCAATCTTTCTCAACCAGTGAAAGATATCCTTCATGCCTCTAGGAAACCCTCCACGAGGCGTTCCTATGCTTTCAAATGGAAACGCTTTTCCATTTGGTGTGCTCAACAGGGTCTTGACCCTCTAGCACTTCCTTTGAATTCTCTATTAGACTATCTCCTGCATCTTTCTAATGCAGGCCTTAAGACGAATTCAGTACGAGTCCATTTGAGTGCTATTGCAGCATCTTTAAAACCTATAAATGGACAACCTGTCTCCTCTCATCCTCTTATTGCAAGGTTCATGAGAGGCCTGACTCTAACTAAACCTCCCATCCGGCCTCCTCCGGTAGCATGGGATTTGAACCTCGTTCTAGGTCAGCTTATGAAGCCACCTTTTGAACCGTTGGTTTCTACCTCCTTGAAATTTCTTTCCTGGAAGGTCCTTTTCCTTATTGCAGTCACTTCGGCTCACCGCATCAGTGAACTACAGGCCTTAGTGGCTCATCCACCTTATACCAGGTTTCATCATGATAAGGTGGTCCTTAGGACGAATCCCCACTTTATGCCCAAAGTGGTCTCGCCTTTTCATCTTAATCAAGAGGTATATCTACCTGTCTTTTTTCCAGCTCCTCATGCATCCAGTGCAGAGAGGAACCTTCATACTCTAGATTGTAAAAGAGCTCTTGCCTTTTACCTCAACAGGACTCAGCTACATCGAAAGTCTTCCCAGCTTTTCGTGGCTTTTGATCCTTCTCATTTGGGACTTCCAGTCTCTAAACGTACACTTTCCAATTGGATTGCTCAGTGTATTTCCTTTGCTTACCAGAGTAAAAATATTTCTCTGGAAGGCCATGTCACAGCTCACAATGTGAGAGCCATGGCCACTTCTATGGCTCATCTTCACTCTGTATCCATAGATCAGATCTGTCGAGCCGCCACCTGGGCCTCGGTTCATACCTTCACAGCCCATTACTGTTTGGACAAGGACTCCCGCCGGGATGCCTTGTTTGGTCAGGCTGTCCTCAAACACCTGTTCCATACTTGAACAACTCCTGCCCACCTTCCCAGGATGGATGCCTGAGATCCATACGAAGATGGCGAACCCTTGGAAGGGGATCTCCCAGGCATCTTAGCTAGGGAGTCCCCATATGTGAGGACTTATTCCTGCTTGTTCCTGGAGATAGCACAGTTACTTACCTGTAACAGGTGATCTCTGGGAACAGCAGGAATTAGTCCTCACAACCCACCCACCTCCCCTAGGAGTTGTATCTTCTATCTATCTTCCTTTCCTCTCTCTATTGTCTCAGCTATAAACTCGAACTGAGGAGAGCTGGTCAGGAAGGCGGGAAGGCAGCGCGCATGTGCAGTGGGAGGCCCCAAAAGCTTCCTTCTGGGAAGCTGGGGAGCTTTCCCGCGCAGGCTCCGTCGGTTCCGACGTACCCATATGTGAGGACTAATTCCTGCTGTTCCCAGAGATCACCTGTTACAGGTAAGTAGCTGTGCTTTCTCCGTGTAGGTCTCCACTATTTGGTGAAATATGAGATTGAGATTGTTTGTTTTGATTTTATCCTGTTGCTGTAAAGGGATCCACTGTCTGTCCCATGCCATTTTGAATTCTGTCATTGTATTTGCCCCCACCACTTCCATTGGGAGGGCATTCCAAGCATCCACCACCCTTTCAAAGAAAAATATTTCCTGACATTGCCTTTCAGTTTACCCCCTTGCAGCTTCATGTTATGCCCTCTAGTTTTACAGCTTCCCCTTCTTTGGAAGAGGTTTGTTTGTTCATTAATACTCTTTAAGTATTTAAAGGTCTGAATCATATCTTTTGAGGCAGCCTGTAGATAGGTATTCCCATATGTGAGCACTTATCCTGCTTGTCCATGGAGAAAATAGTTACTTACCTATAGCGGATGTTATTGAAGAAGTCCTCATAATGGTCCCTCCTTCCCTTGGAGTTGCATGCCACCTTCAGCTAGTAACTGACTTAGGAGATAAGGCATGGTAACAGCAGGTGGGAATGGTCACACAGGCACAATGGAGCAACTCCAAAAGCTGCTAGAAGAAGCTGGGAAAGGTTTCTTGCATCAAGCTCCATTTGACAACGTAACTTCTCACATAAAAGTGATCCTGCTGTCCACATAGAACACCTGTTACAGGTAAGTAACTTTTTTTTTTTTTTTTACCTGCAGGGAGATCAGGCACACGTACATACTTTTTAATATTAAACTCTGCTTTGTATGATCTCCCATAATTCTGTAAAAAAGTATAATAGGATGAGTAGCATTGACATGATTATTACTGTTGAGGTTAATTAATCAGAATCTCGGAGGGGCAAAAGGTTGAACAACAAACCTTTTCCTGGTTGGACTGGAAGTGAATACCAATGACATGCAGACTAGTAACCAGTGTAAACGGTAGTGCAAAAATTTGTATATAAAATTTCTGAGAAAGTAAATATGAAGAAAATAATTTTATTTCTATAAGGACGATGTTACTACCTACTGTGTGAATGTCGAAGACCCTACCTCATACTTGATTGAAAAACATGTTGTTTTCAGTGTTACTGGGATAGGCTTCAGTTTGGATTTTTTTTTTCCTTATCTTTAGTTTTTGTGTCACAGTTCCAGATCCTTTGGGATAAAGATCATGGGGATGATAAAAGTTCTAAGAATGGGTATGAGAAAGAGGCCGCAAAGGAGCGTAACAGACAATATGAAAACTGGAAAGAGGAACAAAGCGGCAAGAACATTAATGAAGTCCAACTTCTTAGCGAGGACAGAAGACGCTCGAGGACTTTCCAAGGACTTGAAGCTTTGCTGGATGAAGATGGAGATCTGGAAGTTATCCGTAAACCTTACTATCCCTCTCTCCAAGAAAAGGGAGAGCATTCAAGGGAGAAGGTATGTCCCATAATATTGACAAAGGCTATGGAAGATCCTGCTGAAGATGAAGAACACCATTGTCAAGATATTATCAAAATTGGTAAGCTAAAGATACAGGGTTATCTATACATGTAATAGTATATTTCAAAACTTCCAGCTTTATAAGAACATAAAGTATAATGCATTGCTAAGTTTTTTTTATTTTTGTTGGGGGTTTTCAGTGGATTTTAAGCAACTGTTAGCTTTATATACACTGTCATTTACATCAAACATCTTAAATCTAAAAGTTAACAAGCCATCTTGTATCACATACACTTGTGGTCAACATTATTGCCACCCTTGCAGTTCAACCATTTAATGTCCAATATCTCAAAACCAAATGTGGCCAGTGAAATGCCTTTGGCCTATATATGCATACATATTTAACCCATAAAAGAATTAAATAAAACAAGACCAATTAAAAAAGGAAATGGTATCTTTTCTAAAATGGCTGCTACTGCGTGAGTTCTCTTACCTCGGAGTTTTGCTATACCTAAACGGAAGGGGAAGACTCGGTCAAAGCTTCACTTGGGGGCTCAGGCCTTTGGTTTCAGGTCTTATGGACTGATTTGTGCAGCTCTCGGGGACTCGAATGGTAGAGATGGGATCGGGCTTGCTGGAGTGGAGTGTGGAGGACTCTTCCTGCCTTCTGACGCTAACATATCTCTCTCTCTCACTCTCACACTGCACAGACTGCACCCCCACATTCAGGGCAAACCCATTCAGACTCATCTAGCTCGAAACTTGCCACATTGCAAGTAGGCGTGGATCATGTTTCCTCTCGAAGGGAGCAAGCGGATAATCTGTTTGGTGTTACACCTGGAGCCTCTGCAGGTTCTGCGGAAGAGGAAACGGTGGTGAGTGGTTCTCTGCTTAGCAGTTTGACAGACTGGGGTATGCAAACTCCTTCTGTGGCTGATATGACGCAGTCTTCTTTATCTCTCCGGTGACCTAAGAGCGTCACATTGGAATTAATTTTGGGACGTTATTGTCTTGTTTGCAGAGGCTGTTTCTAAGCAAACTATAGAAGTATCTCACAACATGCAATTGAGTACCGAAAAAATTGGGCAAGTTGCAAGTGATATTGAGATTCTTAGTGACTTCACAAGAACTTTCACACAAACTATTGGATGTGATGGTTGGTAATGCTGCACTATTGAAGAATAATATGGTCTTGAAAGCTGAAGTGGAGGCATTAGAAAAATGTGTCTCGGTCTACAAATATCTATTTAATTCACTTTCCAAGATCAGCATGAGTATTACCTCGTGACGTGTTCAGAAGGTATTGAACTGAGGCTCTTCAGATATTTTCGGAGTTAATTCCACCTGCTTCTAGGATTTATTATTTACCTGCATTTAAGAAAGAGGTCTACAGTATATCAAGTATTTAAACCATACAGTAGTGGCTTCTGAGCAGGTTTTGACATTCTAAATGTCTCTCAACCTTTGGAGTCTTCAGCCTCCGGAGGTTTGTCATCCAGCAACATTATGTATCTTTGGCCCTTATTTCTGATAGACTGGTTGCTTCAAGTTTATTTTAAGAAGAGAAGGCCACCCTTAGGTTTAAATGTTCTAATATTTCTGGATCTCATGAGACACTCAGAAACAGCGTAAACAATTTGTTATTGAAACCTGGGGTTCTCCAAATAGGTGCAATGTATTATTTGAAGTTTCCTTGTAAATGTTTAATAATTATTATTATTTCCAATGTCAATTCGATCTGAACTCAAATTCACATGTTCAAACATGATGTCAATATCGCCCAAAAAAATAGAGATACTCATCTGATGAAATCGATGGAGAGCTGGCCAATGATGATCCAATACACAGGTGGAATATACCTTTTTTTTTCTTTTTCCCATTCAAAAGGCCGCTCAAACAATCATCCTTCTCTTTGATAAAATTTACAGTATCCAATTCCCTGTTGTAGAGTTTTATCAAAGAGAAGGATGATCGTTTGAGCGGCCTTTTGAACGGGAAAAAGAAAAAAAAAGGTATTCCACCTGTGTATTGGATCATCATTGGCCAGCTCTCCATCGATTTCATCAGATGAGTATCTCTTTTTGGGCGATATTGACATGTTTGAACATGTGAATTTGAGTTCAGATTGAATTGACATTTGAAATAATATGCTTTTAACAAATTCAGAAAAATTGCGGTGGCTGGGTCTGAGGACTATATAGCCTCACGCAAGGTTGGCCAAGTTGGCCTTTTATCTTGATTTAAAATGGAGGGTCTGTAGCAAGAGTGGGGTTTTTTGCATCCTCAAAAAAGACGATCCGACAAAAAAAAAAAAATACATAAGTAAATCATACATAATAATTAGTCTTGTCCATTAGATTACGGGAATCTAGGGTTGGTAAATTAGAAATTGAATGTTGTGCGCCTCCTTGGATGAAATAATATAGTGGTCACACTGATTGGGTTTTTCGCGTAGATAGGACATGATTTATTGGCACCCTTATAAACAATTCAAATCAGTTTGAACAGAAGAACCACATTCCCATTGCAGTAAAATTAGATGCGCCAGTGATCAATTGTCAGTAATCATATGACTTGAATCAACCAATGAATGATGCCTCTAATGTTTAAAATAGCCACATTCACTCTGTTCCATTTTCACAATTGTGAAGACGAGAGTTGCCTGAGACCATCAGAAAGGCCATGATTGCCAAACATTAATCTTCAAAGGGACACAAGGCCATCACCAAAGACCTTGGGATTCCTTTGTCTATGTTAAGTTCTTTGCTCATGGAATTGTCAAGAACCTCCCAGGATGTGGTGGGAAGAGGAAAATTAATCCAAGAAGTCTTCGAAGGTTAGTGCGGACTGTTAGAAAAACACTACGTATAACATCTAAAGAGTTTAAGGCTGACCTGGAGCAATCTGGAGTAGTGGTTTCAACCCACACCATATGCCGCGCACTAACAAAGGACTTCATGGACGAAGGCCAAGGAGGACCCCACTGCTCAAAGATGGACCTAAAAAGGCACACCTGATCTTTGCCCAAACCCACCTTGAGAAGCCACAATCCTGGGAAAATGTCCCATGGACAGATGAAACCAAACTTGAGCTCTTTAGTAGTGCAGACCAGAAAAAAACACCCTTCCTACAGTAAAATATGGTGGAGGTATTTAATGTTATGGGGCTGTTTTGCTGCCTCAGTTACTGGAGGCCTGGAACATGTTAAAGGAATCTTGAAGTCCGAGGACTACCAAAGTATTTTATTTATTTATTTAGTATACATTTGTATACCTTTGGAGCGAGATGTGCTACCTGGTGTCAAAGCTATGTCTAGGTCGAAGGTCCTTCTGCAGGACAGACCCAAAACATACATTCACAAGTACAAAAGAATGGTTAAAAAGGAAAAAATGGACTGTTTTAAACTGGCCAGCAATGAGTCCTGTTCTCAATCCAATCAAGAACTTTTGTAAAGAGCTGAAATCTGCCATTAGTAAAAAGAATCCTGGAAACATTCATGAGCTGGAACAAATCGCAATTGAAGAGTGGGAGAAATTACTAGCAGACAGATGTACAAAACTTATAGATGGCTTCAAGAAACCTTTGGAGACTGTCATCACTGCCAAGGGTTATGCAACCAAATGTTAGTGAAGGGTCCATTAATCCTGTCCAGGTCATATTCTGTGTGGGGGGGTTTTCTCAGAAATTAACACGTCTATGTGGCACAAATGACTTTCTTTTGTTGTATATCTTTGAACATGCTCATTAAAATATCATAATGACATACAGTTAGAATATTTTCAATTATTTCTCAAGATATTGTATACAGTATACCTACAATGCAAGGGTGCCAATAATGTTGACCACAACGACTGTAAAGCAGGTTCTGTGTACTGTTATGCAAAGCCCCAATGAAATGCATTATCCTCTTCAGTATGTCCCCATTTCAGTCAGAAGGGTAGCTCTGTGTAAATTTCAGATGTATGTATTCCATCTGTCTACCAGAGAGAACATATGGTACGTATCTTTGCAGAGGTTATTTCTTACCACTCCTGATGTCCATTTTCAAAAGCTTTTATACTGGTAAATGTGTATTGACCTAAAACAGGCTTTGCGAATTGCCTAGCTTAACTGGCAATTAAAAGGGGCATTCCTGGTGATGGGAGTAGGTCAGGAAAGCTTTTAAGAATGTGCAGTGCTTAGATTTCTCAAACTTCCACAGATGCGTTTTGCTGTGGACTCAGCTTTCACAAATAGCAAGTGCTGACTCCTCGGCTATTTTTCTAGCCACAGTTTTTGCAGATCTAATTTTAAAATGAGCTTGGAAATTACCTTTTCCATTATGGAAGCTAAATACCTCATGAACAGCATATGTCCCCTCCCCCCACCCCCTTGTCAAATGCCACAGTCACCTTACTTAATAAATTTTTTCCTGGACATATTTTGCATCAATGAGAAGCTGCTTCAGATAATCATGAAACGGAGCACTCTTAACATTCATTCCATGCACCTCCAAATTTACTGACTAAAGAGATTTTCAGCTTTATAATGGTCGTGTTCCTAGGAAAGCAAGTCTATTCTGCCTCCAAGGACTCAATAGATTGCTCATTCTGTCCATTTTCTTATCAATGGAAGTTTCAGAAACCGTAGTTCTGCTTTTACTTTTATTAGGCTTGAAGTTGTACCTTTTTGGCAGCTAGTGGCATAGGTAGAGGAAGGCTGCCAGGATCGATGGGTAACCCCTCATGGAGCCAGCAGATATATTTCCAGATTCTGACCCCCAAATCAAGCAGTCTGAGGATCCAGGCAGTATTCAGCTCTACAGGATCAGATCTCCAAAAGTTTGGGAGCCCAGCAGGGGTTAAAGCTGAGAACTAAGTTTCCAGAGTCAGGCAGAGGCACAAGCAAAATTCATATTGCTGCCTTTCTCAGTACGCTATTTGCTTTAAGCTCTGCCATTAAGCTGCTCTCTAGGAGCTGCATTTTTCTTCATATCATCTTTGGTAATGTTTTTGGCTAGGGTGAGGAAACAGTTTATCATAAGAGTGCTGCAGGAATAATTTTTAATTTTAATAAAATATTTACCAACAGTACTAGGGAGCCAGACTTCATATACTCTCACATTTTTAGTGAACAGACAATGGAGCATGTCCACTAAAGGGTAACGCATGAGTTAATGCGCAGTTGTGATGCAGTCTAGAAGTAGCGTGGGGCCATGCGCTAAAAACCCTGCATTCTCTATGGACAAGTAGAAACATATCAGCAGAAAGACTATATGGCCTATCTAGCCGGCCCTTTCATATCAAATACTATAGTTCCCTTTTTTCCTTTTAGAGATCTGTGTTTCTCCCATGCTTTCTTGAATTCAGATTCTGTCCTAGTCTCTACTACCTCCACTGGAAGACTATTCCACACATCTACCACTCTTTCTGTAAAATATTTCCATATTATCACTCCTGAGTCTATCCCTTTTCACCCTCAACCTATGCCGCTTTATTGTAGAGCTTATTTTCAATCGAAAGAGGCTCTCCTGTGCATTTATGCCTCAGAGGCATTTAAATTTCTCTCTCATATCTCTTCTATCCCACCTTTCCTCTAATGTATACATATTAAGATCTTTGTCTGTCCCCATATAGTTTATAACTAAGATCACTAATAATTTTAGTAGCCACTCTCTGCACAAGACTCCAACCTGTTTATATCCTTTTTGAAAGTGCGGTGTCCAGAATTACTCACAGTACTCCAAATGAGGTCGCACCAGAGACTTATACAGAGGCACTATCACCTCCTTTCTTCTGCTGGCCATTCCTCTCCCTATGTACCCAAGCATCCTTCTGGCTTTTGCTGTGGCCTTTTCTACCTGTTTAGCCACTTTATGGACACATCATGCGAAGAGAGATTATTAGAGAAAGACATCATGCTTGGCAAGATAGAAGGTCAGCGCAAAAGAGGATGGCCAGCAATGAGATGGATCGATACAATAACAGCAGCTACGGGTACCAGTCTGTCAACAATGAGCCGCCTGACTGAAGACCGAACACAATTTAGGATAGCTATCCAGAGGGTCGCCATGAGTCGACTCCGACTCGACGGCACTTAACAACAAACAGCAACAACAGCCACTTTAAGATCATCAGAAACCATCATGCCCAGGTGCTGCTCTTCTTTTGTGGACAGAAGTCCTTTACCTCCTACAGTGTATCACTCCCTTTGATTTTTGCAGCCCAAATGCATGACCCTGCATGTTTTAGCATTAAATCTCAACTACCAACTTCAATACCCTTCTTCAAGCTTAGCTAGATCCCTCCTCATGTTATCTACACCTTCCTGGGTGTCTATTCTGTTGTAGATTTTGGTATCATCCATAAAGAGGCAAACTTTACCTAACAGCCCTTCTGCACTATCACTAACAAAGATGTTAAAAAGAATCTGACTAAGGACATATCCCTATGGTACACCACTGGAAACATCCTTCTCAGAGTGAGCTCCATTTACCTGTACAATTTTGTCGCCTCCCACTCAACCAATTTTAAACCCAGTTAATCACTTTAGGGCCTATCCCTAGGATGCTCAATTTATTTATAAGTCGCCTGTGCGGAACGGTGTTAAAGGCTTTACTGAAATCTATGTACACCACATCTAGGGCTCTCCCTCAGTCCAAATCTCTCGTTAACCAGTCAAAGAAATCAGAGTTGTCTAACAAGACCTAGTTCTGGTAAACCCATGCTGCTTCTGATCCTGCAATCCACTGGACTCCAGAAACCTCACAAGCTTCTGTTTTAGCAGCGTTTCCATTAATTTATTCACTACAGAGGTCAGACGAATTGGCTTGTACTTCCTCACCTCATTTTTACTAATGCTTTTGTGTAAAGCAGTAGTTCTCAACCCAGTCATCTAGGACCCGCAGGCCAGTCAGGTTTTCAGGATATCCACAATGAATCTGCATGAGAGAGAGCTGCATGCACTGCTTCCATTGTAAAGGCACATGTAGTTCCTTTACACTGGAACCTCATGTGCCTTTCTCCAGTCTTCTAGAACCACTGAGGTCCACAAGACTTGTCCTCCGAAGCCCACTGTTTTTGCTCAGCTTTGGAATCCCATCTCCCAGAGGAAGCAGTGAATCCTTGACTGGAACTCTGCCTGAACATCGAGGGAATTGGGCACCACAGGAAGCAGAGTACACCTATACTCTGCATGTAGTACGGGTGCCTCAGGCACTGACCCGAACATTAGAGAGGGATGGGAGCCAGATAAGCATTGGTGTCTGGCCTTTTGATGCAAGCGTCTTAGACTTTAGGAAAACTAACTTTGTCAAGATGGGATAATACGTCAGTGGGTTGCGAACAGCTGGGGCTGTAGAAAAGCAATGGGCAAAACGGAAATGGATATTTTTGTTAGAAAGGTAAATAAATGAATGGTTCTTGAAAGAGAGCTGAAAAAGTAAAGAAAAAGACGGTGGCCTTTATAAAATACAACAGATCACAGAGAGAGGAAGGCAAGCATCAATATTTGGAAAAGTCTATAGAAGCTAGGAAAGTAGTCAGGAAAGCAAATATACAAAAAGAAGAGACAGCCAATGCAATAAAATGTGGGGACAAGACATTCTTCAGATATATTAGCTAGAGAAGGAAGTGCAAAAATGGTACTGTTAGACTCAAGGGAGAAGGAGAAGAATATGTAGAAATTGACAAGGATAAAGCAGAATTGCTTAACAAATATTTTTGTTGTGTGTTCGCCAATGGAGCAGGACCTCAGAAAAACACACAAACAGCAGCAAAAGTGAAGGGGATCTTGAACAATTTTCAGAAGACAGTGTTCATGAGAAACTAGATAAATTAAAAGTATACAAAGCGATGGAGCCAGATCGAATACATCAGGGAATATTTAAGGAACTTGGGGGCATTATAGCAGCACCACTGACTGAGGTGTTCAGTACTTCTTTAGGGTTGGGACACTTCCCTGCCTCATAAGTGGCATCGCTCTTTCTGGGGTCCTGGCCTGCCAGAATGTTGTAGAGCAAGGTCCTAATGTTTTGGTATGAGACTGGGAGGAATCTGGGGCAGAAAAGTTGTGACTCTGTAGTACTCCTTGACCCCCAGTTGATGGTGCTCATGCATCACTTTGTTCTCAAAGGCTTAGAAGTGAGGTTCAAGACTGTCATGCTATGCGCAAAACTAACCCATTTGGAGAAACGTCCCCGAAAGACGTATATGTGCGAAAACTCACTTCTGGGGTTTCCAGTCAGTGGACAGCTTGAGAAGGCTTGAGTATTTCAGACGCTCAGCTGATTGAGTCTGCCCTGTGAGTTCCAAGAATACCAGGTCTCATTCCTTAGCATCTGGAGAGAGAGGCTTGGATACTGGACTACTTCGGGAGGCGGTATTTTTGGACTTTCATTCTCATCCACACATGGCCTCTTATCAGCTCTACATGGTCAGGTCCTTGACAGACATCAGGTGTGCCCTAGCTGGCCTGGTACAATTTCTGCCCCCCTGAGCAATTGGAACTTTCATACCCTGGAGGGCCATGGTAGGGTACAGGCTGCCTATGACATAATTGAAACAGCATCTAAGAATGTTGCCATAGGCTTTGGTGTGCTGTAGGCTTGCCTGTCTACAGTCATTGGACCTGGCGTAGCCCGTGCAGAACAAGCTGGCAACATCCAGTGTCGGAAGGGGGGAGAACCTTTTCAGGAGCAGATTGAAGAGAAGGCTGGCTTCATAGAAAATCAGAGTCCAACACAGAAGCAGACTAAATACCTGCAGGACACAAGACAGACAAACTGGAGCGAGTAGTCAAGTGGTATTTCAAAGCCTTTATTAAGGGGTACAGCACAGCCACACCCGACATGGCCATGTTTTCCACATTAAAACCATGTTGTTGTTGTTTTTAAGTGCCGTCAAGTCGGAGTCGACTCATGGCGACCCTCTGGATAGCTATCCTAAATTGTGTTCGGTCTTCAGTCAGGCGGCTCATTGTTGACAAACTGGTACCCGTAGCTGCTGTTATTGTATCGATCCATCTCATTGCTGGCCTTCCTCTTTTGCGTTTACCTTCTATCTTGCCAAGCATGATGTCTTTCTCTAATGATCTCTCTTCGCATGATGGGAGGAGTGGCCTAGTGGTTAGGACAAGGTACTTCAGGCCGGAGGGCCGGGGGTTCAAGTCCCACCTGGGGACAGCAATCTCAGGCCGGAGGGACTGGGATTTCTAGTCCTATAGGCACTCCTTGTGGTCTTGGGCAAGCCACTTAACCCTCCATTGCCCATGTTCCCTGTAAGTATTAGCGTATGTGTGTCATATCCCCTCGTGTTAAATGTATCTCCCAATTGACCGCTTTGACCCGGTGAAAAGCGGGATATAAATACAGCTAAATAAATAAATAAATGTGTACAAAGTATGAAAGTCTAAATCTTGTCATCTGAGCTTCTAAAGAAAGCTTAGGTTTGATCTCCTCTAGTACCGACTGGTTTGTTCTTCGGGCAGTCCATGGTATACACAGTATTCGCCGCCAGCACCATAATTCAAAGGCATCAATTTTCTTCCTGTCTGTCTTTTTCACTGTCCAGCTTTCACATCCATATGATATTGAAAATACCATGGCTTGAACAAGTCGAATCTTTGTATGGAGAGAGACATCTCTGCTCTTGAGAATCTTATCTAGGTCTTTCATAGCCATTCTGCCAAGAGTAATGCGTCGTTTGATTTCTTGACTGCTTGTTGCTTCTTTATTGATAGTTGATCCAAGTAGGTTAAAGTTGTTCACAATTTCAATTTCTTCTCCTTCAACAATGAACCTGTTGATTATGCCAGTTGTGATGATCTTTGTCTTCTTTACATTAAGGTGCAGGCCCATTTTGAGACTATGTTCTTTGACTGTGAGAAGCAAATGTTTCAGATCATCTTCACTTTCAGCCAGTAATGTAGTATCAGCATAGCGAAGGTTGTTGATGAGTCTTCCACCAATCTTCATACCTCTGTTGTCTTCATACAATCCTGCTTCTCTGATGATTTGTTCTGCATATAAATTAAACAGGTAGGGGGCAAGTATGCAGCCTTGTCTTACACCTTTGCTTATTTTAAACCATTCTGTTTCTCCTTGTTCCGTTCGAACTGTTGCTTCTTGATCAATGTACAGATTGCGCAAGAGAACAATCAGGTGTTCTGGTATACCCATGCTTCTTAATGTGGCCCAGAGTTTCTCATGGTTTACACAGTCAAAAGCCTTGCTATAGTCGATAAAGCACAAATAGATATCCTTTTGGTATTCTTTAGTCTTTTCAAGGATCCATCTCGCATCCGCAGTGATGTCTCTCGTTCCTCGCCCTTTCCTGAACCCTGCTTGCACTTCGGGTAGTTCTTGTTCCAGGTATGGTTGTAGTCTCTTTTGAATAATCTTCAGTAGAATCTTGCTGGCATGTGGGATCAGAGCGATTGTTCGATAATTTCCACAGTCCGTTGGATCACCTTTCTTTAGTATTGGTATAAACACAGATCTTTTCCAGTCAGTTGGCCATGATGTTGTCTTCCATATTTCTTGGCAGAGCCTTGTAAGTATGGTAACAGCTGCATCAGATTGCTGCAATACTTCTATAGGAATGCTATCGATGCCTGGTGCTTTGTTCTTTGATAAGGCTTTCAATGCTGCTTCAACTTCCTCTTTCCTCACCAATGGTTCCCGATCATAAGGTACAGGTTGAAACGGCTGTTGGTCCACTTGATCTTTATCATATAAAAACTCTGTATATTCCTTCCACCTTTTCTTGATCTTCTCAGCATCATTCAACATAGAACCTTGAGCATCTTGTAACATTCCAATTCGAGGCTGGAACTTTTTCTTTAACTCTTGTAGCTTTAGGAAAGCCGATCTTGTTCTTCCTCTAATAGTTTCTGCTTCTATTTCCTTGCAAGTGTCATTGTAGTACTTTTCCTTGTCCTGTCTTGCTGCACGTTGGAAATCTCTGAGTTCTGTTATTGTCTTTCTTTCTCCTCTGGCTTTAGCTTCTCTGCGTTTCTGGGCAATTTTCAGAGTTTCTTCCGTCAACCATTTTGGCCGTTTTTGCTTTTTCACCTTTTGTAGAGACTTCTCGCTTTCTTCCAACACAACCTTCTTGATGTCATTCCATAACTCTTCCGGAGCTCTGTCATTTGTATCTAAAGCAGCAAATCGATTTTGCAGGCAGTCTTTAAATTCCAGTGGTATATTCTCAAGGTCATATTTTGCTGTATTCATGAGTGTTTTGCTCTTTTTCAACTTTAGCTTGAGTTTGCATACTAGTAGTTGATGATCTGTACCACAGTCAGCTCCAGGTTTTGTCTTTGTTGATGTTATAGAGCTTTTCCATCGTTGACTTCCACAGATGTAGTCAATTTGATTTTTATACAATCCATTGGGTGAAGTCCATGTGTACAGTCGCCGCTTGTGTTGCTGGAAGAAGGTGTTTGAGATGAATAGATCATTGGTCTTGCAGAATTCTATCAGTCTTTCTCCAGCTTCATTTCTGTTGCCGTCCATATTTTCCAACTACTTTACCTTCTTTGTTGCCAACTTTTGCGTTCCAGTCACCCATGACTATCAGGATATCCTGTTTGCATGTTCTGTCAATTTCAGCTTGTACTTGTTCATAGAACTCTTCAATTTCATTCTCTTCTGCAGCTATTGTTGGGGTATATACTTGAATTATAGTTGTGTTGATAGGCAATCCTCGTAGACGAATAGAGATTAAGCGTTCGCTGACTGCATTGTATTTCATTACAGTTCTTGCAAGTTTCTTCTTTATTATAAATGCAACACCATTTCTTCTTTGTCTCTCATTTCCAGCATAGTACCATGTATAGATAAATATAAAGATCACATTAAATATAATAAAATGATAAAACTAATGCATGCATAATCAAATTATGGATAAAAAGTAAATTATAAATAAGAGCAAGATAAAAATGATAAAATTCACAGACAAATAATGGATAAACTTCATGACATGTAATGTGAGACAGATGATAAACACAAATAGAACAAATTGTTAAACTAGGTCCATATAATCGTACATAAAACCTCATTTTCACAAGGAAGTGAACATATTGTGACAATACCAATGAAATATAGAGAGGTAAGATGACAGTACATAGAGGGTCGAACCGGAGATAACTCATGTGGGAGAGTAGGGATCAGGAAATGTGTTGATTACTACATTACCCAATACTGTAGCACTGTAAAACTAGTCTTGCGCATCTAAAGATATATGCTTTGGAGCATAGCCGCTCTTCCATCAACCACATCTGGGAACTATCCGGCCAGAGGATGGCTCACTCGGTTTGCTACAAGTAACCCCTTATGACCTTCGATTCATGGGTCCTACAGATTATCCAGGGCAGTTACATAATACAGGAACTGCTTCAGAGAGAAATGGCTGCCCTCTTGTCAGATCTCGATCAGCTCATGTGACCTGAGCAGTGAGGTCAGGGGTTTTACTCCACATCCTTCCTGAATGGGGAGGAGGGTGGGTACTGTCCCATCCTAGACCTCAAAGATCTGAACAAGTTCTTTGCAAGAAAAAAGTTCAGAAGGATTTCTCTAGGCACCTTGCTTCCTTGCCTGTAAAAAGGAGATTGGCCAAGCTCCTGGAATCTGAAGGATGCGTATACTTTATCTCCCAGCTCAGGAAGTACATCAGGTGGCAGATGAGGGCCATGTTCCTGCCAGACGAGCGAAACAGTCTGTCAGAAGGACTGGGTTGAGTTTCCTGGTTGCATGAGTGGATGCTGGACAAGGGAGTTGCATCTTGCATCCTTCAAGGGGAGGCACTCCCTCGATATATCTGTTTGCCATCCCGCAGAATACCCAGGGGGATCAGTTCTGCTGCAGAGTAAGTTCACACAGCAGAGTAGTGTTGGATGATTCTCCCCTTCATTGAGGGGAGGGTCTTCTGTACAATTATCCTTCAATACCTCTCATTGCAAAGAACCCACCGGGCGCTCTGTCAACTCCATTATACCTATCTGATCTCATTTCTTTACATACTCTTTACCATCAATTATGCTCCCTTCATGCCAATCGCCTCACTCTCCCATCTCCTTCGCAAGCACACCTGGAACAGACTCGGCATGCCGCATTTCTTTTTTCTCAGCCCAGCACTTTGGAATGCCCTGCCGTCTTCACTCCATTTAGAACCTATTTACTTGACATTCAAGAATTTGCTCAAAACTCACCTGTTTAAACAAGCTTTTTACCTCAAAGAAATGACCTCCCTAGCCTGTTTGTTTTGTTGCTTTCTCTGTCCCTTTCCTGTCTCAAATATGGTGTTCCTTTCTCCTTTCGCAGCAATGTTTTAATATTTTATTGTAAACCGCCCTAATGTCTTGACGTGGGCGGTATATCAAAGGTAAAGATAAGATAACCTCCTGAAGGGCAAATCAGATGTCAGCACAATGATTCTTATCACCCTCTACTGGTCCAGGCAGCCTTGATTTCTCTTCCTGCTGAAGTCCTCAAGCCTAGAACCACTTCTTTTCGGCCATGCATCCGATCTGATAACACAGGAGGAGGGGATGATGTACCCAAACATCTGGTCCTTGGCCCTCACATTGTGGATGTTGGAACGCTAATATTGTCTCATCTCAACTTGCTGGACAGTGTAACCGAACTCCTTTAGGCCTCCAGGGAAACCTCTTGTGAGAGAGTCTCTTATTCTTGCAAATGGAAGAGGTTTGCTGTCTGGTGTAAGGGGCAGGCCCTAGATTTTTCTTCTGCTCCACATATATATAGCTTGGGTATCTTCCACGGTGAAAACATGCTCATACTGAGGAGTCCAACAAAAGAGCACTATACCACATAAACAACAAAGTCCCAGTCTAGACGTGGTAAGGTAAATAGTCTTTATTACAAAATCTTAACCAGGGGTACACCAACCACTTGAACCAGGGCCATATCCACCAACAGTTGCCCAATTACCCAACACAGGCCGTGTTTTGGCTATGCCTTCTTCAGGGGATCTTTAGGCGTACAAATTTGTAGCTTGCCTTTATACTAGCCCCTTTTTATATTGGCTTGTAAAACTTCTCGCAGAGCGTTTCGCTAATACTCTGCAAGAAGTTTTAGAAGCCAATATAAAAGGGGCTAGTATAAAGACTTGCTTGGGTATCTTCTACACCAGTCCACCTCCATTAGGGTCTACCACTGTACAATTGGAGCTCACTGTTGTATGCAAATACAAGCCCATCTCAGTACAACCTCTGGTTGTTTTATGCAGGGATTACTTCTCTTGAAGCCTCACTACAAACCTCCAACAGTGTTTTGGGATCTCATTGTGGTTCTTGCGCCCCCTCCATTCCTGTCCTCTGTGGTTCTTGACCTCAAAAGTATTATTTCTTGTGGCAGTCACTTCAGCACTCAGAGTGAGCGAGCTTCATGCCCTAGTGGTTCATCTGCCTTGCACCAACTTCCACCATAACAGCATGGTCCTTCGTACTCATCCTAGATTATAGAAAGACATGCAATGAAGCTACAGGGTCAACTATTTAAGACAAATAAGAGAAAATATTTTTTCACTCAACGTGTAAAAACTCTGGAATTTGTTACTGGAGGATGTAGTAAAAGCTGTTAGTGTAGGTAGGTTTAAAAAAGGTTTGGACAAGTTCCTGGAGGAAAGGTCCATAAACCACTATTAAAAAGGGACCCAGGATATCAATGCTTGACCCAATACCAGCATTGTGGAACCTGTGTCTTTTGAGAAAACTGCTAGCTATGTATGACCTATTCTGGCCACTATTGGAAACAGAATACTGGTCTTGATGGACCTTGGTCTGACCCGGTATGGCATATCTTATGTTCTTATGTAGATTCCTTCCAAAAATGGCATCAGATTTCCACCTTAAGTGGTTAATTGTGTTTCGAACATTTTTCTGACACCTCATGCACACAGAGGAGAAGCTGCGTTGCACAGGTTGGTCTGTAAACGAGTCTTGGATTTCTATTTGGAGAGGAAAACAAGCCCATTAAAGGTCCATCCAGTCTTTGTTTCTATGGATCCCAATAAACTTGGGGCGCTGTCTTCCAAGCGCTCTTTCTATTTGGCTGGCAAACTGCATCTCTCTTGCTTATACCCAGGCAGGCCTAAGCCTTGATGGTCATGTCAGAGCTATGACTGCGTCAGTGGCCAACATATGCTCGGTCTCCATGAAAGTGATCTGCAGGACTGCAACGTGGTCTTCAGTCTACACATTAATATCTCTCTTCTCCCTAGACTGAAATTCCTGATGTGACAGCAACATCTGACATTCTGTACTCCAGAATCTGTTCGGGAGTTAGAATCCAACTCCATCCCCCCTGGTCCTTTTTATTCCATCTGGGCTACAAAAAAAAAAGTGAGAGATTCTATTTTTTTTTTTTTGTACGTAGTCGATGGGTTGATGGTTGAGTTGTTTTACCTCATTATTTCTCAGTTGAGTTGTCCCTTTTAGGCTTCTCGATGGCCTCCTCAGTTTTCTGTAGCTTGGAAGTCCCATAGCTGAGGACTTCATTCTTGTCTATGGAGAAAAAGTAGTTACTTGCCTGTAGCAGGTGTTCACTGTGGACCGCAGGAATAAGTCCTCACAACTCTCTCACCTCCCGAGGAGTTGTCTTCTGTTATAGCTATATTAGATGAGGTATCATGGCGCTGCCACGGCAGGTACGAAGGAGGCATGATGGAGCCTCCCAAAAGCTTCCTGTAGAAGCTGGGGAGGTTTCCTGCTCCCCATACTTGAGGACCTATTCCTGCTGTTCACAGAGAGCACCTACTACAGGTGAGTAACTACCTTCTATCCTTGTAGTACATGTCAGGGTGGCAACTGGGCAGGATAGGGGCATTCCCAAAATGGTGCCACTAGTGTGGGTGTTTTTGTAGCCTGCACTACCTGTGCTCAATGCAAGTACTTTGGGTGCAGCTACCGCCACCTCAATGGGTGGCATCAGTTGCTCCTGTGGCTGGTTTACCATGGTGAAACACAGTAACAGCAGGGGGATGGTTGTACCTGTCCCCCTGCAGTTAACATGCAGTCCTACACTAGTAACATGGATCACACATGCGTTATTGGCACGGGTCTTAGTAAAGAGGTGCCAATGTATCATACTTGAGAACAGCTACTTTCCTCTAAAAGAAACCCAGAATCATAAACGAGAATGAGAACCATTTATCCAAACTAATAAAGCACTTTATAATATCTGACTGCATTTCTGATATTGATGCTGTGCATGGAGCAAAAAAAACAGATCTCTTTTATATGTGGATGAAAGCCATAATGTCCATAAACGTTTTGCCACTGGCTGAAAATAAATAGTAAAAATAGGGGAGATTGAGGATCTCCGAGGGACCTGATGCTGAAGTATGCTTGATTCCAAAAAGAAATTCCTTGCTTGTAAAATACCTAACTCAGTGCATTATTGCCAGTGCCAAACCTAGCCAATTGATATAACAACCAATGTTATACAGTATCAAAAGCTGCAGAAAGATCAAGGAGAATCAGAAAGCCCTGATTCTTCCAGATCCAGAGATCGTTGCATGTCTTCTAACAAAGTTATCAATTAAATCTATGTTCTAAACCCAACATGGAAACTGGACTGAGAAGAATCTAAATTCTTATTCCTTTCCAAATAATCTTGCAGTTAAAGAATGGTATAAGCTTCTAAACTATTAGCTAAAATCAAAATTGACTGATAATGATTTAGACCGACTTGATCCAAATCATACTTCAAAGTCCTGACTTAAATGTTTTTAATTCCTGCAGGAAAACATCAGACTCAAAAGAAAAAGAAATCATTTTAAATAACTCTAGTAACAAGTCTATTGGATGTTTCAAAAACCTACTGGGGCAAGGGTTTAACACAAGCAAACAAGGCTAATCTTCGAGAGCAAACTCTCAATCTGATCAACTATAGGAACATCAAACCTCTAACTCGTACTCGAGACTCTCCAATGTTTTGGAGATAAGGTCTCCAGAGAACTAGATCAGGGGCATGTGATGGATGTCATCTACCTGGATTTCAGCAAAGCCTTTGATACTGTTCCTCATAGGAGGTTTATCAATAAATTCAGTAGTTTGGGGATGGGTCCCAAGGTGGTAAATTGGTTGACTGACAGACGACAGAAGGTGATGGTAAATGGAGCTCACTCGGATGAAAGGAGGGTGATTAGCGGGGTGCCCCAGGGTTCGGTTCTGGGCCCAGCACTGTTCAATGCGCCGAGCCCAGGACCAAGGGAGGAGTGGCCTAGTGGTTGGGGCAAGTTACCTCAGGCCGGAAGGTCAGGGGTTCAAATTCCACTAGAGGACAAAAACCTTGGACCGGAAGGACTGGGGTTTCTAATCCCACAGGTGCTCCTTGTGGTCTTGGGCAAGCCACTTAACCCTCCATTGCCCATGTTCCCTGTAAAAATAGTTATCTCCAAGTTATAATGCTCTGTTCAATGTAATTTCAGTTTGTTCAATGTAAACTGCCTTGATATCATGAAAGGCGGTAATTAAGAAATGTTAAATAAATAAAAAATTTATTTGTGAGTGATTATTGCTGAAGGACTGAATGGAAAAGTCTGTCTTTTTGCAGATGACTCCTGAGGGAGTGGTTAACATGAGGAAAGATCTACAAAAGCTGGAAGAATGGTCTAATGCTTGGCAATTAAGATTTAATGCAAAGAAGTGCAGTGTCATGCACTTAGGAAGCAGAAATCCAAGGGAAATGTATGTGATAGGGGGCGAGAGGTTGGTGTGCACAAATCAGGAGAAGGACCTTGGTGTGATTATTTCTGAGGATCTCAGGGTGGCAAAAGAGTGCAACAAGTTGGTGGCAAAAGCCAGGAGGATGTTGGGCTGCATACAAAGAGGAATTACCATCAGAAAGGAAGAGGTACTAATTCCACTGTATAAGTCACTGGTGAGGCCTTACTTGGAATACTGTGTTCAGTTTTGGAGACCATATCTTGCAAAGGATGTAAAAAGACTGGAAACTGTTCAGAGGAAGGTGACCAAAATGATTTGGAGCCTGCGTCAGAAGCCTTATGAGAAGATACTTGAAGACCTAAGTATGTACACTCTGGAAGAGAGGAGGGATAGGGGAGATATGATTCAGACCTTTAAATGCTTAAAGAGAAGTAATGAACAAACAAACCTCTTCCAAAGACGGGGAAGCTGTAAAACTAGAGAACATAACATGAAGCTGCAAGGGGGTAAATTGAAAGGCAATCTCAGAAATTACTTTTTCACTGATGAATGCTTGGAATGCCCTCCCGATGGAAGTGGTGGGGGTAGATACAGTGACAGAATTCAAAAGGGCATGGGACAGACACTGGATCGCTTTACATCAACAGGATAAAAGCAAAATAAACTTTATCTAATTTCTCAACAAATAGGGGTGTCTTACATGGAGCGGTGGGTTCACCCCTAAACAAAGACATGGGGAGGGGTAGCCTGCACAGAGCAGCAGATGCACCTACTCTTGCCATCTTACTGGGCAGACTAGATGGACCATACTGGTCTTTATCTGCCATCATTTACTATGTTACTATGAAAATGGGATATCCAAGAGGCAGATAGGAAACCTCTTCTTATTCATTGTGGCATTTTAATAAGATAGTAGGAACAGTGTGTCTGGCCCCATGTACCAAACACAGGGCATGCAATATCTCCTCGCTAGGAGGCTGACATACTAACCTGCACCAAAGTTTGCAAACATTGATGCGTTTTTGGCCATTTTGTTGACACTTCTAGCATACGTTGTTTAGCTTTTGCAAGATTTAGCCTGAAACCTATGGAAGAGTTAATGGGGTCATTATGTAAAGCAGCTCATTACCTATGAATGCACAGTTAATGTCAAGAATTTAAAAATGTGCAGATGTAAACACATAGCCATTGCCGCAAAAACTGTAACTATAGCTTGGGAAATTGTAGGGTACTTTTTTAAAACTGGTCTTTATTGATTCCACTGTCACGTTTGTGGGGTGTGTTTTTGTTTGTGTTTTTGATCTTTTGACTTTGCCCAAGGGAGCTGAGTACTTTGGGTGTCCACCCTTCATCTCCAGCACTGCTTCAGATTCTCTTATTAGAACATCTTTTTTCCAAGGCAGAAGAGACATTTTGCAGGGGTATCATTTGGGAATGGATTTCTGTAGCACATGTACTCTGCCAGAGCCCACTGGGAGTGAATTGTCATCCAATTGTATACTGGGGGAAGGCCCCTTCTAATTGTGGTTAATTCTTAGAGCTCAACGACCTCTTTTGCATAGCAGAGTGGCGGATGCAGCAAACACTAATCCTCCACAAAGAACTGCAGTTCTTGTACTGAACAGTCATTTGATTAGTTTGTTTTCTTTGGGTTTGATGTAGAGCAGCTGTATTTTGAAAAGGGAAATGAATTTAATTACCACTTAATTGAACATTATTGGCTGTGTCATAGGAAGACTGTATTTGAAAAGCAGGCTTAGCGTTGTTGGGTAAAAGAGCGATTTTACGTGCCCAAGGACCTGTAGACCCCTATGTGAACTGAGTGCAGTCTCAGATATTTTATTTATGAGGCCAAACAGAAGCTGGAGATTTCCTAAAACCTATAGCCAAGACTTCAGTTAATTTAGCTATAGATTTTAGAATAGGAAGGTAAGGGCAATTAGAAAATAACCCTATTTTTGGTTTTGGGGTTTTATTATTATTATTTTTTTTAATTAGATAGCCAGGGAAATAAAAAGGCACATGAGTACTACTTGTAGAAACAGGCAGTAGAATATCTAAAAACAAGCACAGCCAAGCACAGAAATATATAAAAAGTAGCCCAAAATTGCAGCAGTTTTGAGATCCTAGTCTTACTGTGCAAGGTTCCACCTTGTGTGACTGTCCAACCTCTTCCTACTGGTTTTCAAGCATCCTCTATGCGGTGGCTACTCCTCTCTAAGGAGGATTTTAACAGTGGACTAGGCAGCAACTAGAGCAATCAAATTTAAATAGCTTTTGAGAGGTTGGTCCAATATGAAATAAACCCAGCAAAATTTGTAGCCAACTCCTAACAATCCAAGCAGGTAAAAGCCAAGGATTTTAAGTAGAGCCATGCAGTAGCCTAGCACTTCCACTGCTGCTGCTACTGGCCTGGCACTCCAAGAATGATTTTAACTTAGACCCAACCCAGTTTTGGCCTCCGGTGCCTTTGCAGTGTCCCTTTCCTGAAAAGGGGAGTGGAGGCCAGAAATCATCAGATTTTGTAGTACTGATGCATCAGGCCTTCCTGCTTAAGTGGGGTTGTGGTGTGCTGCTTGAGGTTCCAGGGGGGCCATCTTCAGTTCCTTCCAGCCTCAGTGGTGGACAGACCCTCTAGAGATGCGTGGACCCCTCTGGTGGCCGCTCAAGTGGATGACTGCCATGTCTTGTTGCAGTCTGGAAGTTTGGAGGATACCTTAGAGCAGTGATTCTCAACCCAGCCATCTGGGACCCCCAGGCCAGTCAGGTTTTCAGGATATCCACAATGAATATGCATGAGAGAGATCTGCGTGCACCGCATCCATTGTATGCAGATCTAACTCGTGCATATTCATTGTGGATATCCTGAAAACCTGACTGGCTTGGTAGGTATAAGAGAACTGGGTTGAGAACCACTGCCTTAGAGGATCCCTCGAGTTTGGAGTTTGAGGCGGCTATGGGCCTCGAGGAGGGGGGGATCCTCCAGCGGGAGAGGACCCTAGGGTGGTCCGAGTTTTCTGTCAGAAGGAGCTGGGGCTGCTAATTGTTCACTCATTGGTGGCGTTTAATATGACAGTGGAGCCCCAGTCCTCGGACCCTCTTCTGCAAGGTTTTTGGTCATCGGAGACCATCTTTCCAATTCACAGGGTCATCAAACAGATTGGCTCGGAATGGCAAGGACTGGAGGGCGAGCCATATCCAGTACCTGCAGCAGAAATAGAGCTTCTTAACTTGCCCAGAGTGGATGTGCTGGTATTTGCTGTGAGACGAAGAAGACATAGATACTGGTGGAAGGCCCATCTGAGTAAGCTTCCTTTTCATGGGGAAACTCCTCTTTGGCAAAGACCTGGACAAGCTCATGAAGGAATTGGGAGAGGCGAAGCCAGCTCGCCTCCCTGAAGATAAGCCTAAGGCGGTGAAGTTCAGGGCAACCATGCGAGTTTCGACAGCATCAAGGCTCTCGTTTCTCTCCCTATCAGCATCCAAAGTATCCTGTTTGGGGCCAGTCCTTTTGCGGCAGCCGGGGAAGTGGGTGCAGTTCCTTTGTGGGCTCTGGCTCTGGACCCAAAAGAGACTAATGAAGGGCAGCAGGCCCAGGCAGAGGTGGTGCCTGTTGGGGGTCAGTTGCGCCACTTTTATCCCGTCTGGGTCCGACTGACATTGGACCGGTGGGTGTTGGAGCTACAACTTGGAGTATGTGAAGCCTCTCAGGGATGCCTTCCTAGCCTCTCCCGGCAAGGCTCCAACAAAATGAGTGGCAGTCGAATCCACATTGAAGCACTTTCTCCAACTCCAGGTGGTAGTTCCAGTTCCCAAAGATCAGTTAGGCTCTGGTCGATACTCCATTTACTTAGGTTCCCTCTTTCTTAGTAGCCACATTCACCCTATTCTGAATCTCAAGCATGTCAATCGAGCCCTGCGGGTCCTTCATTTTCAAATGGAGACCTTGCGTTCAGTGATCGTGATGGTACAGGGAGCAAATTTCTCACGGCCCTGGACCTCACCAAGGTGTACCTCTATGTCCCCATTTGGCTGGAACATCCAGAATTTTCTGCAGTGTGTAGAGCCCATGGGACATTTCCAGTTTCAGGCCTTGCCCTTCGGCCTCACGATGGCACCACGCACCTTCGCAAAGATTATGGTAGTAGTGGCGGCGGTGCTCTGGCGAGAGGGGATCTTGGGGCACCCATATATGGATGATTGGCTCATTCGGGCTAAGTCTCTGCAGGAAAACCGAGTGACAACAAACTGCATCCTCAAGGTGCTCCGGGAGCTCTGTTGGGTAGTCGGCATTTCCAAAAGTCACCTTGACCCATCTCAGGACCTTTTTGAGAGCTTGGTTCGAGACACAAGCGGGATGGCTTTCCTTCCAGGGTCTGCAAGCTGTAGGGCCAGATAGGCCAATTTTTGCAGTGTCAAGCACCATCATTGTGGTCTTATCTCCAGATCCTGGGTTCGATGGCGGCGACACTTGATCTCATGCCATGGGCGCAGGCATTGCTCCTGAGGTGGTTGCTGCAGCATCATCTCCTCTCGTGCAAGTTGATCTGCCCTTCGGCAGTGCGGAACAGCCTAGAATATGGCTCCAGGGCAAGAATCGTCTCACAGGAATGCTGCTAGACACACCAGAGTGGACACTCGTAACAACCGATGCCAGCCTAATGGGCTGGGGAGTGCATTGCCTGGGACAGATTGCTCAGGGGACCTGGTCGGTGGAGCAACGGACCTGGTCCATCAACCACTTAGAGATATGAGGGTAGTCTTCCTGGGTCTGCAGGCATTTTGGGCATGGCTGGACTCGAGGTGGGGCAGATCTTGTCGGACAATTCAACAACCGTGGAGTGGAGGAGTGGCCTAGTGGTTGGGGCAAGGTACTTCGGGCCGGAAGGTCGGGGGTTCAAATCCCACTAGAGGACAGCAACCTTGGGCCGGAAGGACTGGGGTTTCTAGTCCCACAGGTGCTCCTTGTGGTCTTGGGCAAGCCACTTAACCCTCCATAGCCCATGTTCCCTGTAAAATAGTTCTCTGTGTGCTGTGCTTTCCTGTCTAATCAATGTGTTTATACCTCAAAAATTTCCTGTCATGATTTGACAATTTCCAATCTGTAATCAAAACCGCTGCTGATCGCTGGAAGTAGCGGTATACAAATGTATACTAAATAAAATAAATAAATAAATAAATATATTAATCGGCAGGGCAGAAGAGATCTCCCCACTGGTTCAATAGGTGGAGATTCATCTCCTGATGATCTCGGCTGTGCATGTGGCTGGCAAGGAAAACGTTGAAGCCAATTTCCTCAGCAGGCACAAATTCAATCCGGGTGAATGGACCCTGGTGGACTCTGTCTTCTGAGACCTCACTCACCGCTGGAGGCAGCCATGATGGACCTCATGGCAACTTGTCTCAATGCAAAGGCTCCTCACTTCTTCAGTCATTGACGGGAGCCGATCTCGACGCACCGTGACCAGAGGAGGGACTGCTGTACCCCTTCCCTCCTTGGCCACTGATTGATCAGTTGGTGCAGTGGGTAGAGATACATTGTGGTGGCTCTGGATTTCCCACAGAGACCATGGTATGCAGACCTTGTCAGGCGGACGATCCATGGAGGTTGCCAACCAGGACTGATCTGCTCTCGCAGGGTCCTCTCTGTATGCCTCAGGTCAATCAATTCCCGCTTACAGCTTGGCTCTTGAAAGGGCTCAGCCGAGGAGATGGGGTTATGCACCAGCAGTGATTGCTACCCTCTTGAGGGCGCACAAGTGTGCCATTTTGTTGGCTTGCATTCGCATCTGGCAGCTCTTTGAGCATTGGTGTGAAAAACAGGTAGCGCAGGCTCTGCGGGCCTCTGTGCTGGAGATTTTGGCCTTTCTGTAGGCCGGCGTGGAGAACGGGCTTGCAGGGGGCGTATCCATGGTCACCTTGGCTTCTCATCCAGATATCTTTTTCGTAAGGGTGATTCAAGAGATCCATCCTCTGATGCATTCTCCATTTTCCAGCTGGGATCTTTAATATGGTCTTTTCGGCCTTAACGGCACCTCTCTTTGGGCCACTGGGCATGGCTACATTGAAGGATCTCATGTTGAAGGTCATGTTTTTGGTGGCCATCTATTTAGCCCGACGCATTTCCGAGCTGCAGGCTTTGTTGTGCAGGAAGCTATTCCTGGTTCTTTCCAAGGACTAGGTGGTATGGAGACTGGTTCCATCCTTTCTTCCAAAAGTATTGTCCCATTTTCATTTGAACCAGTCTGTTATCTTGCTGGGGTTTCCCGATACTCTGGATCAGCAACTACAGAGCCTGGATATGAGGCAAATGCTCTGACATTATTTGAAGCACACCCAGGCATTTCACAGATCTGAATACCTGTTCGTTTTTGTTCGGCATCTGCAAAGAGGAGGTAACTTTGACAGCTGCTATTGCCTCTGCATACCTACTGCGGGGCAAAGCATTACAGTCAGGTCTTCGTGCACACTCAACTTGAGCGCAAGTGGCATCTTGGCGGAGTCCAGTTTGGTTCCTCCTGTGGACTTTTTGTTGAGCAGAGACCTGGGTGTCATTGCATACTTTTGTGAAGCATTACCAGTTGGACCTTCAGGCGAGATGAGACGCTTGTTTCAGGGTGCATGTCCTGCAGGCCAGACTTTCAGGTTCCACCCACATAATAGTACTGTTCTGGTACATCCCGGTAGTCTGGACTGTACTGGAGGGATGCTATGGATGGTGAAATTAGGGCTTATCTGCTAATTTAGCTTTTTTTTTTTAGTCCCTCCAGTCAAGTCCAGCGCCTACCCATTCGTTTTTCCAATTTCTTGTGGTGAGCAAGCCTAGATAAGAAAGTCATCTTTGGTTGCCATCAGTTGTCAGTGCTCGAGGGTCACTGCTCCCACACAAGCATTTCAGAGGGGTGGTCGTTATGGTTTTTTTGTGCTCCTTGGGGTATCCGCAGGGTGCAGGTCCACTCTGCTGGCTATTTAGAATGGTGTAGATATATCTGTGTGTTCAGGTGGGTGCTCTGTGCATCTGCTTTGTCATTAGTATACTGGCCTGTTGGGAGGAGTTTGCTCCCCTATAAAAGATGGCATCACCAAAAGCCTGGAATTCTCAGTCGCCATATGCTGGAATGGGGTGAAGACCTATTAGACTGGACTGGAGGGACTTAAAGAAAGCAAATTAGCAGGTAAGCCCTAATTTCACCATTTTCTTTCTTTGTGATTTTCTTGCAAAGATTGTTTGTATCTTTGTGAAATTTAATCAAGTAAATTTTAAAAAAAATTAAGAAAAGGAAGTAAATACCTCAAAGAAATTTAATGCAGAATCTTAGCTGTGAGCTTAAATAGAACTAAGCTTACAAAATAGAAATGTTATAAATATCCTTTTAGAAAAAAGCATCTCGCTGGGATTAACTAAGGATGTAGTAAAGGCTGTTAGTGTAGCTGGGTTTAAAAAAGGTTTGGACAAGTTCCTGGAGGAAAGGTCCATAAACCATTATTAAGAAGTGACCGAAGATATCAATGCTTGACCCAGTACAAGCATTGTGGAACTTGTGTCTCTTGGGGATACTGCTAGGTACATATGACCTAGATTGGCCACTGTTGGAAACAGAATACTGGGCTTGATGGACCATGGTCTGACCCAGTATGGCATATCTTATGTTATGTTCTTAAGAGCAGTCATTTGAGTTAGTAAGGGGTATGTTTACTAAACCGTCTTAACGTAGCAGCGGTGACGTTATCAAGCGATAACGGCAGCAGCGTTAAGGCACACTAATGCTGTGAAATCCAGCTCTGAAGGGCGGAGATGGGGTCAGTGGGTGGAGAGTGGGCGGAGAGAGGCTCCAGGCACACTAATGCTGTGAAATCCGGGTCTGACCACTAACGCCAGTGAAACCCTCGCGTTAGAGGCACATTTGCAGGAGAGAGAAACCATTTCAGTCAGCAATGTACAGCAAAGGCAGGGAAACCCAGAAAAGTGATGATAGTGATACATATGCAGGAACCAAAAAGGCAAATAAACATATAAAATGACCAGAACCACATCTGAAATCCCAATAACCAAGCTGGCCAATAGTGATATTAATGATAAACATAAAGCAACACTACTGACAAAGCGTATAAATTAAGATATCATGTTTGAAGGGCCTATGCTCTGTCCCCCTACAAAGTGAATGATCCCACATTGAAATAGCGGTGATCAGGGGTTTTGTCGTTTTTATATTGGGCAGGTTTGTTAGGGTGTGCACATGTGCAGCAACAGCAGAGTGGGCACGTAGGAAAGGGCAACTGTACTGATACTGTAAATGGGATACAGGGGGCTGCAGGCGGCACATGCTGTGGTCCAGCTGGGGCACAGTGCGGACTAGGCAGATGCCTAGGTGGCACATAAGAATGCCGAAACTATAAAGCAGCAAGACAGCAACTGATGAGGGACCAACATGGGCACGAGTGTGTGTCCCACAGTGTCACAGGGGATATTACCCAGCAGGTACCCCCAGGGCACATAACATTGGCAGGCAGTGCCAGGAGGAAGCGCGCATGTCCATATAGGCACCCCTACCCGAGAACCCACACCATAGGCAGCTGCCTACCAGCACACTGGATTGCATGGGACTGTGCACCACCGGCATAAGGGCATGTCGACATGGTGGCAGAGGGATGCTGGTGGCGGAGGGGGCAGTGGCATCTGCCCACAGCAGACCACGGCCAAGCCCCATTTAAGTGGGTGCCGTGCATTGCAACAAACAAGGTCTGTCTGACGAACAGTCATGGTATCCCCAGGGAATGATCTGCCCCTGTGGCAACAGTTTGGTGCAGTACACACAGCCGGTGTGTTCAGGGACAGAAGGTCACAAGTTCAAGTCCCAGCTGTGGCTCCTGCCAACCTTGTCCCCATATTTTACCCAGTACTAAACCGTGGTAATAAAGATGGAACCTTTATTGCAGATAAATTAAACATGCCTGAAACTCCTATATTTTACCCTACAGAGCACAGACACCATAAACATGTGCAATCCCTAGAGCAGAGTTTTCCAACTGCAGTCCTGGAGGGCCAAACACCATTCAGGTTTCATGCTGTCCCTAATAAATTTGCCTGTGCTGCATTTGTATGCATCGCCCCCATTGCATGCAAATGTATCTCATGCATATTCATTAGTGACAGCATGAAAACCTGAACAGTGTTTGGCCCACCAGGAGTTGGGAACCTCTGCCCTAGAGCAGCGGCCAACAGAGGCAGAAACACCCACACCCACAGGCTCCACTATCCAAAGCCTCATGGAGAGTCAGGCTGTTGGGCTCTGCGCGGAGCAGCATCTCCCAATACTGGCACCTGCATACCTTAGCAATGCCGTCCTAAACTTGAACACATTCCACATATATCAAAAGGTTGCTATGATTAATGTCGGCTAACAAATCCTAAGTTAAACACGATTTGTTGATAGAGATTCATCATAGCAACCTTTCTGGTATCTGTGGAGTGTGTTTCAGTTATTGCTTCTGACAGTGTTTACCACTCCGGGGAGTGACCCCAACAGTGTTGCGTACCATAGTAATGCCCGCACTGTGCCCAGGACTGGTGTGGCGGCCAGGGCTGCCACAAAACTCCATATTTGCACAATGCTGGCATAGGTGTGGGAGTGTGTGTATGTCTATCCAGTGTGTTGTGGCTGCCTACACCTTACTGGGCCCACACTGCTTGCACTGTTTCCAGTTTTAGCTTGCCAATGTGCATGATGAGGAGCAAGGTACTGTGGGTACGGCCCGGACAGGGTGGCCTGGGCAGGATGCATCTGCACAGGATAGGGCAATGGCTGGGACATTGTAGTGCCCGACCACCACCTGCACAAACAGGGTGGCCACAGCATGTCATGCTGGGAGGTCACTCTCACCCTGACTGATCAGTGACCGCGGCATGGCTAGGTTCCTCCATAGTGCTATGCAGCATATCTCTCAAGTGATATTTATGGGTTCTCTTTTCTGGGGCCCAATCACTGACACACCTGCTTGGTGTGCGTGCTCACATCCCATTTTTGGGTGCACACAGTTCCTCCAGGAACATGCACTATGTACTAGCTAGCAGACTGTCTGCAGTTAGCATGTGTATGGCTGGAACACCTTGCAGGGTGCAGCAGATGGAGGCTGACTGTGCCCTCTGCTGGTGAATGTCAGATAGTGGTGTGGGGCTGCTGAGCTTCTCCAGCGTTCTGACTATCTACTGTTGCCTTATGTGATGTATACAGATCTGCATCGACTGCCCTGTAGGGTGCCTGTTCCCCAGCAGGACTGGGGTTGATGGTCCTCTCTACTGCCACCATTGCAGAGATGTACAATGTGGATCTGTTGGTGGGAGATCCTGTCCCCCCCCCCCCCCGAGCCACAGAGGGCAGGTTGGGTGGCGCTACATTATCCGCTTTTGGTTCCAAACACCCCCCCTTCACCTATAACATGTGAACATGGCACCCACACAGGATATGCACTATTCTGGGTGCATCATAGTCCACAAGGGCTAGACGTGACTGAGACATACAGATGGACACAGGTGTATCCTAGGTGTGTCTGCAAGGGCTACCTATCACACACTGGCACTGATGGGGACCTGCAGCATAGCCTATCTCAGCCAAGCCAGGTGCTGCGGACCTGGTGCTGGGTGCTCCACCTCACCCTCAGGGTGAGCACAGGACCCCCACAATGTGACGGTCTGTAGCTACTCTGTGCCAGTACCACACACGGTCGGTTCCCCCTACCAGGCCTAGGTGCTGTGAGGGTGCATATCCCATTATGTGATCAGCTGTAGACTGCTGATCTGCATGTGCAGTGCATCATGGGTGCGGGTGGGTTTACCCTATCCTGGTAACCACAGCAGACAGTTTATGTGGTGACCTGCAGTCTTTCTGTAGCCAGCCAGCAGTGTGGTAGTAGCTATAGAGATGTAGCCTACTGGTTACTTCAATGACTGTGGAGGCAGAGGTCATGGGTTTGATCCCACAGTGGTGTTATTTAATAAGGCTCTCTGAGGCTTTTCCTTTTAATTTAAATCAGTGCTGCCAGCAAAATGCACCCTCACAGTGCTGTAACCTTAAGTTGACTCATAAGGCGCCCTATAGGGCACATTAGAAGGCGCCTTGGTGGACAGGGCACTTTATAATGTGCCCTATGGAGTGCCTTATAGGGCGCCTTATGCGACACCTTATGTTACGGTACTCTGAGGGTGTTTTTGCTGGCACCACTGATTTAACTTAAAAAAGGAAATGCCTCAGACAGCACTGATTTAAATGAAATACAGAAACTGCCTCAGACAGCACTGATTGAAATTAGAAAAGAGAAATGCCTCCGCCAGCCTTCTTACATAACACCACTGCGGGATCGAACCCATGATCTCTGCCTCCACAGTCATTGCAGTAACCAGTGGGCTACATCTTTATAGCTTCTAACACTGCACTGGCATGAACTTAGGGTTAACATGCGTTAACGTGCTACGGCACCCACTATCGCGCGATACAGATTCTTGCTACCTTGACACTGGAACGCCCACTCCTTATATGGCATTCTTCACATTATCGCTGAAACTAGCGCCGGTAACATTAAGACGGTTTATTAAACATATCCCTAAGTTTTGAGTCTATTTTCATTCATGTGGGTGAGCCTTTTTTAAACACTGCCCACCATATTTTTAAAAAATGCATATATTTAGCCCTGCTGCACAGATAGGTGGTGGTGGTACTACATATACCTATAAGGCAGTTATTGCCATTGGCTATACCTATAGGGGCTGATCTTTATAAGGGTCCTGTGGAAATGTGCACGCTTACTTACATGTATAAATCCCTGTTTTAAAGGACTTTCACTATTCTGTAATTGTGCATTTAAGTCCCATAACGTATGCTTTCAGTTGGGATGTGCAGTGGGGCGATGCATAGGCGGGGTCACAACACATGCGTGTGGGTTATAGACTACTGTGACCTATGTGTGTCTCTATACTAATCTAGGCATGGTCAGCTATGCTTGCTCTCGCTGGTATTTGATAAAGTAAAGCATGCGCGTGCTTCATTTTATAAAATAGGCCCCACATATATGCTCATGTTGGTGATACTCTGCCACTATCTGTATAGTCAAGCCGTTTAATTTAGACCTGCTTTTTTGCAGGCTTAAATGGAACGGCTTTGCTATATGAATAGCAGCTGAATTTTCTCTCACTCCATACAGTTGGGTGTTTTTCACTCTAACTCCACCGCAACAGTATCCGGATAGTGATAGTCAGATAGTGCTGCTGAAAATTTGTAGATAGTGAGCTTTGTAGACTTCAGTGGCTGCTGCTAAATGGAAAAGTCCCTTTCAAATTTTGACAGAGTTTATATTTATCTTTTCATAGTTGTCAACTGGGGACAGCGGAATGCCTTTGTGGTTGAAGGGGGCAAACCAAGCAATCTCCAGCCCTGCCCCCAAATATTGCTGATGCTGTGTTGGGCAAAATATTGGTGGGGCCCAACCTTTCCGCTGCCTATGTCGTCAACACTGAAGTCTTGGTCTATTTAATCAATCATTTCTGCCTTGGGGAGAGGGGCCTGTTCAAGGGCTCATGTTATAGGTGGTTTTGATCCTGCACATGATTTTTAACTTTTTTTCTTTTCTTTTTAAAATGTTACGCTTTTGGTCTCTGTTTCTAACAAGACTGGATAGTGTGTCTGTGTTTCCACACAATAAAGTAGCTTTATTTTAACTGAGTATTATTTTGCATTTCATTACATCAGAACATACCATGGCAACAACACTAGAAGACGTTGGTAAACAAGTGAGTATCTTATTTTTTAAAAAGTGTCACTTTGTTACATTTTGCTGTATTTAGCACAGCTGTCATCCTATTGGAGTGGTTTTGAAAATTGCCCTATTAGAGCTTAAACATTTTTACCTACAGAAATGAACTCTTCTGGGGGTTTCCCACCCTACGTGTTCTCCCTAATGCTCATCCTTCTACCCAGGACCAGCCCGTCCACTAGATGGGCTAGGCGACCGTGTAACGCGGCAGATCTCTGGTGGCAGATCATGTGCTTTGGCACACATGGCCTGCTGCCCCCCCACCCATGCTTTGAGCCTTGCCGCCCTTCCTCCCCCCTTCCATGCTGAGCTTCCCCCTGCTGCCGCTGATTCTGGCAGCAGGGGGGGAGATGGCTCGGCGGCAGGCCATGTGCTTTGGCACACATGGTCTGCGGCTTCTGAACCCTTGAAGTTATGAAGTTATGTCATAGGGGGTCCAGAGGCCGCAGACCATGTGTGACAAAGCACATGGCATGCCGCCGAGCCGAGCAGCAGCCCCCCTTGATCCTACTGCTGTAATGGGTGCGAGCGCGGCTCAGAATGGGGGGGGTCAGCGAGGCTCAGGAAGGGGAGGAGGCACGGCTGGGACTCCTCCCTAGAGTGGCAGAAACCCTTGGGCCAGCCCTGTTTCTACTTGCATCAGGGACAAGGTAATAAGATGCTCTAGGCTTTGTGCAGCTTACTACTTGCCTTAATGTTTGAAATTTAGTTTCCTTATTAAAGATTTATCTCCAAGAACAAGCAGTAATTCAGCCTTCACATATGGGTGACGTCCCCAATGGAGTCTGCATGGGAACGCTCCCCATTATCCAATAGGAAAGCCTTTGGAGCACTCCTCTGCGCTTGCATGCCTGCCTTCCCGCCTTCCAAACTTCTCTCCTCGGTTCTTCTTTTTCCACAGAACCAGGAGGTCACATTGTCCTTTCACCGCTGCAAAACTCTCTTTTTTTTTCGTGCCCTTCAGAGTACGTTTTGACCTTCTTGTCGATGCCGATACCGTTAAGTCAGACACAGGTCCCAATATTTATTTACTACTTTTTATTTTAATTTTTTTCCTTTTTCTTTTCTCACCATGGTTTTCACCGCTGGCCTAGGACAATCATAGCATTGTCTTCACTTTTCAGAGACAATTCTTCAGGCATGGAAAAGCCAGTCAGTGATTTTGAGAAAAAAAGAAATGTACCAAGTGTGCCAGTACAATTTCGGCCACTGACAAACATGACTGGCGTTTAAAATCTTTGGGTCCTGACCACGAACCCGCTTCTTATTCTTTGTGCTAACAAATGACTGGGTCCTCAAGAACCAAACCAGGCAATTTGGATCGTTTACCTTGGACTCAGTTTCAGTGGCTTCCACTTCGAGGGCATCTACTTCTTCTCATGGGTCTCAGGCTTCTTCAAAATCCAAACACTGAAGTAAGTCTAAATCTGTGGCAGTTTCCAAATCTTCGGCATCAAAGGCTAGTTCCTATGCCAGAGAAAAGTCCCAACATAAGCATTGTGACTCCCCTAGAGGTGCTTCCGATGCAGATTGGCTAGCCAAACAGCCCTGGTGGGAGGATGTGTCCTCCACAGCACAAGTGGGACTCCGGGACGCTCCCAAGGCATCGACCTCCAGAGAACTACCGGTTCTTTGTTCTGGGACGGTGGCTCAGAACCCAGTATGTAATTCCACCCAGACATCTGCCATCTCCCTGGACCAGCGCATGCTGGCTCTCAGGAGTTTGGCTGCACTCCTAGCAGCCTTGGTACCTGTAACATCAAGAGCTTCAGGAGTTCAGGCTTTGGTACCAAGCTTACACCTGAGCACTATATCTGCCCCGATGGTGGCCTTTGAGCCGGCAGCATTGGAGCACCCAAAACAGATTCCTCAGTTAGAACCGGTCAATGCCCCCGGTATCCAACAGACTCGGGCTCCCATTCCTCTCAGTTCCAATACCTCAGAGTATCGATAGCGGCATCAACTGTCAACTTCCACAAAGCACTGAGATTGAAGCCTTGATCGCCAATAATTTGATTTCTTGCCAGATTCTGATTCAGAATCTGATGTGGGATCACTCAATTCCTGGAACTTCCTGACATCCCTTTGGACCCTTCGCTGCCTCATGAACGGCATCAGTCCCCACCAGAGGATATGTCCTTTCAAGTCTTCATCCATGACCTGGCAGCGCGGCTCTCCATCACGGTAGCCTCTGAAAAAGAACCAAGAGCTGAGAAATTTGAGATATTCCGATACCCTCCAACGCCCAAAGAGGCTGCTACCTTACTGGTATATCGTATCCTTCAGGACCTTATACTCTGAATGTAGGAAGCCCTGTTCATGGTTCCTCCTGTTAGCAAAAGACTCGATACCATGCACCAAGTGCCAGACTGCCAAAGTTTCCAAAAACCTCAGCTTCCCCACCCACTCAATGGTGGTGGAATTGGTGATGCGGCGAATAAAGAGCTCAAAAACCCTTTTATCTATGTCTCCTGGCAGAGTATAGAGGACACTCAATGCTTTTGGGCATTGAAGTTTCCAAGCATGCATGTTAGCCTCCAGGATCAACTCTTACATTCTTTACATAGGCATGTTTCTGAAGGATGTCGCCAGGGATCTGAAGAGTTTCTCCCCTCTGATTCCAGAGGATAAGCAAGGTGCATTCCAGACTCTCATTAAGAATAGTCAAAATACTTCTAAATTTCTTACCAGGGCCGCTTTGATGTCTTTTTTTGAGTTCACCAGCAGAGCTTCAGCAATCTGAATTGAGACTCGCAGAATGGCCTGGTTACAGCCCTCAGATCTTGAGCAATGGGTCCAGAATAAACTGGCCAATGTCCCATGTACTGGTGCAAACCTTTTTGGCAAGGATTGGAAGAAAAAGCAGGGGAGATTTGAAACCTATGATCTCACCCTTAAACAGGAAGACAGCTGACCTATCCAAAAGAGGCCCTTCCCAAGAAATCTTTTTATTCTAAAGAGAGATACTATCCTTACCCGCCTTATACTGCCTATCAACCTCAGCAGAGGCAGCAGTGTCCTTGCCAACCTAAAACACCCAAAACTCCTAAAACTCAACCATCTGCTCAGGCATAACCTGCACCTGGTTTTTGACTCTTTCCAAGAGAGCATTGCCAATCTGCCCCTGGAGGGCCCCCAGCCCCTCCACATTGCAGGCAGGCTTTGTCACTATGCCCACAGGTGATGCCTTATAACATCAGAATAGTGGGCACTTCATATTGTCCAAAGGGGTTATCAGCTTCACTTTGAAACCTTATCCCCCACCTGCTTCACAGGGGATTATCCCATATAACCTCTTCACAGCACCCTCTTACAACAAAAGGTGGCCAACCTATTGTCCCAGGATGCCATTGAGTTTCTTCCTCAAGAAAAGTTAGGCTTCTACTCCCCATACTTTCTCATTCCAAAGAAACAGGAGGCTTCAGGCCCATCTTTAGATCTCGGAGAGCTTAAGTTCTTGGTCTGAGGAAAAATTCAAAATCTCCCTAGGAACTCTTCTGCCATGCCTCCATATACATGATTGGCTCTGTTCTCTAGACCTAAAAGAGGCGTACACGCATTTACTGATACATCCCTTGCACAGACAATATCTGCGCTTTTATGTTTCAGGGAAACCATTATCAATACTGAGTTCTTCCCTATGGTCTAGCCTCTGCCCCCTGCCCCAAGGGTCTTCACAAAATGCATGGCAGTCATCGCTGCCTACCTACACACCCTGGGGGTATTCGTCTTTCCTAACTTGGATGACTGGCTGATCAGAGGAGACTTCCCCCCCACCCCCCTCTCCCCTCCAAGAGAACACTCTCCCTTCATCGCATCATCATGGTGCTCCAGCACCTGAGTTTTGTCATAAACTTCCCAAAGTCCCACCTCACTCCAGTCCAATGATTTGGAGTTCATCAGAGTGCTGCTAGACACTCGACAGGCCTGAGCTTTCTTCCCAGAGGATTGTTGTGCCCACATCATCAAGCTGGCAAAAAAGGTACAACATCAGAACTATGTAACAGATTGTGTCATGCTACGACTATTGGGACACATGGCCTCCACGGTCCTTGTTGGGCCCCTACACTCAATTACACATGCATCGAGTGCAGTAGACTCTGTCTTCCCAATGGATGCAAATGAAGGGTCGCCTCAGAGACAAGATCCACATCACGCCTCAATTTATCGCGTCCCTTCAGTGGTGGTGTCGTCTCCCACAAAACCGACTTGTCTGGTCATCTTTTCAGATGCCTCCATCTTGATGCATCCTGACGATGGATGCTTCCAAACTGGGTTGGGGGGCTCATTAGAATGACCTGATCACACAGGGACTGTAAACATAATAAGAATTTGCCCTGCAGATCAACCTGCTAGAGCTACAGGCACTGACAAATGCTCTTTGGGTTTTTCAACCCCAGCTTTTGGGTCAGCCTGATCTAGTCCGAATGGACAACCAAGTTGCCGGGTTTTATATAAGCGAACGGGATTTCATCCCCTCTGCAAGGAGGCTATTCGCCTATGGTCCTTTACCATCTCTCACTGCATCCACCTGAGAGCAGTGTACCTCCTGGGCGAACTCTGTCCTAGCGGACAAATTAAGCCATATCCTTCATCTGCACAAATGGACCTTGCATCAAGAGATGGCTAATCGGATCTTTCAAACATGGGGAACTCCACTCATAGATCACTTTGCCACTCCACCAGACATGCAGCTTCCTCGCTTCTGCTCCAGGGTTCCATCTCTACACTGACGTAGATCAATTGTTTACACCATCAAAATATAGAAAGATTAAGGGACATGCAATGAAGCTACAGTGTAACCTATTTAAGACTAATAAGAGAAAATATTTTTTCACTCAACATGTATTCAAACTCTGGAATTCGCTACCGGAGGATGTAGTAAAAGCTGTGAGTGTAGCTGGTTTTAAAAATGGTTTGGACAAGTTCCTGGAGGAAAGGTCCATAAACCATTATTAAAGGGGAGACCTGGGAAATCCACTGCTTGCCACAATACAAGCATTGTGGAACCTGTGTCCTTTGGGGAACTGCTAGGTACTTGTGACCTAGATTGCCACTGTTGGAAACAGGATACTGGGCTTGAGGACCTTGGCATATCTTATGTTCTTATGACATGCCCCGGATGCCTTCATTCTCCACTGGGAACACGGGCTGCTGTATGCATACCCACCAATTCCCCTTGATACTCGAGACACTATTCAAGCTACAGGCTGACAAGGGCTCAATGATTCTCATAGCTCCCTTTTGGCCCCGTCAACCGTGGTTTCCTCTGCTTCCTCACCTTGTGCAGACGGAGCCTCTGAGCCTGGGATGTGCGCCCAACCTCTCTCAGGACCATGGTATGCTCCTCCATCCCAATCTTCACTCCCTATGCCTGACAGCATGGCTGCTGAAAAGCTAGTGCTCGCCAACCTCTGCCTACCACAGGCAGTCAAAGGATGTCGTCCTTGCGTCATATAAAGATTCCACCAGGTGATCGAATGCATTCAAATGGCTTAGGTTTGCCCTGGGTGCTCCCTAAAGAACCTTTTAGATCAGGTTTGCTTTTCTCTGATCAGAGAAAGGCTGAACTTTTACAGAGCTCTGCTAGTGAGTGGATTTTTGCCTCCTGGGACATCTTACTGTGAGTTCTAGCTGTTTATTTAATTATTTACTGTTTGTCTAACTGTTGTTTGTTTAATTATTTAGTGTTTGTCTTAGTGGTGTGCTAATTCAGCCTTCTCAGCTGTACTTACCTTGCCTCTCTCAATTAACTGGGCCTTGTGTGGTAGCCATTTTGAATTAATCTCTCTCCCCAGAGCCTGCTGTTAAGCTTTTTCCTGTCCTTGCCTGCCTGAGTGACTCCTCCCCCTGACCCCCTCCCCCTGAGGTATCCTGTAACCTTGTTCCTGTTTTCTCCACGTGTGCATAGGCTGTTTTAGTTTGCTTTTCTCTGATCAGAGAAAGGCTGAACTTTTACAGAGCTCTGCTAGTGAGTGGATTTTTGCCTCCTGGGACATCTTACTGTGAGTTCTAGCTGTTTATTTAATTATTTACTGTTTGTCTAACTGTTGTTTGTTTAATTATTTAGTGTTTGTCTTAGTGGTGTGCTAATTCAGCCTTCTCAGCTGTACTTACCTTGCCTCTCTCAATTAACTGGGCCTTGTGTGGTAGCCATTTTGAATTAATCTCTCTCCCCAGAGCCTGCTGTTAAGCTTTTCCTGTCCTTGCCTGCCTGAGTGACTCCTCCCCCTGTGTGTGTGGTAGCCATTTTGAAGTAATCTCTCTCCCCAGATCCTGCTGTTAATCTTTTTCCTGTCCTTGCCTGCCTGAGTGACTCCTCCCCCTGACCCCCTCCCCCTGAGGTATCCTGTAACCTTGTTCCTGTTTTCTCCACGTGTGCATAGGCTGTTTTAGTTTGCTTTTCTCTGATCAGAGAAAGGCTGAACTTTTACAGAGCTCTGCTAGTGAGTGGATTTTTGCCTCCTGGGACATCTTACTGTGAGTTCTAGCTGTTTATTTAATTATTTACTGTTTGTCTAACTGTTGTTTGTTTAATTATTTAGTGTTTGTCTTAGTGGTGTGCTAATTCAGCCTTCTCAGCTGTACTTACCTTGCCTCTCTCAATTAACTGGGCCTTGTGTGGTAGCCATTTTGAATTAATCTCTCTCCCCAGAGCCTGCTGTTAAGCTTTTCCTGTCCTTGCCTGCCTGAGTGACTCCTCCCCCTGTGTGTGTGGTAGCCATTTTGAATTAATCTCTCTCCCCAGAGCCTGCTGTTAAGCTTTTTCCTGTCCTTGCCTGCCTGAGTGACTCCTCCCCCTGACCCCCTCCCCCTGAGGTATCCTGTAACCTTGTTCCTGTTTTCTCCACGTGTGCATAGGCTGTTTTAGTTTGCTTTTCTCTGATCAGAGAAAGGCTGAACTTTTACAGAGCTCTGCTAGTGAGTGGATTTTTGCCTCCTGGGACATCTTACTGTGAGTTCTAGCTGTTTATTTAATTATTTACTGTTTGTCTAACTGTTGTTTGTTTAATTATTTAGTGTTTGTCTTAGTGGTGTGCTAATTCAGCCTTCTCAGCTGTACTTACCTTGCCTCTCTCAATTAACTGGGCCTTGTGTGGTACCCCCATCCCCCTGCTGAGGGTTCAGGACAGGGTACCTTGTAACTGCCCTCTTTAATAGGACTTATCTCCCCCCCTCCCTCCCCAGCACCCACCCACCCCTGGGGAAATTGTAGTTTTATAGGTACTTGGACATCTTAGAGGAAAGGGGCTGCTCTCAGGTGCAGCTCTTAATCCAAATCAGTCATACACAGAGGACCTGTGATTAATTAGTTTCAGGTACACAGGGTGTATTAGGGGTATTAGATACACTTTTATTAGTATAAGCATCTACACCAATCCTTATTATATACCGCTTTAAAAGACCTAAACACAAGCTTTAAACTAAGATGCAGTCAGAGGTCCAGCAACGAGATGGGGGTTCTCCAGTCCTATTGCATCGAGTGTCACATGTATGATTATCTCCCAGTTGGTGAGAGGTCCTACATATGCACTAAGTGCAGGGAGCTCTTTGCTCTCAGGGAACGAGTCCGTTCTCTAGAGGCTAGAGTAGCAGACCTGGAAGACATAAGAAAGACAGAGAAGTACATGGACGAGACCTACAGGGATATAGTCCTGAAGTCCCACCTCCAGTCTGGCAGCATCCCTGTTGCCATGGAGGAGAGAGGTCACGTGACAGGAGAGCATCACCCTGGTGTGGCAGGAAGTGATCCTGTAACTAGGACCTGTCCTCCAGGTGATGTAAAACCCTCTCGCACCGAGGACGTTTCTCCAGGGCCATGTCCCCATGAGGGGAGGGTCAGGACAGCGGTTATAGTTGGTGATTCAATCATTATGAATGTAGATAGCTGGGTGGCTGTTGGACGTGAGGATCGCCTGGTAACATGCCTGCCTGGTGCGAAGGTAGCAGATCTCACGCACCGCCTAGATAGGATCATAGATAGTGCTGGGGGGGAGTCTGCTGTCTTGGTACATGTTGGTACCAATGACATAGGAAAATGTGGTAGGGAAGTTCTGGAGGCTAAATTTTAAGCTTTTAGGTAGGAAGTTGAAATCCAGAACTTCCAGGATAGCGTTCTCCGAAATGCTTCCTGTTCCACGCGCAGGACCCAAAAGGCAGGCAGAGCTCCGGAGTCTCAATGCGTGGATGAGACAATGGTGCAAGGATGAGGGTTTTGGATTGTTAGGAACTGGGGAACATTCTGGGGAAAGGGGGGCTCTTCCGAAGGGATGGGCTTCACCTTAATCAGGATGGGACCAGACTGCTGGCATTAACCTTTAAAAAAAGAGATAGAGAAGCTTTTAAACTAGAAAATAGGGGAAAGCCGACAGTCACCCAGGAGCGCACGGTTCGGACAAAGGTATCCTTGAAGGATACTACCAAAAGCAGTGAGGTTCCAAAAGGGAGTATAGTAGCCCAAATGCCCTTGAGTAAGGAGCAGACAGAGCATAAAGATTCCCAATTACCCATGCCTACCAATAGCCAGATTAATATAATAAAATGCAGTCTCTAAAATGCTTGTATGCCAATGCTAGAAGTCTAAACAATAAGATGGAGAATTAGAATATATAGCATTAATGAGAGGTTAGATATGATTGCACTCTCAGAGACATGGTGGAAGGAGGATAACCAGTGGGACACTGTGATACCTGGATACAAACTATATCGTAATGATAGAGCTGAACAAATTGGTGGAGGGTTGCGCTCTTGTTAGAGAGGGCATTGAGTCAGAAAGGATTAAAGTTTTGCAGGGAACAAAATATGCTGTAGAATCTCTATGGATTGAAATTCCATTTATGAAGGGGCAGGTGATGGCAGTGGGAGTATACTATCGGACCACCTGGCCAGAATGAACAGATGGATGATGAAATGCTCAAAGAAATCAAGGAAGCTAACCAAAGCCACAACCGAGGAGTAATAATGGGTGAGTGCAAGTACCCCGGGATCGACGGGGGCCGGGTCACGGCAGGACAAGCTAAAGAGATAAGTTTCTAGATGAAATAAATTACTGCTTCTTGGAGCAGCTGGTTCATGACCGACCAGAGGGGAAGCCATACTGGACCTAGTCCTTAGTGGAACGCCAGATCTGGTGCAAGAAATAAGGGTGTTGGGACCACTTGGCAATAGTGATCATAGTATGATCATGTTTGATTTAATCAGTGGAGGACAGATAGTAAAGGAATCCACAGTACTACCTTTTAACTTTCAAAAGGGTGACTATGATAGATGAGGATATAGTTTCGGAAAAACTAAAAGGAGCGGTTCCAAAGGTTAAAGACTTACAGCAAGCTTGGGTGTTATTTAAAAAATACTATCCTCGAAGCCCAGACCAGCTGTATTCCACGCATTAAGAAAAAGTGGAAGAAAGTCCAAAAAACTGCCAGCATGGTTTAAAGGTGAGGTCAGAGAGGCTGTTGCTGCCAAAAGAGCACCTTCAGAAATGGAAAAAAGAGCCAAATGATGAAAACTGGAAACAGCACAAGCACTGGCAAGTTAAATGCAAAGCATTGATAAGGCAGGCAAAGCGGGAATTTGAGAAGAAACTTGCTACGGAAGCAAAACACGAAATAAAGACTTTTCAAGTACATTCGTAGCAAAAGGCCTGTGAGAGAGTCAATTGGACCATTAGATGATAGAGGGGTAAAAGGGGCAGTAAGAGGAGACAAGGCTATAGCAGAGAGACTGAATGAATTCTTTGCTTCGGTCTTTACTGAGGAAGATGTAGGGGTGTTACCCAAGACTGAAGTGGTATTTAAAGGTGATACTGCAGAGGAATTGAGAGAAATATCGCTAAACCGGGAAGATATATTACAACTATTTGATAAACTGAATAGTAGCAAATCACCTGGACCGGATGGTATACATCCCAGAGTGTTGAAAGAACTGAAATATGAGATTGCAGACCTGTTATTGGTAATCTGTGAACTTTCATTAAAATCATCTGTAATACCTGAAGATTGGAGGGTCGCCAACGTAACACCAATTTTTTAAAAAGGGTTCCAGGGGTGACCCGGGAATTACAGACCGGTGAGCCTGACGTCAGTACCAGGGAAAATGGTAGAAGCCATCATAAAGAACAAAATTACACAGCATGTAGATAGTCATGGCCTAATGGGAGACAGCCAACATGGCTTTAGACAAGGCAGATCTTGTCTTACTAATCTGATCTGTTTTTTTGAAGGTGTGCATAAACAGGTAGACAAAGGTGAGTCGGTTGATATAGTGTATCTGGACTTTCAGAAAGCTTTTGACAAGGTCCCCCATCAGAGACTTTTGGCGAAGCTAAAAAGTCATGGGATAGGAGGCAGTGTACTATTGTGGATCGGGAACTGGTTAAAAGATAGAAAGCAGAGGGTAGGGCTAAATGGCCAATATTCCCAATGGAAAAAGGTGGAATAGTGGAGTACCCCAGGGATCTGTACTGGGTCCGCTACTTTTTGACATATTCATAAATGACCTGGAAAAGGGAAATAACTATGAGGTAATCAAATTTGCAGATGACACAAACTGTTTAAAGTTGTTAAAACCCAAGAGGATTGTGGAAAACTGCAGGAGGATCTGGATAAATTGGAAGACTGGGCATCCAAATGGCAGATGAAATTTAATGTGGACAAGTGCAAAGTTATGCACCTAGGAAAGAACAACCCACACTATAGTTACAAGATGCAAGGCTCCACATTAGAACACACCACCCAGGAAAAAGATTTAGGAGTCATCGTGGATAACATGTTAAAACCCTCCGCCCAGTGTGCAGCGGCGGCCAAGAAAGCAAATAGAATGCTAGGTATCCTAAGGAAAGGGATGGAGAATAAAACAAAGGATATTATAATGCCTCTGTATCGCTCCATGGTACGACCGCACCTTGAATATTGTGTGCAATTCTGGTCACCGTATCTTAAAAAGGACATAGAGTTATTAGAAAAAGTACAGAGAAGAGCCACCAAATTGGTGAAGGGGATGGAAGGCTACTCCTATGAAGAGAGGCTAAAAAGGTTAGGGCTCTTTAACCTAGAAAAGAGGCGGCTGAGGGGAGATATGATAGAGGTGTATAAATTAATGAATGGAGTGGAACGGATAAACGTGGATAAATTGTTTACGCTATCAGAATATAGAAGGACTAGGGGCATGTAATGAAGCTACAGGGTAAACTATTTAAGACAAATAGGAGAAAATATTTCTTCTCTCAACGTGTAATCAAACTCTGGAATCTGTTACCGGAGGATGTAGTAAGGGCTGTTAGTATAGCTGGGTTTAAAAAAGGTTTGGACAAGTTCCTGGAGGAAAGGTCCATAAACCACTATTAAAAAGGGACCCAGGATATCAATGCTTGGCCTAGTACAAGCACTGCAGAACCTGTGTCTTTTGGGGAAACTGCTAGGTACGTATGACCTAGATTGGCCACTGTTGGAAACAGGATACTGGGCTTGATGGACCTCGGTCTGACCCAGTATGGCATTTCTTATGTTCTTATGTTCTTAGGGGCAGTTTACATAGAACAGTATAAGAAATGGTTATACATTTAAATATTTACATAGAAACTATTAACATATATACATGTCCTTAGGAATGTTAGCCAGAATACTTAAGATGTCAGCTAGGGGGTAGTAACTTATTTTGGATGATAGGGTGGGGGAATGCATTGTTGACCCCTTTTTCTTGCCCAGTGGAGTCACTCCTACAATATCTCCTCCACTTATCCTTTGCAGGTCTTAAGACTAACTCGGTGAGAGTTCTCCTTAGTGCCATTGTGGTTTCTCACATACCAGTGGATGGACAGCCTATCTCCTCACACCCCTTAGTAGTATGCTTCATACAGAGTCTCCTGCTGTCCAAACCCCCATTAAGCCCCCTCCAGTGGCCTAGGATCTGAATGTGGTTCTGGCTCAACTTCTGTACCTTTAGCTATCGCTTCACTGAAATTTCTATCTTCAAAGTTCATCTTCCTTATTGCCCTCACTTCAGCTTGCTGCATCAGAGAGCTGCAAGCTGTAGTGCCGAATCCACCCTATACTCAATTCCACCATAAGGTGACTCTACGAACCCATCTGCATTTCCTCCCAAAGGTGATTTTCTCCTTACAACTAAATCAGTTGATAATCCTCCTGACCTTCTTCCACAGATCACATGCATCTCAGGCTGAAGCAGTGCTGCACACCTTAGACTGCAGGCAAGTTTTGGCCTAGTATTTGGATAGAACTAAAGATCACAGAAGATCCTCAATTATTCATCTCCTTTGATCCTGGTCACCTGGGCCTTCCAGTGATCAAATGTACTCTATCTAAATGGATAGCAGATTGCATCTCTTTTGCTTATGCACAAGCAGGACTCTCATTGAAGGGTCATGTCACTGCTCATAATGTTCAGGCACTGGCAATATCTGTAGCTAATCTCCGTTCAGTAGCCATTGAGGACATCTGCCGGGCAGCTACCTGGTTCTCCATTCATACTTTTGCTGCCCACTATTGTCTGGACAGAGACGTGCATCGAGATGCTGTCTTTGGCCAGGCCATACGCCACCTCTTTGGGACTTAAACTCAACTCCTACCCTCCTTTACTACTACAGGATGCCAACTATCATCGAGGCAGTATCAGCTTCTGGAATAGAGCCCAATAGCCCACAACTCTTCCAAACTCATCGGCTACAAGTTTTTATCTCGGGGATTGCACTACTCGCTGACCCATACCAGTCTGGTATCTGGGTGATAGTGAGTCCCATATGTGAAGACTGCATTCCCGCTTGTTCCTGGAGATAGCATAGTTACTCGCCTGTAACAAGTCATCTCGGGGAACAGCAGGAATCAGTCTTCATAACCCACCCTCCTTCCCTAGGAGTTGTAGGGTTCTTTACGCCTGTTTTTCTTCTTGGCTACAAACTCAACTGAGGAGAGAAGTTGAAAGCACAAAGGCATGCACGCAGGTGCAGAAGAGTGCTCCCAAAAATTTTCTATTGGATGCTGGGGAGCATTCCCGCACAGGCTTTGTCGAGGACAACACCCATATGTGAAGACTGATTCCTTTTGTTCCTGGAGATCACCTGTTACAGGTGAGTAATTACGTTTTAGTTCACAAAAAAACTGCTAAATGGGGGGCAAGAATAGCATGCAACATCTGCTAAAATTTGCTGAATCACCTGCATATGGAATTACTACTTTTGCAGGAAAATGCGCTATAACTTACATACTTTTTTTAAATACTTGCAATTTAACACTGAAAGTTTTACTTTGACCCCTGAGGCGGAATAAAATTTTAACTTAAGCTGATTTTAGTGAAAGTCAATTAGAAGTTTAAAAAAACCACCCCAGCCACACAAAAAACCCCCAGAAATCCCCCATTTGGGAGTCCATGGAAATGAGATTCCAAATTTGGGAACCTTAAAACCTAGGACTTGAGGCTTCTAGATCCCAACGTCCTGATTCAAAGATTCCAAGCTGCCAAAATCTTGGACCCCTATAGCTTCCCATTTCTCTCCGACCTAATCCCCTGACCAGCCACCACCTGCTTACAGTAGGGGTTTTGTTGGATGGGCATGTTAGTAAATAGTTGGGCATTGAAGAAAAAAATTGATGGGGACTGTTTCAGAGTGGGAGTAGGGGATTAGTAGGTGGACATTTAAGGCTTTCTGGCCCAGGTCAGAGTTTCCCTGTCTCGGAGGTTCTGTTTCATTTGAGACTGAACTAGAGAGCCTTCAATAGCTAGAGGCATTAAACTTAACCACACCTTAAAACATTGACTTGTGTGCTATGCATATGATTAGTGTATTAGATCTAAAGTAAAGTGAAAAATTAACAAGGAAGTAAAACAAATTGGCATTAGAAATCTAATGTAGACTTCCTGTGCACTCCTATTACATCGATCCCATTGAGTGAAGGTGTTCCCTGACACGAGCCATGTTAAAGCAAGGTTTGCAACAATGTGCATACTTCTGTTTGGTTTACCTTGGGCAGCTTTTAAAATTAAAGTGTGCGCGTACTCCCACTTTTGAAATTTAGCGCAAAGTCTGCAGATAAAAAGTACCCTACAGACTTTGCAGCTGTGTAGCAATATGAAAGGTGCCCTCATAGCCTCTGAAATCCTTAACCATGCAAGCAATATATACAGATAAATCTTAGCATGCTGGGAATAACTTTTTAAGGAGCTTCCTAGATTGATGTGGTAAATATGCTTGTAAATGTCAACGTTTTAGTCATTTACACATTTAAGTGGCCACTCATATCTGTAAATGGCCTCTTATACCAGCTAGCGTGAACGTATGCATGTTTGCATTGCGTATACTTTCACTACGGGTGTGTACATGGGCAGAGTTGAGGCGGTGCAAGCAAATATACGTTTAGATTATAAAATGCCTTAATTTGACATGTGTACCTGCAAAAAACAAGTGTGGTTATTTACACCAGCTCTGGGTTTGGTATAAGTGATCGCGCCTTAATTTACATGCGTGCTCTTGCGCTCAGCGCCTTAAGTCAAGCACATGCGCTTGCCTGAGAACTCATTGTGATGAGTTAGGTAGGAAAGGGTGCCTTAAAACAAAAGGAATCTAGGTTGGTTATTAGCAAAGGCTCATGGCACCGTGGTCCATAGGCCCTGTCTGAGCTGGAAATGGCTAGACCAAATCAACACATCTGTTTCTCCCTGCATTCTTCATCTGTCCCTTTCCGAAGATGGTTTAAGGTTCCATTATGCTGTCCATGACAGCTCAGCACCGTTTGCTTCCTTGCAGATATGGCGCGGAGCTTTTCTTCTGGCTGATTATCTGCTGTGGAAGCGTGACCTCTTCAGAAGCTGCACAGCAGTGGAGCTCGGGGCAGGCACTGGACTTACCAGCATCATCATGGCAACGGTTGCTAAGACTGTTTACTGCACAGGTACCTTGTAATCAGATTCTTCTTTAATGGGTTCTCCTCATAAAAAAAGATGCTGTACTAATTGGCATGCTAAAAGCCACAGGAAATTGCAAATTAAGCTTCTGGGGGCTTTATGCTCTCTTTTTTTCTCAGTTTGTCGTGATTGATTCCATCCTTCCTTTGTATGATTTAAGGGATGTGATAATCATCTTTTGGGCAACTGTTTCTGTTGCTGCATGAAATTAGAAACACACTTTCTAGGTTTCAAGGCACCAAGTTACTTGAATTTTTTTTTATTCTGAATGGCAGCTAAACTTAGATAAGAGCAATTTAGGTGGTAAGAGGGCAAGACACGTTTTAAATATTGCACAAAAGGACCAAAATGCCCAGAAATTACCTGCTGAAGGAAATCAGTACATCTTGTTGATGAATGAGAGTGGCTGACAAATGGCCTTCAGGCGTGCAAAATAGAACCAAGTCACATAGAAGCAGGGCCGGCCCAACCACTAGCCCAACGCCTGTGGCAGCAAAGAGCAGGGCATTGAAAGCAAAACAAAAGATCTGACAGCAAGAGAGGGGGCATAAGGCTTAAGGTTTGTCTAGGGTACTAACACCAACTCTGGGGCCTGCCCTGAGCAGAAAGGGACACAACAATCGTTAAAGCGTTTAGTAAAGGAGTGGAGGGGTGCAAAAATGATCTAAAGCACGCAGAGTGCACTAACTGCATGATGGCTTGACAGAGGGCCCAGCACGGTATGGGGCAGGAACTGCACCATGAAGTTAATACAGAAGTAGTTATCACATGTTACCAGATAATTGTGCTGCATTAAAGCCACCTGAACAGGTGTAGCTAACTTCATTGCCTTACCTGTAATGTCATTAACATGCAGTAAAGACATTTTTTTCCTCTGTTAACCTTGCTACATTTTTGTAAATGTAGCTCTTAAATATTTCCATTCCTCCCCCCCCCCCCAACCCTTGGAAAAATCCCTTTTCCTATATGTGAATTAAATAAATCATTTTGATTTTTCTAGCAGCCACTGTAAGTTACGGCCTTATATACAACTTAAGTATTACGAATGTGATGTTGCAAAAGAGAAATCTGTGGCGAGTTTATGGCATTTGGCTGGTGTGGACGTGGTAGGGGAAAAGGGGTACCTGTGAACTAGGCCTCGGTTTAACAAAATTGGGGCATTAGGGAGGCTGTGATCTTTTACTGTACCTAATTATAATGTGTGTGACATTCATTTTCTACTGGACCCAAATAGCAAATCACCAGACAATTTTATGGTACATCCCTGTGCTTTGATATCTCTAGCAGAGTTATTCTAATACTAATAAAGGAGCATTTCAGATGCTCTTATTGAAATACCAATGAAGCCCTTGCTGCACATGACTGAGAATCTCGAGAGATTCACGTTTCAGAAACTTAACAGAACAGCAGAATGTTTTACTGTGCAGTTCTGACACAGGCCTAGTTTTTCTTATCCAAAAGTGCTAGCGTGTTTAGATGTAAGCAAACCCTATTGCTCCTGACAAATGGTTGTGCATGTCTTTCTTCAGCTAAAGCAGAAGTGCATTGTCATCCCTACATTTGCCTTTCATTTCCTCAGTAATGAGTTAAAGGATTTTTTAGTACATATATACAGTTGAAGTCAATTTTATTTCGTGCTTGCACAGTATCACCCACTCATATCTACTTGCACTGGCAGAGTACAAGGTAAGATTACGTGAAACAAAAAATACAATATAAATGCTAGTAATGGACATTTAAACTAAAACCCAAAACAAGGAATATAGGTCAATTATAAAACAATAGATAGTTATCCCAAAGCACAGAACCCAAGGATGATAGAACTGGTAAAACAGTATAGCAGATCTACATCCAGTGAAAGGAACCAAAGGAGTAAAATGGCACCAGCAGCTCAACTGGACAGCTCCGTGCTCTGAATAAGTAAAGCCTTTACCTTTTTTCTGAAGCACAAGCAGGAGCGTGTTCTATAAGTAGGGATTGTCAGAAGAAAAAGATCCATTGCAAGTCTGACAGGTGACACATTTTCATGGAGAGGATGTAAAGGCGGGTCATCCATGATATAAGTGGTCAACTTGCACTCTTGTCAGTCTAGATCTCAAATATAGAAGCACATCTCCTCTAATATGAGCATAAGGGGTGATAATCAAAAGCCTATACGCACATCGGGTGCAGACTGCATAAGTGCTTTAAAAATATATTCCCAGCAGTTACCCAAATTAATTTTGGTCAAGTTCCATAGCCAGTCCGGCCAAAATAGAGTGCAATTGGGGGCAGACCGAGCAGAAGGGTGAAAAAGTTCTGCAAATACAGTTGATTATTCACAATAGCTTAGAAACCTCCATGGATACAACTTCACTACCCCAAATAACTTCATAGCATAATAGCACTATGCATTTTTGCCAGTGTTAACATAGCTGACTTACGCTTCAGTTTAAAATACTACTTTGAATTTGTTCACTCAGAACAGACTGCCTGCAAAAACAACCATAGAGACCATGGCTGAAGCTCCAGGTGTATTGGAGGTCGACAAATCCCAGGGGCCAGGTTGCCATGGCGACTAGAAATTAATCTGATGCCTCAGATTTCCTTGTTTGCTCTTGCTATATATTTTTAAATCACTTTAAAGTCTGAGGGACAGCTGACTTTTCTTTGCACAGCTCGGCTCTCTGGGAGTTTGAGCCACGCTGGTGCAAACTCTGGCGCAGGTTGTGATGATGCATTAGTGCTCCAGAAGTCTGGGGACCATGCCACCCCTCCTCTTGGTTGTTAGCACAGAAAGCACCACATGAGCCGCTTGGGTCAGGGTACCTGCTCAGCTATGAGCTGCTGCTGTGAGTTGGCATTGAAGCCTTGACACCATGCAGAGGATACTTTTCGGGCCAACTATGGAGAAGCAGTCAGGCCAGCAGACTGGCAGAGAGTTGCATCCTTCGGGCCATGGGGGAAGGCAGCTAAGAAGAGGTGAGCCTGGCCTGGCACTACAACAAGAAGAAGGTAAGAGCTCAAACCAGGAAAGAGGATGACAGGTGGGAGCAGCCCCAATCCGGATTGGCCAGAAAAGAGGAAAGCCTGAGGAGAGATGCTGAAGGGAAAGCACCTGGACCTGAACTGAGGAAATGGGCCTTATATAAAAAGAACTGGCTCCAAGCCGTTCTTAGCATGGGAGTAAACATAAGAAATGCCTTAGTGGATCAGACCAAGGTCCATTAAGCCCAGCAGGGCCGGCCCGTCCATTGAGCAAGAATGTTTTATGCACAGGGCCCCGCGTTTCAGGGGGCCCCGTGCAAAGAAAATTCTGCTTGCAAAATAAAATTTAAAATTAAAAAAAAAAGCTGTCTGCTGCCTCTACCGCGGCAGCAACGGCATAATCGCATATCCCGCAGGGCCCCCCCCCAAACGGGGCCTGCCCTCCCTGCATCAGCTCCGTCGGCTTTCAGAGCTCGAAGGGAGACTAGTTTCCCTTCCGTGGCTCTGTTAAGCTCTCAGGGGCTGATGGGACTTCTAGAGACCTTTACAAAGAGGCCTTCTACCTAGTGGGCAAGCAACCTGTGAAGCTTTTTCAATAGGTGTTAACACCAGCTGGCAGTTCAAAAGGCCATTTTGAAAGACTCCTTCTATCCAAGCAAGGACTGTTAATTACCCAGGAAGTAGGTCACTGCTTACATCATCAGCACAAGCATAAATAGCTCAACCAGAGCTCTGTGACCCTGTCTTGAAGGACTGGAAAGGGGGGCTGTTACTTCTGGAGAGAAATCTGAAATTGTGAGTATATACTTCTGGGAATTTTTCTGAAAGGAATTTTTTTTTCTTTTAAAGCTAATTAATCTGTGAACCCACTATTTTTTTGTTAAATCAGTCAGGGCCTAGTAGCAACAGTTTAAGATTCAATTTAAAAACACAGAAGAGAACTTTCTGGTTACCTTTCATACCCAGTAGATAGCTGTAGTTTAAATTTCATAGTCACTCAGGGCCTAGCATCAGCAAAGTACTTTTAGTTTCAAATTAAAACACAGAAGAGAGCTTTCTGGTTAAATTTAGAATCCAGCAGAGAGCTTGTAGTTTAAATTTCATAATAGGTTAGAGCCTAGTAGCAGCAAAGAGCTATAATTTAAATCAAATCAGAATATAGTTTTCCTCAGCAGCACAGGACAAGGTACTGTGTAGCAGCCCTTTTTTAATAAGTGTTATATTAAGAAGGGACCCAGGATATCATTGCTTGAACCAATACAAGCATTGTGGAACCTGTGTCCCTTGGGGAAACTGCTAGGTACGTATGACCTAGATTGGCCACTGTTGGAAACAGAATACTGGGCTTGATGGACCTTGGTCTGACCCAGTATGGCATATCTTATGTTCTTATCAGCCCCCAAGGGCTTAACAGAGCCGTGAGGGAGAAACTCTCCTTTCGCACTCTGAAAGCCGATGGAGCTGATGCAGGGAGGGCAGGCTCTGTCGGGGGGGGGCGAGGCCCCGCGGGATATGCGATTCTGCCATTGCCGCCGTGGCAGTGGCAGCAGACAGCTTTTTTTTTTTAATTTTAAATTTTCCCTGGGCTGTTGGGGTGGGAGTTAGGACTGGAAAAGGGCTAATAGGGTTAGGACTGGAAGAGGGCTGATAGGGGGTTAGGACTGGGGCTATGGGGAGCTAAGTCTGGAAATGGGGTGATGGGGGTTAGGACTGGAAGTGAGCTGATGGGGGTTTAGGACTAGTAATGGGCTATGGGGGGGGCTTAAACTGAAAATTGGGTGATGGGGGTTGGGGGTTTAGGACTAGTAATGGGCTATGGGGGGGGCTTAAACTGAAAATTGGGTGCTGGGGGTTAGGACTGGAAATGGGCTGATGGGGTTAGGACTGGGAGTGGGCTGATGGGGTTAGGACTGGTAATGGGCTATTGGGGGCTTAAACTGAAAATTGGGTGATGGGGGGGTTAGGACTGGAAATGGGCTGATGGGATTAGGACTGAGAGTGGGCTGATGGGTATTTAGGACTGGTAATAGGCTATGGGGGGGGCTAGGACTGGTAATGGGTTGGGGGGTTCCCAGGACTGGAAATGGGCTGAGTGGAAGAGAAGGCTTGAACTGCAAATAGCTGATGGGGACGGGGGCTTGGAATGGAAATGGGCTGAGGGGAAGGGGGGGCTTGAACTGCAAATAGCTGATGGGGAGGGGGGCTTGGAATGGAAATGAGTTGTGAGGGGAGGGAGCTAGGACAGGAAATGGGCTGAAGGGGGCTAGGATAGGACTGGGAATTGGGTGTTGGGGGGAGCTAAGATTGGAAATGGGCTGTGGTGTGGGCTTGGATTGAAATAGACTTATGGAGTGGCTAGAACTGGAAGTAGGCTCATGGGGGACTTGGACTGGAAATGGGCTGAGTGGAGGGGAGCTAGGATTTGACATGGGCTGATGGTGGGGCTAGGAAATGACTAGAAATGGGCTGATGGGGGGCTGGTATTGGAAATGAACTGATGGAAGGACTTGGATAGGACTGGAAATGGATGGGGAGCTAGGACTGAAAATGGGCTGATGGGGGGGGGCTAGGACTGGAAATGGGCTGATGCGGGGACTAGAAGGGAGCGGATACTGGGTGGGGCTGGAACTAGAAGGGAGCTGATGTTGGGGGAGATTAGAATGGGATGGAGCTGGGAGAGTGAAATGGAGAGGGGAAAAATATTTTGTGTGGGACGGAAGAAAAATCTACAGTTGGCTAGGTATTGGGAGAGTAAGTAGGGATTGAGGATGGAGGGGTAAAATTTGAGTGGATGAAATAGGAATGAGGAAAGAGCAAAAGGAGAAAGATTAGTATGTTAAAACAGATGTAGAGAGAGAATGGAAAAAAATTAGAAGAGAGAAGAAAGGACAAATGGACAGCAGACGATGGAGAGTTAGCAGAAGACACAAAGAAACCAGAAGAAAGTGGCTGGAGCAATTGCAACTGAAAAAAAATGCACAAAAGGTAGAAAGATCTCTTTATTTTGAATTTATTAACTGGAATATGTTAGCTCTGGGAAATGTGCATCATTAACGTCTGCGCTTTGTTTAGTACAAGAGGAAATTAATTTATAGTTTTATTTCTACAGTGTTGTACATTCCAAGTTTGGCTTTTGGGGTTCCCAGTTTAATTGTCTACCTGTTTCTAAATTGTGATTCCTTGTTTGGTGATGGTCTGTGTTCTGCATTTGTAACTGAGCTGAGGTATTCTATTTATGTAATTCCTATTTTTTCATTGCCACTTGTTCCCTTTCCCCAGTAGGTCATGTATTGTTGTTCTCTGAAATGTATTGGTTTAATATTTGCAATGTTGCCTTTTGATAGGTAGGGTATGGTGCTTTGTGAGTCCTGGTAGTGCTGTTAGGATATGGCGGGTTTGCTATGGGTTCTAAATGGGCAGTGTTTGTAGTAGTTCCTAATGTGCCTGGCGGTTGGCACTGGATTATAGTAATGTAGAAATCTTTTAGTCTTTCTTTATCCATACACTCATTAAGAGGCATGTTTACTAAAAGTTAGTGTATAGTAACATTATGCAAATAGTTATGCAAATGAGGCCCCTTATTCAAATGAGGCCCCAAACCGAGTCTCCGCACATGGCCCCGCACCCCCCTTGGGCTGCCCCTGAAGCCCAGTATCCTTTTTCCAACAATGGCCACTCAAGGCCACAAGTACCTGGCAGATTCAGGCACACAGGTTCCACAGTACTTGTCCCGGGGTGAGCAGTGGATTTCCTGAGTTCTTTTTAATAATGATTTATGGACCTTTCCTTCAGCTTTTACTACATCCTCCGGTAACGAATTCCAGAGTTTGATTACACGTTGAGTAAAAAATATTTTCTCTTATTTGTCTTAAATGGGTTGCATTGTAGCTTCATTGAGTGTCCTCTAGTCTTTCTACCTTTCTGTGTAAACAACCAATCTACGTTTACCCATTCCACGCCATTTATTAATTTATAGACCTCTATCATTATCCCCCCTCAGTTGTCTCTTTCCCAAATTGAAAAGCCCCAACCTTTTTAAGTCTCTCCTCATAGAAGTACCCTTCCATTCCATACCATTTTTGTTGCTCTTCTTTGTACCTTTTCTAATTCAACTATATCCTTGTTAAGATGTGACCAGAATTGCACACAGTATTCAAGGTGCAGTTGCACCATGAAACAATACAGAGGTATTATAATATCATTTTTTTTTAAATTCTCCATTCCTTTCCTTATGATTCCTAAGATTTTATTTCCATTCGTGGCTGCTACTACACTCTGGATGTAAAGCTTCAAGGAATTATTCATGATGACATCTAAATATTCTTCCTAGGTAGTGGTTTCTAAGGTGGTACCTTGCATCATGTAATCATAGTTTGGGTTGTGCGTTCTTAGGTGCATAACTTTGTACTTGTCCACATTAAATTTCATCTGCCATTTGGATGTCCATTCTTCTGATTTTTTTTTTTCAAGGTCCTCTTGCACTTTTCACAATCTTCTTGCGTTTTAACAACTTTGAATAATTTTGTCTCATCTGCATATTTGATCACCTCACTCATTATTCCTATTTCCAGGTCATTTATGAATATGTTAAAAAGCAGGGGCCCAGCACAGATCCCTGGGGTACTCCACTATTTACCTTTCTCCATTGAGAGATTTGCCCATTTAGCCAAACTGTCTGCTTTCTATCTTTTAACCAGTTCCTGATCCACAATACCACACTGTCTCCTATCCCATGACTTTTTAATTTTGCCAAGTGTCTCTCATGACTACCTTGAAAAAGGCTTTCTGAAAATCCAGATAGTGTATCAAACAGTTCACCTTTACCTACCTGTTTTTTCACACCTTCGAAAAATAAAACAGATTAGTAAGACAAGACTTTCCTTGTCTAAATCCATGTTGGCTTTCTCCCATGAAACCATAGCTATCTACATGGTCAATAATGCATTCTCTATAATGGTTTCTACCATTTGGCCCAGTACTGATGTCAGGCTCACTGGTCTGTAGTTTCCCGGATCACCCCTGGAACGCTTTTTAAATATTGGGGTTACATTGGCCACTCTCCAATCCTCAGGTACTACAGATGATTTTATTGGTTGTAGGTCTGCAGTCTCATATTTCAGCTCTTTAAACACCTTTTGGATGTATACCATCTGGTCCAGGTGACTGATAAAACTGAAGAGTAGCAAAACCGTTGCAATACAGCCTCCCAGTTTATCAATATTTCTTTCAATTCTTCTGCTGCATCACCTTTATATATCATTTCAGGCACAGGTAACTTCCCTACATCTTCTTCAGTAAAGACCGAAGCAAAGAATTCATTGAGTCTCTCCGCTATGGCCTTGTCCTCCCTTAGCACCCCTTTTATCCCTCTATTATCCAAAGATCCAACAGGTTCTCGCAGGTTTTTTGCTATGAATGTAGTTGAGAACATTTTTATTATGTGTTTTTTGCTTCCACAGCCAGTTTCTTTTCAGATTCTCTCTGCCTGCCTTAACAATGCCTTGCATCTAACTTGCCAATGCTTATGTTTCCAGTGTTTGTTATTAGGTTTCTTTTTCCATTTCTTGAAGGATGTTTTTTTGGTAACAGCCTCTCTGACCTCACCTTTAAATCATGCTGGCAGTTTTTTGGCCTTCCTTCCACTTTTTTTTAAAGTGTGGAATACATCTGATCTAGGCTTCCAAAATAGTACTTTTAAACAACACCCATGCTTGATGTCAGCAGCACTGCTCACTTTAGTTACTAGTCTGGGCAGGACTCCAGGGATTTCAGTGGCATGCAAATCTTACTGCGGATACTCAGTTCTTATCTTTTAAGATTATGCAAAATACAACTGGACTTAAGAGATTCATTGAGCTCCCAAACAGAGCATCAGCAGTAGGACAACTTGACTAGCAGAGACAGGCTGAAAGGTTGTTTTGAGACCTATTATGCAGATTTTTGTAATTTGATCTGATTTTCTTAACCTTAACTTATTTTAGAGACTTCTATTGCAATAATCCCCTCACTTGGTTTGCAGCTTGTCGTGCTGTGAGGGCTTGTGTGCGTCGGTGTTGCTGAGAGCTAAACTATCAGTAGTTTAACTACTGGCAGGGTCTCCCAAGATGGACAGGTCTCAGCTGAGGTGCCAGACCAAGACAAACCACCCATCTGGGCAGCAGCAGAATGGGATAGTGTTGACGGTGGAGGATCACATTTCTGTGACAACGGCAACAACACCAAACTTAAACTGCGCGGAAGAAAGGCCCGGCAATCTACTTCTGTATCTTGCCATGAAAACCCAATGGATAGTTACAACAAAACAAATTGTGCTGTAGTGCTGGAAGATGAGACCCCCAGCTACTAGGGAAGAGCTGAAGACTTTTCAGAGTAAAGCCAGCATTTATGATGTGGCTGGATCAAAGCCCTTGGGACGTCTGACTGCTGATGTAGCTGCGCATGAAATGAGTCAGAAGCTGTAAAGATGCCTTACACATTGGAACATGGAAGGTACGAAGCATGAACCAAGGGAAGTTGGAGGTGGTCAAGAATGAAATGGAACATGTACAACTTGATCTGTTGGTTGTCAGCGAACTGAAATGGACTGGCATCGGGCACTTTGCATCAGATGATCACATGGTCTACTATGCTGGAAATGAAAGACAAAGAAGAAATGGTGTTGCATTTATAATAAAGAAGAAACTTGCAAGAACTGTAATGAAATACAATGCAGTCAGCAAACGCTTAATCTCTAATCGTCTACGAAGAATGCCTATCAACACAACTATAATTCAAGTATATGCCCCAACAGCTGCAGAAGAGAATGAAATTGAAGAGTTCTATGAACAAGTACAAGCTGAAATTGACAGAACATGCAAACAGGATATCCTGATAGTCATGGGTGAATGGAACGCAAAAGTTGGCAACAAAGAAGACAAAGTAGTTGGAAAATATGGACTTGGCAACAGAAATGAAGCTGGAGAAAGACTGTTGATCTTGCAGAATTCTATCAATCTATTCATCTCAAACACCTTCTTCCAGCAACACAAGCGGCGACTGTACACATGGACTTCACCCAATGGATTGTATGAAAATCAAATTGACTACTTCTGTGGAAGTCAACGATGGAAAAGCTCTATAACATCAACAAAGACAAAACCTGGAGCTGACTGTGTACAGATCATCAACTACTAGTATACAAACTCAAGCTAAAGTTTAAAAAGAGCAAACCACTCATGAATGCAGCAAAATATGACCTTGAGAATTTACCACTGGAATTTAAAGACTGCCTGCAAAATCTATTTGCTGCTTTAGATACAAATGACAGAGCTCCAGAAGAGTTATGGAATGACATCAAGAAGGTTGTGTTGGAAGAAAGCGAGAAGTCTCTACAAAAGGTGAAAAAGAAAAAACAGCCAAAATAGATGATGGAAGAAACTCTGAAAATTGCCCAGACACGCAGAGAAGCTAAAGCCAGAGGAGAAAGAAAGAAAGACAATCACAGAACTCAATAGAAATTTCCAACGTGCAGCAACACAGGACAAGGAAAAGTACTACAATAACGCATGCAAGGAAATAGAAGCAGAAACTATTCGAGGAAGAACAAGATAGGCTTTCCTAAAGCTTTGAGAGTTAAAGAAAATGTTCCAGCCTCGTATTGGAATGTTACAAGATGCTCAAGGTTCTATGTTGAATGATGCTGAGAAGATCAAGAAAAGATGGAAGGAATATGCAGAGTTTTTATATGATAAAGATCAAGTGGACCAACAGCCATTTCAACCTGTACCTTGTGATCGGGAACCATTGGTGATGAAAAAAGAAGTTGAAGCAGCATTGAAAGCCTTATCAAAGAACAAAGCAGCAGGCATTGATAGCATTCCCATAGAAGTATTACAGCAATCTGATGCAGCTGTTACCGTACTTACAAGGCTCTGCCAAGAAATATGGAAGACAACATCATGGCCAACTGACTGGAAAAGATCTGTGTTTATACCAGTACTAAAGAAAGGTGATCCAACTGACTGTGGAAATTATCGCACAATTGCTCTGATCCCACATGCCAGCAAGATTCTACTGAATATTATTCAAGACTACTACCATACCTGGAACAAGAACTGCCTGAAGTGCAAGCAGGGTTCAGGAAAGGGTGAGGAACGAGAGACATCATTACAGATGTGAGATGGATCCTTGAAAAGACTAAAGAATACCAAAAGGATATCTATTTGTGCTTTATCGACTGTAGCAAAGCTTTTGACTGTGTAAACCATAAGAAACTCTGGGCCACATTAAGAAGCATGGGTATACCAGGACACCTGATCGTACTCTTGCACAATCTGTACATTGATCAAGAAGCAACAGTTCGAACGAAACAAGGAGAAACAGAATGGTTTAAAATAAACAAAGGTGTAAGACAAGGCTGCATACTTCCCCCCTACCTGTTTAATTTATATGCAGAACAAATCATCATAGAAGCAGGATTGTATGAAGACAACAGAGGTGTGAAGATTGTTGGAAGACACAACAACCTTCGCTATGCTGATGATACCACATTACTGTCTGAAAGTGAAGATGATCTGAAACATTTGCTTCTCGCAATCAAAGAACATAGTCTCAAAATGGGCCTGCACCTTAATGTAAAGAAGACAAAGATCATGACAACTGGCATAATCAACAGGTTCATCGTTGAAGGAGAAGAAATTGAAATCGTGAACAACTTTAACCTACTTGGATCAGCTATCAATAAAGAAGCAACAAGCAGTCAAGAAATCAGACGACGCATTGCTCTTGGCAGAATGGCTATGAAAAACCTAGATAAGATTCTCAAGAGCAGAGATGTCCCTCTCCATACAAAGATTGGACTTGTTCAAGCCATGGTATTTTCAATAACATCATATGACTGTGAAAGCTGGACAGTGAAAAAAATAGACAGGAAGAAAATTTGATGCCTTTGAATTATGGTGCTGGCGGCGAATACTGTGTATACCATGGACTGCCCGAAGAACAAATCAGTCAGTACTAGAGGAGATCAAACCTAAGCTTTCTTTAGAAGCTCAGATGACAAGACTTCGACTTTCATACTTTGGACACATCATGCGAAGAGAGAGATCATTAGAGAAAGACATCATGCTTGGCAAGATAGGTCAATGCAAAAGAGGCCAGCAATGAGATGGATCGATACAATAACAGCAGCTACGGGTATCAGTCTGTCAACAATGAGCCACCTGACTGAAGACCGAACACAATTTAGGATAGCTATCCATAGGATCGCCATGAGTCGACTCCGACTCGACAGCACTTACAACAACAACATTGCAGTAATCACACTACATTTCCAAACTTCATTTCCTAGTAGTAGCCTAGTGGTTAGGGTAGCAGCCTGGAGTCAGAAAGACGAGTGTGCAGATTCCACTGACACAGTTCTTCCGGCCTTGGGCAAGTCACTTAACCATCTAATTGCCTCGGGTATAAACTTAGATTGTAAGCTCTCTGGGGCAGGGAAATAGCAACTTTTTCTGAAAGTAACTTGTTTTGAACTCTACTGGAAACGGCATGAGCTAAATACTAACTAATTTTTTAAAAAGTACTATTCACTCTAGTCATTGTGGTTTTCAGAATATCTACAAAGAATATGCATGAGAAACTTGCACACATTGGTTCATATTTCAAAACATCCCATGTAATCATGGGTGCCTGGGAAGTAGGGGGAGGGGATGAAGGGTGACTGTCTGACGAAGTGTCTGAGATGCGAGGTGTCTGAGGAGGTGCTTGCTTTTCTCTTAGACACAGAATGGGGAAAATGGTCCTAGTAAATCGGGCCCTAAAGGAGGTGCAATAAACTTCAGGAGACCCCCGCCCCCTACCTTCCAACTTCAGTAGATATAACAAGGAGGAGGGGGAGGGTCTCAGCTGCTGGCTCTTAAATCCTATGAAAATTTGTCAATGCTTGACTTAACAAAAGGTTTAATTCTACGGCTTTGCCATGGTAATAACAAATTGTGTTCTTGGGGGAGGGGAAGAGGCCAGGAGGCAGGGTGTTAACCCTTTGCCTGCCCTTTGTATTGCCAAACGTCAAGAAGGGACCACCTTTGGCTCATGATTCAGACTCTACGTTTGATCTTAACTTCATGACACCTGTATGTGGTGAATCTTCATTTTATGCCGATATCCAGTACTAAACATTAAATGGATTTAGCATTCAAAGAACATCTGAACACACACAACTTGATTCAAATCATAGCAAAAATACAGGAAAAACACTTCTGTATGTAATAGACATATTGACACTAACGCCACCTCCATGAGTGCTCCCTTCTACCTATATATGATGATGCATCTTATAATTTTCACTTCTGCTGGTAAACTATTTCTAGTTGGCCTGCAGTCATTAATTTTCGTAATACAGCCCCCATGCAATTAGGATAACAATAAATAATTTGCTTAAATCAGATTAGCAACCCATTAGGGATTCACCACTGACTGAAGGAAATTTTCAGTGAAGTAGATTAAGAGCAAGGTAGAACTGTTCAAACCACCACTGCTTATGACTTCAGAAGAATTTAGCCTCATAAGTACTATACATGAAATAGGTGAGGGGACTTGGAATATCCAAATATAATACAATTGAATCCATAGTGTTAGAATAATCTTCTGTTATAAATTATGTATAATCCTGAGTGTGCTATTTGCCGGTTGCCTCGTTTCCCCACTTTATAATGTGATGCAGGTAGCGGAGCAAGCAGAAGACTCATTACAGTTTTAAGACTTAAACTCCTGTCATTCACTGAATTACCCATTTTGATGTTGTACTGAAATGCCCTCCCAGAATACCAGATGTAATATTTTATTTGAACTGCTGCTCAGAGAATTACTTGCGTACCTTCAACAAGCAGAGTAATTAGCTTTCGTCATATGAATGATTTAATAGACCTATTTTGCTTATATAGTAACATGTGCCAGCTAAATAAGCGTCTACGTTCTATATCCGGAGCAGCCTCTTGTTTCATTATGCCATGTTCTGTGTAAGTGCCCTCATTGTCCTGTGTCTATTCATGACTAGGATCAGATGGGTGTAGGAGTTTGTTATAGGCTTCCCAGGTTGTTTACGGTTTTGAGAGAGAGGTGCCTTTTTGTATAGTCAACAACGAATGCCCCAGTCAATAATGGATGCCTCGGCACCCAGTGTCCCTATAAATGTTTAGCAATTCCAGAGTTGGTTCAAAGCAGTGTTTTTCAAACTGTTATCCAGTAAATTTTAACAACTGAAGATTCACATGACCCCCAGATGATGATGAAATCAAAATAACAAGTTTCCAGCCTCCTTCCTCTCCCTCCACTAGTCTAAAGCAAGACTGCAACAGTAGTGGTAGCAGCAATTGGTACAGGATCCCTTGTTTAGTTTATTTATTTAGACCGTTTTGTATACCGCCTTATCCTTCAATCAAAGCAGTCACAACACAATTGGGGGATACATTTAACACATGGGGATATGAGACACACACACTAATACTTACAGGGAACATGGGCAATGGAGGGTTAAGTGGCTTGCCCAAGACCACAAGGAGCAACTGGGACTAGAAACCCCAGTCCTTCCGGCCCAAGGTTGCTGTCCTCTAGTGGGATTTGAACCGCCGACCTTCCGGCCTGAAGTACCTTGCCCCAACCACTAGGCTACTCCTCCACTCCTTGTGTCAGTGTGCAGTGCATACTTACAGACCCCAGTACTCGGCATGCCTTTCCAATCCAACAGGAAGCTTACCGCAAGAAGGGATAAGGACCAATGAAGTTGGCCACATGCTGGCATAGGTCATAATGAAAGTCCAGAGAGAAAGGGAAATTGTCCCGACCCCCAGGCTTGGGAACCACTGAATCTCCAGGAACAAGCAGGAATGAGTCTTCACACGTGGGAGATGTCGCCGACGGAGCCCGCACGGGAATGCTCCCCAGCATCCAATCAGAAAGCCTTTGGGAGCATCCCCCGCGCCTGCGCGGTGGCTTCCCGCCCTTCCTACTGCCTCTCCCCAGTTTTTCGTTTTCCGCGGAGCAGGCAGGACGTCCCTCCTGCCACCGCAGAAATGTTTTCCCTTTGTTCTTGTTTCTGTAGTTGCGGCTTTTTCCCGCCGACGGTGGCACCTCCGTGCCCCTTTTTCTTTTCTTTTCAATTAATTTTCATTTAAATTTCATTTATTTTTGGTCGCCTGGAGGGACCCTCCCCTCTGGGCGCCGAGGCCTACCGGGCTTATAGCATGGAGCCTTCTTCTCCCCAGAAGTGCCCTCACTGCGGGGACCTAATTTTCCAATTGGACTCCAATGCCTAGTGCCTCTCCTGTTGGGGCCTGACCCTTCTTTCCCGGATCCCCCGGGCTACAGTGTCGGGAGAAGACCCTCCCTTTTTCGGATATCCCTCGACAACGTCTTCGCGCCCAACGCGCGGTCGTCGGGTTGTTCTTCTCTCCAGGATCAGGTATCCACACAACAGTCTGTTAAGACTAGCCGAGTCTTGAGGGACGAGTCTCATGCGCGGCATGGCGACAGCTCCAGCCGACCCCTCAAGTCCCCCTTGGCTAATATACCCCGGCGGGAGTCCTCGGGCTCCAAAGTATTTACGGGGTTTCGGGTTGTTCCTGAGGTTCGCTCCTCACAGAACATTCCCGAGCCATGCCCGAGGGAGGTACCCGCTTCGAGCGGTGCCGATTCCCCGGCATCGGCATTGGCGTCGAGTGTTCCACTCTTCGCCAGGGATCGTCAGCTGGTGTCCTCGGCGGCTCCGGGGCCGATCGACTCGACCGGGTCTGACCTCCCTACATCCCAGCCATGCTCGGGTGTGGTATCCGCTCCGGACGGTACTGAGACCCCGGCATCGGCGTCGGTGTCGAGCGTTCCGCTCCTCACCAAGGATCGTCGGCTGCTGTCCTCGGCGCCTCCAGGGCCGATTGACTCGGTCCAGCCTGGCGTTCCTCCATCTCTGCCATGCGCGGGGGTGGTACCCGCTACGAGCGGTACCGACCCCTCGACGTCGGCATCGGTGTCGAGCGTTCCGCTCCTCACCGGGGATTGGCGGCTGCGGTCCTCGGCACCTCCGGGGCCGACCGACTCGCTCCGGTATGGCATCCCTACGGGGGTAGTATCCGCTTCGGGCGGTGCCGACCCGTGGGCGTCAAGTAACCCGCTCCCCACTGGGGATCGCCAGCCGCTGCCCTCGGCACCTCTGGGGCCGATCGGCTCGACACAGTCTGGCCCTGCATTCCGGCCATGCACGGAGGCAGTACCCGCTTCGAGCGCGCCGGCGTCGATGGTTCCACCCCTCGCCGGGGATGATCTCCTGGCCTCACTCCCCTCGGAGCCGCTCGCTTCGACCCGAGCTGGGTCGCCGGTATCCCAGCCCTGCGCAAGGGTGGTACCGGTTTTGAGCGGCGCCACTCTGCCGGCGACGGCAGGGGCGTCGAGCTCAAGGGACCGCCATCAACCTTTCCCGGGGACCGCGGGGTGTGTCGACCAGCACACGGGCGACCCCCCCCCCCCCCCGGCATCGATGTGGCCGTTGAGGGCCCCGCCCTTTCCTAGAAAAGGGGCCTCGGGGCCTTCGATCGCCTCGATCCCACCGCAGGGGCTTTGCACTTCCCCCCCCCCCGCAGGGACTCGTCATCGGGTGACCTGGATCCCCTCGGGGATGGGCCATATGCCCCGGCAGGCTTTCCCTCCGGGTAGGACGGGTTGGAGAGGGGGCCCGGCATCGGGCAGCACCCGCCGATCGACATCGGCGTCAGATGACCCCCTCTCCACCGAGCACCGTCCTCGGGGGCCCTTGATGCTCGTGGCACCGGTCGGCGCGGTTCTGATCCGCGCTCCGGGATCTCCACCACCGGCGTGGTCGCTCCCGCCGGGGTCCTCGAGGAGGGAGTCAGTCTCCTCGCTCGGTTCGATGCCCAGCCTGGAGTCGTTGTCCAGCCTTGAAAGCCTGGCCACTGCCCGTCTCGGGATCGGCCCCTGTCCCCTCCCGCAACGCAGAGCAGAGACCGCTGGCCCCTGCCCTCCGGCGGCCGCGGATTTGCTCCAGTCACGGGGGGAAGCGCCGCCCCCGGGTTCGGGGCCGAGGCCGATTCCTGCGGCACTGTCGGTGCCATCGACCCCTTCGATGCCTAGCTTGGAATCAATTCCAGGAGCCGACGACGCCATGTTGACTTCCCCGATCCGGGTCGGTTGGTCCCCTCCTCTGCCCAGCGGGCATCAGCCCGAGCGGCCTCTTAGTGCCCTGGCGGCCTCTCCCGCCATAACTACTCCGGCAGAGCCGCCTTTTCAGGATTTCCTCCTTGACATGGCGGACTTGCTGGCCATCCCTATCCCGGACCCGAGTCCAGGCCCTGCAGAACAGGCAGCTGTGATGCTTCCTCTGCATCCCTCCCTGCAGGATCTCCTGCTGGGGGCTTGGCGGTCGCCTTGGAGGGTTCCGGCGCCGTCGACTGCGATGCAGGCTCTGTACCGGGTGCCTCCGTCCCCGGGGTTTCGGCAGCACCAGCTTCCACATCGGTCCATTGTGGTGGAATCGGCGCTGAGGAAGGCCGGAAGCAAGGAGAAGCATGCTTCTCGCCCTCCAGGCCGCGCCTCGAAGACGCTAGATACTCTAGGACGTCAAGCCTTCCAAACGTCTATGCTGGCGGCCAGAATTATTTCATATATATTTTATATGAGTCTGTTGCTTCGGGAGGTCACCGAGAGGTTATCTCGGTTATCCCCCTTCGTATCTGCAACCAAGGCCTTTGAATATTCCCTGCTTCTTTATCACTGCAGGAATATCTCCGGATTCCTTTCTCGTGCTTCTCTGGACTCCTTCCGTTCGGTCAGCAGAGCTTCTGCTGTTGCCATTAGAGCACGCCGTACAGCATGGTTGCAGGCGTCCGAGTTGTGTAGACGGGCACAGCACAACCTGGGTAATTCTCCCTGCGACGGAGATCACCTCTTCAATAGCGAAGCCTTACGTCAGGTCGCACAGTGCTTCGCTAACCTTCCCAGAGTTAGCAGCCAGCCTAGGGCCCGGCTCCCCCCCGGCGGTGGTAAACGCCTCTCCAGACCCCCCTTCCCTAGGAAGAGGAAATGTCAGCCCTCCGCCCACCCTCCAGGCGCGCCCAAGCAAGGGACCTCTCACCCCGGGTTGATGTCCCCGGGCCCGCGCCAGGACTCTCATACTAAGCATTTTTAGGCTCAGGTGGGCGGCTGCCTGCACTTAACCTCCTTACCAGAAGTTTAAAATCGAGCTCTACTCTGGGGCTCGTTCAGTTGACAAATGGTTCGGGGACTTATCTAGGGGTTCAGGTATTCTCCTCCGTGGGAAAGGGAGACCACCTTACTCCGTGATAACTATGGCCCACGGTCACCCTGCTTACTCTTCGGTACGTCCCCGAACCCCTCTCAGCCAGTGTTCCCTTGCTGATTGCTTCCATACCGGAATTCCCCTTCCAGCCGCTATAGTCCCCCAATACTTACCAGGGACTATACCCTCATGTCCCCCGATTGTGCGGGGGACGAGTTCTGCGTGCAGGTCCTGGGGACACATATAGGGCCTCCAACCCCTGAGGCGTTCTACCGGACTGATGTTATCCTCCGTCCCCCACGCTACCGCGCCCTTAGCTCGCCGATCTGCTCTTGCCCTCTGGAAAAGATCCCTCCTCTGACAGATCTTGAGGCCACCTCTCCAGGTGGATGTTCTGGGGATTGATGGCAGATCCGCCTTACCAGGGTGCTGCTCATGGAGGTAGGCCCCCCGGCGTACCTGCGTTAGTACCGGAGGGGGCGTCCCCATGTCCACCGGCTTAGATATACTAGATATCACCTGCTTGATAGGCGCCTATTGGAGGATGCCCACAGTACCTGTGTTCTACCGCCTTTTTCCCCCTATGGCCGGGACTCACCCCCCCCCCCCCCGGGGGTCCGGCCAGTCCGCCTGCCTATTCCTCGATCGGCCCGCGGACTGGTGGTACCCTACTGCTGTGAAGTCAACAGCTCCTTTTTTCAGTTAGGTCCTCCTCCTGGAGGTCCAGACCCTTGTCTCCCTATCTCTCGCTAGGGCAGACTGTGTACTCCTTCTGCTCCGGGGTACACCTCTACTCTTCTCCAGGATAGGCTCTCTAGTTCGGCCTGTCTTCCACTGTTAGTCCTCTGAGTTATGGACTCTACTCCTAAGGGAGTGCTCAGCTTGCATTAAGCCTCCTGGAAGACCTGCCGTCCTTCTCCTGACCCAGCTGACGCATGGATCTCATGGCCTTCCGGATTTGGAACTTCCTCCTCGCTGTGGTGAAGTTTCCTTGCTGACCTCGCTACTGCGTCTACAGTGCCTTCATCACAGGACTACTTCCGACAACCCGGTGGGTAAGCTATACAGGGTTCTAAACCATTAATTCTTTAAAACTTAATGGCCGGTAAGCTCTATATGGTACTAGGTCATTTACTCATTAAATGCTTAATGATACTCTTCATGCACCCCTCTGACTACTCTCCCGTAGCCTGGGTTTTTTTTGCTGTATCTTAATGGTACCTGTTCTGCACTCTAAAGACTTTCCTCTGTAGTCTTTAGATTCGCTGTTCCTCTACAGCTTCCTCTATTCAACTCCTGCCCTCCATCCCTCAGGGGATGCCGGGGATTCAGGTTGGGCAAATGCCATCCCGTCCTGGGCTGCGCTTATGGGATCTCCCCGGGCATCCTTAGCTAGGGAGTCCCCACGTGTGAAGACTCATTCCTGCTTGTTCCTGGAGATAGCACAGTTACTTACCTGTAACAGGTGATCTCCGGAACAGCAGGAATTAGTCTTCACAACCCGCCCACCTCCCCTAGGAGTTGTATCTCTATTTTCTCTATTCCTTCCTCTCCTCTCCTTCTGGCTCAGCTATGAAACTCAACTGGGGAGAGGCAGTAGGAAGGGCGGGAAGCCACCGCGCAGGCGCAGGGGATGCTCCCAAAGGCTTTCTGATTGGATGCTGGGGAGCATTCCCGTGCGGGCTCCGTCGGCGATGTCTCCCACGTGTGAAGACTAATTCCTGCTGTTCCGGAGATCACCTGTTACAGGTAAGTAACTGTGCTTTCAAGGCGTTGTCACCATAAGCAAATCTCATGTCCCCTGTCAGAATCTGTTTAACTTTGAATGACCTGTTCTTTGTCATTTCAAATCCCCCCCCCCCTCCAAAAGCTGCTGTCCTAGGCCACTACCTCGTTTTCCTGATGGTTGGGCCAGCCCTGATGTTTTAGTTAATGGCCACCATTTTCCTCCATTTATATACTTCGGCTGATGGGGTGTGGTGACATTTACAGTAGAAGATTCAATAAATGTGCTAAATATTGGGGCAGTGTGAAGCCTTAATCAGAGTTAATGTGATGTTGCAGCCTCCTGATAGAGCTACCTGAAACAAACTAGCTAACCATGTCGTGTATTGTCTCTTTCTGAGAATCGCATGCAACATCTGCTGAAAATATGTAATCTTTGCCACAGCAAGAGGAGCTCAGTGGCCACAACGTAAGTTCTTACTCCCATAAAAATGCATCTGTATCCCGGCCCTCTTTCCCCCGCACACTGTGACCAACAGTTTCCTCCTTTTTTTCTGTCGCCGTTTTGTGTTTCCTTGCATACTTGTCTGCTGTCCTTTCACCCTATACTCCCTTCTCCTTGTTTCTGTCGTCCTTACTTCCCCTCTTTCGTCACTTCTCAGCCCTCCCTCCCTGCTCTTCCGAGTTCCGTACCGCTTCTCTACCTAGCATGATTTTACACCACGCCCCTATTCTGTCCCACCTCTTCTCATCCCTTCTAGTGTTCTGAATGTCTCTCACACTGTTTGCCATCTCCTCCTCCCCATCTCCTTTTAATCCCCACCCTTCTGTCTTCCCCTCCCCCATGTTGCCCCTCCATCCTTCTCTTATGATTCCAAGACCAAACCCCACCTGCACTCACCTATGTTCTCTACTGCCCCATCCCTTCTCTTCCCCCCTTGCTGCTTAACACTTCCCTCTCTCTCTGCCTCCCACTAGTGACCGGGCCAGAGAGAAGGTCATTGGACATCTCCAGGAACAAGCAGGAATGAGTCTTCACATATGGGTACGTCGGTACCGACGGAGCCTGCACGGGAATGCTCCCCATTATCCAATCAGAAAGCTTTTGGGAGCATCCCTCGCGCCTGCGCGCTGACTTCCCGCCTTTCCCACTGCCTCTCCTCAGTTTTCGTTTTTCCGCGGAGCCAACAGGACGTCCTCCTGTCACCGCAGAAACTTTTTTCTTTAAAATTCTTATTTTCCTTGTTTTCTTGTGGTCGCGGCTGTCTTTCCCGCCGATACCGGTACCGCCGGTGCTTTATTCTTTCTTTTCTAAACTTAGAGAAATTTTTTTCTCCTCAGTTTTTGTTTTAACTTTTTGGGCCTACCAGGCCTCTCCAACATGGAGCCTTCTTCCCCTAAGAAGTGCCTTCACTGTGGAAACATAGTTTTCTTTTTAGACTCCAATGCTTGGTGTCTAACCTGTTTGGGTTCTGACCCTTTTTTCCCTGATCCATCAGGCTGTATTATTGGGAGAAGACCTTCCCTTTTTCGAGTTTCCCTCGATGCCGTTTTTCCTCCTGAGGTGAGGACACCGGTTTATTCTTCTCTCCAGGATCAGGTAACCCACAAACAGTCTGTTAAGACTAGCCAATTCTTGAAGGGTAAGTCTCATGCTCAGCATGATGACGGCTCTGGCCTTGCCCTCAAGACCCCATTGGCAATAAAACCCCGGCGGGAGACTTCGGGCTCCAAAGCATTTACGGGGTTTCAGGTTGTTCCTGGGGCTCACCCCTCACAGAACATATACCTGAGCCGTGCTCGGGGGTGGTATCTGCTTCGAGCAGTACCGATAACCCGGCACCGGCACCGGTGTTGAGTGTTCCACTCTTCACCAGGGATCATCATCTGGTGTCCTCGGTACCTTCAGGGCCGATCGATACGGCCCAGTTTGGCTTTCCTGTATCTCCGCCATGCTCGGGGTTGGTACCGGCTTCGAGCGGTACCGATACCCCAACACCGGCGCCGGTGTCGAGTGTTCCTCTCTTCACCAGGCATCATCTTCGGACGTCCTCGGTACCTTCGGAACCGATCGATACGACTCTGATTGACTTTCCTGTATCGGCATCGCCGATACCACTACCAACGTCGGTACCTTCTAGACATGCATCGATAGACTCGCTCCCTTCGATGCCGAGTCTAGAATCGATATCCAGTCTAGATGACTTGGTACCGACGTGTTTCGGAACCGATCCATATCGTTTCCGACTATGCAGTACCGGGGATATTCACCAGGGCTCTCTGGCTACCTCGGTACCGCTTCAGCAGCCCCCGATTACTGCTTCGATGACATTACCGTCTCCGATACCGGTATCGATGTCGATTCCTGCAGTTCCATCGGTGCCATCGATCCTTTCTATGCCTAGTTTGGAATCGATACCGGGCACTGACGATGCAGTACTAACTGCCTCGAATCAGAACTGTCAGTATCACTGTCCATCTAGCAGGATTCTTTTTCTGCACCAGTCCAGTATGTCTTCTAGTGCTCAAGCTGCTCCTTCAACCTCAGCCTACCCAGGAATAGTTCCTATTGGAGATCCTTCTTTTCAGAAATTTCTCCTTGATATGGCAACCTTTCTTGCCATTCCTATTCCTGGCTCTACTCTTGGCCAAGATCCTGCAGAAAAGGAAAATATAATGCTTCCTTTACATCATTCTTTGCAGGATCTTCTTCTGAGGATGTGGGAATCACCTTTAAAGGTTCCTTCGCCTTCTACAGCCATTAATGTTCTGTATCAGGTGCCTCCCTCTCCAGGGTTTCAAAAAAACCAACTTCCACATCATTCCATTGTAGTGGAATCAGCAATGAGGAAGGTAAGAAGCAAGAAGAAGCATTCTTCTTATCCGCCAGGTCGTGCATCTAAAGCACTTGATGCCTTTGGACGTCAAACCTTCCAAACTTCTATGCTGGCTTCAAGAATTATTTCATATATTTTTTATGAGTCTGACACTTCAGGAGGTCACAGAGAAATTATCTCTTTTGTCCCCTTTTTTGTCAGAACCTAAGGCCACTGACTATTCCTTGCTTCTTAATCATAGCAGGAATATCTCTTGGTTTCTTTCTCATGCTTCTCTAGACTCTTTTGAGTCTGTTAGCAGATCCTCTGCTATTGCCATTGGAGCACGTCGTACAGCCTGGCTACAAGCTTCAGACTTGAGCAGATGGGCACAACATACACTGGGTAATTCTCCTTGTACTGGAGAAAATCTCTTCAATACAGAGGCTTTACGTCAGGTTGCTCATTGCTCCACTGACTTCCCTGGTTCTGGAAACCATCCTAAGCCTTCTTTTTCCCCAGGACGTAGGAAATGTCCTACCAAACCTTCTTTCCCTAAGAAAAGAAGGTTTCACCCTTCTCCTGCCCATCCTCCAGATGTACCCAAGCAAGGGACATCTCATCCTAGTCTGAAGTCTCCAGACTCTAACCAGTCTAATCATAACCAGCAACCATAGGTTCCTGTATGTTACAATCTACAGTTCACTTCTTCTTAGCAGAAGTTTCTTCTTCAAACTCTACACTGTTTTTTTTCTTTTTCAGTATGCTAAGCTGTTAGGATACTTTTGTCCATGGGTTACAGAATTCTCCCCTTCTTACTCCTACGAAGGGAGGTTACAACTATCCCATGATAGTTTCTGTCCCCACATGGACATCTTTTCCTTCAGCTGACTTACCATATGGTAAGTCACTTTCCAACCCCCTCTCTTCCAGGGGTTCCCCTGCTTGAGTTGGTACCATACTGAAACACTTCTCTTTCTTTCCAGTGTAGACTTTTTGTTATCCTTCAATGCATGCTATGAACAACTCATCAGACAGGGACGGGAATATTTCTGCTCCCTTGGTCTGTTTTCTCTCTGTTTTTATACAGGAGAATCCCCTCTGCTGTTTTGTTCAGTTGCTGTGTATGCAGGAGTTCCAGTGATTATTTTAATGCTCATTGCAAGCTACTTCAACTATCTTGCATAATACTACTCACTGCAGGTTATCTTCTAGCCATATCCTTTCCTAAGATGTGGCAATACACCTGACTTCTGTCAGCTTTATCTTATAATTCTCCTGCACAACGCTCTCTGCAATCTTCAGAGAAGCTTTCTACTATGGGCCCTTGCTACAGAGCATTGAACTTTGTCTCTGGGGGGGGTTTCTATATAGTAGAAAAAGCTTATATAATCATTCCATGGCGTGAATGTCCAAGGAGTTCCCAATCTTGCAGGAATCTACCCCTTTTTTCCTTACAGATTGGAATTATGCTTTTCTGCTCCACTTGGACAACGCATACTCTTTTAGTATACATGATACCCCTGTGTCCCTTGGCTGGGTCATCCTGGTGTCTTAGTCTGTGTTTTTTTGTCCTTTGGACATGTCGAGTCCTAAAGTACTCCTGACGTACTCTTGCCAGACTGCTATTACCCTCTGTTTTTTCACGCAACCATACTGGTTATTCCACTGAACTACATTCCTGCACCGCTGAAATAGATTCTCTATATATCTTCAGGTGGTTTTTACCCCCTCATTATTAGATGAATCTTTTCCCATCACATTCCCCATGTGAATGTTTTTGTGGGGCTCAGTTGCAGGCATGTATCCTCAGACTTATATTCATGTATGTATATGTCCTATACATACATATTTCTGTAGTCTGTGTGGGCATAAGTCATGCCCATCTATATCTATATCTATCTATCTATATATTACACATATCTAGACATATATGCACATGTATATAGATATGTATGTCTCTCCATATATATATATAGATATGTATGTCTCTCCATATATATATATACCCATTGGGAGATGTCCATAGGACGCTAAGTATTACCTACTATCTCCCTTACTGTCTGTGCTATAAAGCTTTTCCCTTCTAAGGGGTCCAGACAGTCCACTTGCCTATTCTCATACGGCTCAGTAAGTGGGAGCGGTTATACACAATATTATTGCTGTGATGTCAACAGCTTCTATTTTTGTTATAAATCTCCCTATCTATGAAGTATCAAACTTTAATGTCTTCCTATCTCTTACCAGCTAGGAAAGACAGTGTACATCTTCAGTATTCTGAGTACACTTCTGTTCTCCTTGGGAATAGGGGCTTTTTTCCATACCCCCTCTTCCCTTCAGGACTGGGCTAATTCTCCAGATCGGTCAGTCTTCTTTTAGTTCTCAATGTTAATAACTCTGTACCTAAAAGAGTTTTCAGCTATTTCCCATAAAGCTTTCCATTGAAGACCTGCCGTTCTTCTCCTACCCCAGTTGACACCTGGGTCACCTGCCCATTCCAGGTTTGGGACTTCATCCTCACTGCTGTGAAGTTACCTTAAGGATTCCGCTACTGCATCTACAGTACACTCCATCACAGTTCTACTTCCTACAATCCAGTAGGTAAGCTCTATATTGTACTAGTTCATTAAATATTTTAATGATACTTGACATACATTCTAAAGACTCTTTTTCTCTATAGTCTTTAGATTCGCTGTTCCTCTACAGCTTTTCTCTATTCAACTCCTACATCCTCAGGGGATGCCGGGGATCCAGGGTTGAGAAATGCCGTCCTGTTCCAGGGATACGCATTTTATGGGATCTCCCCTGGCATCCACAGCTAGGGAGTCCCCCATATGTGAAGACTCATTCCTGCTTGTTCTTGGAGATAGCACAGTTACTTACCTGTAACAGGTGATCTCTGGGAACAGCAGGAATTAGTCTTCACAACCCACCCACCTCCCCTAGGAGTTGTATCTATCTCCTTTCCTCTTTCTCTCCTTCTGTCTCAGCTATGAAACTCAACTGAGGAGAGGCAGTGGGAAAGGCGGGAAGTCAGCGCGCAGGCGCGAGGGATGCTCCCAAAAGCTTTCTGATTGGATGCTGGGGAGCATTCCCGTGCAGGCTCCGTCGGTACCGACGTACCCATATGTGAAGACTAATTCCTGCTGTTCCCAGAGATCACCTGTTACAGGTAAGTAACTGTGCTTTACCTCATAACAGTCTTGTCTCGTCCCACCTCTGTGATGGTGATAACACAACCTCTTTTTTTTTTTTTTTTTTAACTCAATGGCCCATTGGCCCAGCCGAGCTGCCCCAATTCTAGCAGGCAGTAGCACTACAGCTTGGAAGGAACAGAAGATGGCAGTTTGATCAATAGAGCTGGTACTGCAGTGCAGTGACAGGATCCAGGAAAGGAGCAGTGGTGGGCTTGGGGCTCCAGGCTGGCTCTGCAATATGTTGGTACTGATGTTTGGGACGGGTGCGTCCTGAGCAAGAAAGAAGCACGGCACTGTGGTGGTGGTTATGGGTTGGCCTCGAACTAGTGAGTTAGATGGCAGCTGTCTTCCAGAAAGAGAATTGTGGCTCCTAGATTACTACCTCTAGCCGGCCTATGCTTAGCTTTGTTTTGTAGTACTGATACTGTTTGAGCCAGTCATGAAATGGGAACGAAGTATGTCTACATGGGAAGACTCTTCTTGGATTTTTTGTCTTGTAAATCTATTGACCCCTGCTCAAGAAACTCTAAAAGACTTTTCTTGTATCAGAAATTCTGTGATAGAATAAGTAACTGGGAATTTCACAACAAAGCCTTTTATATAGTCAAAATATTTCACAGATGTGTGCATATGGACACCTATATGGATGCCTGTGAAAATATGTATTTGGAGCATTAGTAGGTTTTGTTTTTTTCTTGAGCAGAATAAAATATAGACCATTCTTTATCACCTAATTAAACACAGCAAGATAAGTGAGATCAGTTTAAATTAGCTCTACCTTATTCTTCAAATACAGCTTAAGACTGTGTATTAGTAACTAAACACCATAACTGAACTTTGGGTATTGATAAAGGTCCCAGTTGCTTATGCATCTTTTGTCTTGATGCCTTTAAAGTCATAGGAAAGAGTAATTTTGTGTATACCTGTATATCAAACATGTTGTGCTGTTAGTATGTCATATGCCTGGAAGGAGACAGACATTGGGAAAAGCAGTGTGTGTATGTGGCACCACAGAGTTTTACTATGCAAGAAGTAATTTGTAGTATAACTAACTGAAATGCATCACCAAAATTGAAAATTGTTTATAAATGTACTTTGGGCCTAATCAAAGGACTGATGTATTCCACGTACTGTGGTGCTTCACTAAAAGACATGCAGATTTCTAAACTTTAATTTCAAACTTTCAAAGAAGTGTGTGGCTTAATATGTAAAATATTTATATGTGATCATCTGAAATATTAGAATTGGTCCTTTACCACATGGAAGCCTATGTGTACACTGTCATCCTGGTCACAAGCATGAGTGTGCTCTGTGGTTTTCTCAAGTTTATTATAGATACATTTTTCTATTTATTTATTTCTAAAACATTTCTATCCTGCCATATGCCCAAAGGCATCCAAGGCGGCATACAATATTAAAAAAAAGTGCAAGACCTGTCTTACTACATCAAAGGCTAACACCTTGTAATGAAGACGTGCAGTTTATTTACAAACAAAGCAAGGATACTTATTCAGAAAGGCAAGTAATTCTTAGTTACACATGAATAGTTAGAAAAGATAACTAGAAAGCAATTATTTACAGGAGAATAATACATCACCGATAGAGTTATGAGATATTGCAGCTATTTACAGAAGAATAATACTTCACCAAACTGGCATCATTGCAGTCCCTCAAAACATCAGCTGGGAGAACTCAGCGGAGGCTGCAGAAGTCTGGGATTCTTCATGCATGGCATGCGCCTGGCCAAGCAGATCTACGCTCTCTCTGTTCTGGGTTTTCTCTATATATATATATATAGGCTAAATGCAGCCGGCCATCACATGATTCCTTACATGAGATTATTCCTACAGCCATTCTCCACCCATACACCCCCTGCTTGACCAGTCCCTCTCCAGCCTTTGTTTGCTCCCAGCCTTTGGTTTCCGGGCAGGCTTCTGACAATGCTCACCCCACATGGTTTTAGAAGCTCAAAACTTACACAATCAAGACGCTGGTCAGACATTTGAGAATGCTCAAAGGAGACACCCCCCATGGTTTTAGAAGCAGCTCAAAACTTCTACATTATAATTGATGAATTCTTATCCTGTCTACATTGGCTAGGTAAATGTTTCTATATTGGCTAAGAATTGTTTCGAAGGCTAGGTGACTTGTTTTCTTTAATGGATCTCCATTAAACGAACTCCTCCCTAGTCTTTCAGTATCCCTCAGGCTAGATGTGTAAGCAGTTTCTCACCAGATTGCAAATACAGCTTTGGTCTCTGGGCTAGCAAGCTGGGTCAGCATGATTTCTCACAGACAGAATGGCTCAAGAGTTCAATTTCCTTGCAAAGTTCAATATTCCTTGCTGATCCAAATAAATCTTTAATTAGTAATACAAAGACCCTAGCACAAGAAAATTCTAATGGCCCCGTGCCCCCTCCCCCATCCAGCTGTCATGAGCTGACCCTACCTTCTAGCAGACCTTAACTGAGGAAACAAGATGGTCTTCACAGCTTTTCTGAAAGTCGTTAGATTTTATTCTTGCTGCAAGCATGCTGGAAGCTTATTCCATCACAGAGGGACCGCTACCCCAAAGCATCTCTCCTGACATTTCTTCAAACGTACCTGCTGAAGGCCGGGACCAGTAAATGTTGGCCCTGACTGGACTGCAACGCCCAGCCTGCCTAATACCATGTCAACATCTCTATGAGAGATCCCGGATCTGGACCTCTCCAAGAGGAGCTTAAACACACACTGCTGCTGAAACCAGCCATCTGGCTATAGGGCCCATAAACATACCATGTAGGTACCATAAACATAACAGATGGGAAGCATTTTGTATGCTTCAGGTTCTTATTAACTCTTCGATGCATCAGTATTTAGATTCCTCAGAGACTCAAACTGCCAGTTTGTTGGCTTTCTTGCTTTCTCTGTTGGTCTTATTTCTAAATCATCCCTCTTCTTTTTGCCTTAATGGGGGTGGTTAGCAAACTACCCACTTTGCCACAAAGTCTGTGGGTGATTTTTTTTTTTTACCCACAGTCTTCATGCTAGCTTTCCAAGTGAAAGTATCTATGGGCACTTGCGCCCACTTTCTCAAAGAAAAAGAGCATATCTGTAATTGAAGATACCATCTACATGCATTATATATTCCTCCCCTAACCTAAATGCACCCATGGAATGCCTTTTACTGGAAATGGCAGGGCACACATTGTAGAATCCCACACATACTTTAGTGAGATTAAGGATGGCAATACAAATTTGTCAAATCCTTTAACTATATACTGTAACAGGTTTGTTCTCTAGCATCATTCGGAAACTTATCTCTTGAGGCCTACACATGGTTTTCTCCCACTTTGGGTCTATGGGAAGCATACTTGGTACATAGGAAGGAATGCCTCATGGGATTTATTTAGTATTATAAAGGGACTGATGGAGAGGATATGGTAAGCACAGAAAGACCAGCAAGTACCCATAGCTGATCAGTTTAACCAGCTTTTGTGTTAATAAAATTGAGATCAAAATATGTGAGTTTATGGAGGAGAAGGCTTTCAAGGAGGAGTTAGAGAAGATTTGATTGAAGAGTTTTAATCGGGTATCTTTTGGAGAAGTGCAAATCCATCTTGGTCAAAGGGGGTATTTATTTAACTCTAGTCATTCCAGATTGGTTATTGGTTAAGCAATTTGGCAATAAGTTGTTGGTGTGCAACTTATGAAAAATATCTTTATTTTTTCTTTTCTATAAAATTTTATTGATTATATGGAGGGTGGTACAATATTCACAAATGCAGAAATAACAATATCAAATCTGGGCATGCAGCAGTACAAATAACACCGCAACTCCATAAACACTCCAAAACCATAGGCCCACCATAGACACCCCACCCCCAGATGACATTTCCCCTTTGATCGTGGATATTTCAGCCATCTTTCAGACAAGTCGAGTAACACACCCTCCCTCCCCTCATACCTTACCAACCCAGAGAAAGGGGGACTCACAGCAAACAGGAGAGGTGTTTCCAGTGCGCCAGGACTGGATATCCTCTGCCTGCCAATGAGAGGGATATATCAATAACATTGAAAATATATTGAGGGAACTGAAAGGGTTCTGTAGTGCGACCTATATGGAAAAATGGAAGATTGGATGTCGCTTGTTGCTAATCAGCCTTTTTTTGGCTATATTAAATTTGGATACTTAATGTTCAAGCTTCTTCATTTCTGGAAGATTGCCGTAAATTGGATGATTTATCATTCAGGCTTTAGAAGTGCCATAGTACAGAGTCTGTGTTGATGGCAGTGTCAGATAGTGTCTTGAGATGAGTGGACAAGAGCAATTCAATTCTGTGGGTGTTGCTGTATCTTACAACATCATCTGATTGGTAGATCATCAGCTATTGAGGGCTAGGTGTGAAAGGTGTATTGGATTGGATTTCTTCCTTTTTTTTTGGAGAATATCTTTTTAAGGTGGAGGCAAATGCTAGTTTTAGCCCCAAGGCATAAGTTGGTGGTGCTGCCTTTTGGTTAAGCCCTGTCGTCCCTATTAGAAACATAGGCCATGCGGTCTCTTTCTGCCATCATGTTTCTATGTAGTCTGTCCTTCTATATCCCCTTTTTTTCTTTAGAGATCATCTGTGTTGGTCCCATGCTTTTTTTGAAATCAGATACTGTCCCCGTCTCTACTGCTTCCACTGGGAGAAAATTCCACGCATCAGCCACTCTTTCCGTAAAGAAATATTTCCACATATTACTCCCGAGTCTTTCCCCTTTCACCCTCATCCTATGTCCCCTCATATCGGAGCTTGCTTTCAATCGAAAGAGGCTCTTCTCTTGCTCATTTATGACATGGAGGTATTTAAAACTTCTGTATCATATCTCCTCTGTCCTGCCTTTCCTCTAACATAGAAGTGGCCAACTCCAGTCCTGGTGCACCACAATCCAGCCTGGTTTTCAGGATGTCCCTAGTGAATATTCATGAAGTATATTTGCATCCACTGCCTCTTATTGTATGCAAATGTTTCTCATGAATATTCATTAGGGACGTCTGAAAAACAGGCTGGATTGTGGTGCACCAGGACTGAAGTTGGCCACCCCTGCTCTGACATATGCATATTAAGATCTTTAAGTCTTTCCCCATATGCTTTATAAAGAAGATCACTAACCATTTTAGTAGTCACTCTCTGCACCGATTCCATCCTGCTTATATCCTTTTGAAGGAGCAGTCTCCAGAATTGCACATAATACTCCAAATGAGGTCGCACCAGAGACCTATGCAGAGGCACTATCGCCTCCTTTTTTTTTTGTTGGCCATTCCTCTCCCTGTGCACCCAGCATCCTTCTGGCTTTTGCCGTCACCTTTTTGACCTTTTTAGCCACTTTAAGATCATCGGAGACAATCACGATCAGGTCTCGCTCTTTTATGGACAGAAGTACTTCACATCCTACACTGTATCACTCCTTTGGATTTTTGCAGCCCAAGTGAATGACCCTGCATTTTTTTAGCATTAAATTTCAGCTGACAAACTCTTGACCATTCCTCAAGCTTAGCTAGATACCTCCTGATGTTATCTACTCCTTCCTGGGTGTCTATTCCATTGCAGATTTTGGTATCATCCACAAAGAGTTAAACCTTACCCAACAACCTTTCTGCAATATCACTTACAAAGATGTTAAAAAGAATCTGACCAAGGACGGATCCTTGCACATACCACTGGTCACTTCCTTCTCCTCAGAGTGAGCTCCATTTACCTATACTCTTTGTCACCTCCCACTCAACCAATCTCTAACCCAGCCAGTCACTTTAGGGTCCATCCCTAGGGTGCTCAGTTTGTTAATAAGTCATCTGTGTAGAATGGTGTCAAAGGCTTCACAGAAATCTAAGTACACCACATCTAGGGCTCTCCCTCAGTCCAACTCCCTAGTCACCCAGTCAAAGAAATCAATTGGATTTGTCTGACAAGACCTGCCTCTGATAAACCCATGCTGCCTCAGATCCTGCAATCCATTGGACTCCAGAAACCTCACTATTCTCTCTTTTAGTAGCATTTCCAACAATTTATTCCCCACAGAGGTTAGACTAAGCGGCCTGTAGTTTTCAACCTCATCCTTATTTACACCTTTGTGTAAAGGGACCACATGTGCCTTTTGCCTGCCCTCTGGGGCCACTCTTGACTACAAAGAAGCATTGAAAAGGTCAGTCAGCGGAGCTGCTAGAACATCCCCAAGTTCTTTCAATATTCTTAGATGAATCCCATCCGGTCCCATTGCTTTGTCTACTTTTGGTTTAGCTAGTTCCTCACGAACAGTCTTCTGAAAATCATTCAAGATCCCCGTCACTTCTGTTCCTTTTTGTGGGTGTTTTCTGAGGTCCTGCTCCTGGCCCTTTATCTGTGAACACAGACCAGAAATATTTGCTAAGCAATTCTGCTTTATCCTCATCAGCTTCTATATATTCCTCCCCTTCACTTTTGAGTCTGACAATACCACTTTTGCCCTTCCTCTTCTCACTAACATATCTGAAAAATGTCTTATCCCCCATTTTATTGCAATGGCTATATCATCTTCTTTTTGTAATCTTTTTTTGCTTTTCTGACTACCTTGCTAGCTTCTCTAAGTTTTTCCGAATAAAGATGCTTGTGTTCCTCTCTCTGTGATCTCTTGTATTTTATGAAGGCCTCCCTCATTTTCTTCACCTTTTCAGCTACTACTTTTGGGAACTGTTGTGGCCTCCTTTTCCTTTTACATTTATTTACCTTTCTAATAAAAAGGTTTGTTGCCCTTAAAATATTCCCTTTTTCAGTTTTGGCCATTGCTTTTCTACATCCCTCAGTTAATGACTCCTTGAGGTATTGTCCTACCTTGGCAAAGTTAGTTTTCCTAAAGTCTAAGACTCTGGCTTTTTGAATGCATGAGAGATTTGCATACACTGCCTCCAATGAAAATGTAAATCTTTCTCATGCTTATGCATTGTGAATATCCTGAAAACCTGAGTGGCTGGGGAGAGACCCCAAGACAGGTTTGGGAGCCACTTTAAGGGAATAAAAGCATCTAACCAGGGATGCCCTATTAATAGCTGACTCTTGCCTGAGTGACTTCCATTGCTGGATGGGTTACCAGGTAGGTTGTTAATTATGCAGAGTACTACAGCCAGGATGGTCCTTGGCAAGTCTAGAAGGAAGAGAGTTCTACAATTTAATGTAGATTCCAAAACATGGGACTTGGATATAATTTAAGATCTTGATGCTGGCCTCTAGGACCTTGCAAGAGTGTAAACTAGTGTATTTAGGAAATAGGTTACGATAGTGTATTCCAAGAAAATATTTGTGATCAAGTCAAGGAAGGCTATTGGTGACCTCTATCGTGAAGAAGGTTCATAAGGAATGTTTGGAGCAAAACATATTTTCAGGGATTGTGCCTAAGTGGTGGCATAAGATGCCTATTGAATTTGGGTTGGAACTAGATTGACAAGTTCCCGAAAGGAACAAAAGCTTGGATTTTTCCTCAGGTAGGGCTGAAATAGGTAGGATGAGGGTTTGTGGCTTTGAGGTTGTTGCTGATCAGATTTAGTAGTTTTCCATCACTGAGATGTTGATGAAGAATTTATTGATACTTGAATTATTATGATTGTATGCATGTACATTTGTAAACCATATTGAAGGGACATCTGGTATATAAGAATTGTATACATTAAAGTAAATAGAGCACAAACTACTTATGGGTTCCCTGGGTCTGATGTCTTGGAATTCCTGTGAAAGTGAAGGAAGGAGTTCTCTTACTACAGTTGTCAACCATTGATACTGAAATGTCACAATGTTTCTAGATGTTGGTGAAGATCTTCTAGACATGTGTGAACGAAATGTAGTCCTGAACAGACATCTTAGAAATCCAGCAGGTAAGCAACATGCAGAATAATGTCTTTTCTAGCACTGCCGGTGCTCCTTAAATAGCTGCATGTTTGTGGTCATACCGAGGGCGGTGTTTGCTGATAATTTAAAGCAACGACAAGTTACTGTTTTTCACTAGAAAGGACTGGACAAGTGTGGTCTTGTAAATTTTGCACCACAGAGTTCCAGTACTCAAAACGTGAAAGCAGCACTAACTGTGCTGAATATCCTGGATAAGGGGATTAACACGCTTAGCAGGTCTGCTAATATTGGGCCCAAAATTTTCAAAACCACATAAAAATTCAAAAATTCTTTCAAACCATGTTTAAGACCTCTTATTTATTTTTGTGCAAATGTTTTGAAAATGCAATGAGCAAGCTTGCTGACTCAAGAAAATTTTACAGTATTCCAGATTTTTACCCATCCCCTAGCTCTTCACTATTGGCATTTTGTGTACAGCTAGACTTATGTGCCATAGGCAGCAGAAAGGGGTGGGCCACAGGGACCATGGCCCCACCAATATTTTGCACAACACAGCAGCAGTAATGGAGAGCTTGGGGGCCAGGCTGGAGATTGGTTGGGCCCATCAACCAGAAAAGTGTTCCGCTGCCCCTGTTATGTGCGAAAAGCACATTTTTCCTACAAGAAAACGTGCCGATACTCATACACAGAACTCTTACTAATACATGAAGACCATGGGTCAGTTTTAGCAGGCAATGGAAAAAATGCCAGTACTCGGTACCACAGAGTACCCTCGCAAAAAAAGCCGTGTGTGCTGAGGTTCACCTCGTTATGCATAGACACACGCGCGGGCTCCTGAGTACGGTGGTTTTATAGTTTATTTAAAACATAGCCTCGCAAAGCCTGAGCTGTCCTCATTGGAGAGGTGGGCCCCGTTGCCTGTGGCACTTTTATTGAAATGAAATGTTTAAAGATAGATTATGGGTGGGGGTATTATTTGTTCACAGCTAGTATCCCTGACAAGAGGAAGGTTAGTCTTTGTTGGGTATTTGACTCACTTTGATAAGATTTTAGTAAGAATATGTGTATTTTTTTTATTGACAAATAGGAGCAGAAGTGAAGGTGAAGGAACTGGACTGGCTAAAAAATGAGTTTAATACAGGTAAGAAACTGCAGAAATATTCTACAGTTGATTTGATAACTATATTTTGATTAGCTTGATATCACACTGAACATCTAAGAACATAAGATATGCCATACTGGGTCAGACCAAGGTCCATCAAGCCCAGTATTCTGTTTCCAGCAGTGGCCAATCTAGGTCATATGTATCTAGCAGTTTCCCCAAGGGACATAGGTTCCACAATGCTTGTATTGGTTCAAGCATTGATATCCTGGGTCCCTTCTTAATAATGGTTTATGGACCTTTCCTCCAGGAACTTGTCCAAACCTTTTTTAAACCCAGCTACACTAACAGCCTTTACTACACCCTCCGGTAACAAATTCCAGAGTTTGATTACATGTTGAGTGAAAAAATATTTTCTCTTATTAGTCTTAAAATAGTTTACCCTATAGCTTCATTGCATGTCCCCTAGTCTTTCTATATTCTGATAACGTAAACAATCGATCTACGTTTACCTGTTCCACTCCGTTCATTAATTTATAGACTTCTATCATATCTCCCCTCAGCCGTCTCTTTTCCGGGTTAAAGAGCCTTAACCTTTTTAGCCTTTCTTCATAGGAGTATCCTTCCATCCCCTTTACCATTTTGGTGGCTCTTCTCTGAACCTTTTCTAAAATTGCTATATCCTTTTTAAGATACAGCGACCAGAATTGCACACAATATTTGAGGTGCGGTCTCACCATGGAACGATATAGAGGCATTATAATATTTTGTTTTATTTTCCATTCCTTTCCTTATCATACCTAGCATTCTATTTGCTCTCTTGGCCGCCGCTGCACACTGGGCCGAGGGTTTTAACATGGTATCCACAATGACACCTAAATCTTTTTCCTGGGTGGTAGTTCCTAATGTGGAACCTTGCATCGTGTAACCATAGTTTGGGTTGTTTTTCCCTAGGTGCATAACCTTGCACTGGTCCACATTAAATTTCATCTGCCATTTTGATGCCCAGTCTTCCAATTTATCAAGATCCTCTTGCAATTTTCCACAATCCTCTTGGGTTTTAACAGCTTTAAATAGTTTTGTGTCATCTGCAAATTTGATAACCTCACTAGTTATTCCACTTTCCAGGTCATTTATGAATATGTCAAAAAGCAGCGGACCCAGCACAGATCCCTGGGGTACACCTTTCTCCATTGGGAAAATTGGCCAGTTAGCCCTACCCTCTGCTTTCTATCTTTTAACCAGGCGACCCCACTTCTCCAACAGCTCTAATCCAAGCCCACACAATTTATGATGGGCTAGAGCAGGCCTTGACAAATGTTTTTGGAATCTAGGAGCCGCCACTGAAACCTTGATCACAGTGCATGCCCCTGCAACCCAGAAAGATATTGCAGCAACTTTCTTTTAGGCTTTAGGGCCTGATTTACTAAGACTGTTTTCCCATTTTCTGTGGAGGAAAAACCTTTATTAAATTTGTCTCTTAATGGGCCACTGCACAATACCAACAGAGGGCAGTGGTCCCACTCCACCTGCTCCCTCTCCCACTGACCTTTTAAGCTACACTTGTGTATGTGTGGTGCGGAGGGGTGTGTGTGTGTGTGTGTGTGTGATGCATTATGCAGAGGTGAAGCACTTTGCATGTTCAGTTGTATAGGTGGGGTGCTTGTATGTGTTTTGGTTGGGGTGGGGGAATGCACCATTTGGAATATACAGCTTGTGTTTCTCTTGTCCCCATTCATTTATCCCGTTATCCCGAATCTGACAAAACATCCTTTTTCAGCAAACTGGAAGAATACAAGTTATTAATAAACAACAATAACAGGGATTATCACACCAAGCTAATAATGTCAGCACCAAATAAGCCAAGGGAAATGTTTGGTATAGTTAAATCCCTAATAACTGGGGGGCACTAGTGAGCCCGAGAAGGAATGGCCGCAACTTAGATTCGCTCCATCCCGGGTCTTCCCTAACTTTAGCCATCATTTGCAGCAAAACAACTTTTCCCCCCGTATCTACCTACCCCCGGGGAGGGGAAAGTGTGGAGAACCACATCACTGCAAGAGAGTGATTGGGGGCGATATGCCGACGCGGGAGGAAGGAAAACATACCTCCGAGGCTGGGGCCTTTTCGCAACACTGGCTCCCTCCTGCCGTAAGCGCTGGTAGGGAGAGCTCTGATCTGCGCGGTGTACCCCGCAACTCTAAGCCCACTGCCACAGCGGACCTGTCCGGCTCACCGACTACTGCGTGCTTGTGGGAGCGAGATCAGCGGCCACCAGACCCGGCCGGTGAGCAGCGATCTGCATGTACTGAAGACCTGTGGGCGCTATCGCTGTGCGAACGGACCGTGAAGGCTACTTGGGCCTGCAGGGGTAGCAGCTGCATTCGAGCACCTCCCGGGGCTCCCAGCTTAGCCGCAACGCCGCATGACAAAGTGAGAACCTGCATTACACCCCTGAGATAAAGCTTTCCGGTTACAGCTGAACTGCCTGAGGGCGCTGGCAGCCATCGCCACGTGGCCTTGGATCACACAGGCGACCTTGCGTTCCAGGCCCGTTTGGCGGGAACAACTCCCACTTGGGCCTTTGAGCCATACCGAACTCCCTGTGTGACTTGTTTCGCCCTGCGATGACCATTGACACGCTGACTGGAATCCCTTCGCTGCCTCCTGATCTTTGATTAGTCATGGCTGAGGGCTCTCTAATGTGCTGCAGAAAGCAAAACAACTGAATAGATTGCAGAGCCATTCAGAGTACATTGAGCATTGCTGCCTGCCTTCTAGGTGCAACTGCCACCTGCTGGCCACGAGCGGGACTTTACCTCTCTTTACATCCAACTGGTCCCTAATACAGATTTTCCACTGCCCTGAGGCCTCGTGGGGTAGACTTCATGGCTACTAAAGCCAAGGGACTTGAGCCCCGAGATGGTGTACGGGCCTCTCAACACCTGCAAGGCAAAGACTGGAGCACAGACTGCCTCGCCTAGAAAGGCGCTGTCCGGCAGATCTGGGGACGAAACAAATGAGTGAGCTTGAATAAGATGCCGCAGCTCCCTCCTCTCATGCCCTCTTACAGAAGGAACTTTGAAGGGGCTTTGAAGAGTTAGCGAATGAATTCCGCTCTATACGTGAGGAGGTGATGAGCTCAGTGGCGGAGCTCCAGAGCGGATATAAAAGATTTAGGCACTCGTGCGGAAGAGGTTGAGACAAACGTTGAGGATTATGATGGTACCCTGGTGGATTTACAGTGTGCACTTGACAGACAGTGTGCGCAAGACCTTGGAACTGACTTATAAAATTGATGACATCGAAAACAGATCTCGCCGCAACAATGTGCGCTTCCGAGGCATCCCCGAAGTGGTAGGGGGCGCTGAAGATCTACAGGTGGATGCTCCATACCCTTTGATAGAGAAAAACCACTTACGCCTTACGAGAGGCGTTTGCATCACAAGGCTCTGGGATGGAGATTGAGAGGGTACACCGTGCCTTGGGGAAGCCCCCAAATAACCAACCGCGCGATGTTATTGCCAGATTTCTGAGGTACACCGACGCGGAGCTCCTACTGCGGCGGGGCCGAGAGAAAAAAGTGATCTATTTTCAGGACGCACCGGTTTCGGTGTACCAAGACCTTTCAGTCTTCACACTAGCCTGCCGGAGAGAGATGAAACCAATCACGGAGGTGCTGAATAATAAAGGGATACATTACTCCTGGTCTTTTCCCTTTCGGATGAACTTCCTTTTGGGTAACAAAAGTTTCAGCCAAAGACTCTACGGAGGCATGGAGGAGCACTGCGACAGGCTGGTTTGGTGGAAGATAATGCACTGCCGGAAGCTTCAGCCTCCACATCTCAGCGCCCTAAATGGACTCGGGATGGGAAGATCAACTTGAGACTCCTGGGTCTACTCGGGATAATCACCCAGCTATTGAAGGACTTCCTTTGGACTCTCTCGATATGGAGAAGCGTTTTTTTAGTATTGCATATCACCATAAGGTAGCTTTGTATCACAATGGTTGTTAATATTCTAAAAAAGTTTCAGGTTCACATGGGGCTTTAGAAATTTGTTCTATGTTAAACCGGGGGTAGGAGAAACGATCCTTGGATTGGAAGTGGGGGATGATAAACATCATATCCCCTCTTCACCTGCAGGGGGGTATATCCTCACGGTAAATGTTAATATTTTATAGCATGGGGAACAGGGTGGGGCTGGATAAGGGGTTAGCTTTACCGTGACCTGTCACTTGGACAGGCAGATGGTACCGCTGGGGAGGGGGGGATGGGTGGGATGGGAGCATATTACACAAGATTGATTTGGGGGGAAGGGAAGGGAGGGAGGGGGTTTTCTTTTTGGATGTCTACTGAGGATGGGAATTGGGTATGGTGGGGGTGGGGAATATCTCCTAGTACTATCAGAAGTTGGGGAGGTGAGAGAATGTGTATAATGTATCAAACTAGTGGCTTTGCGGGGTGGGGGGCCTTATAGACGGTAAAATAAGTTGATCATCTATGTTGAAAGTAATTTCATGAATGTATAAGCGGTCTCAATAGTCCCAGGAGAAAAGTTCCCACTGCTTTGTTTGCAGAATTGAGATCCTTGAGGAGCGGATTATGGTACTTTTTGCAGGAGACCCACACCTCCATCCAAGCAAACAAGGGTGGTTAAAAACCAAGGAGGTATGGGGTGCTTCTGAATGACAAATGGCACGAAAAGACAGTGTGGGTTGTAAAGCCGTGCTCTTCCATCAGAGGCCTGTCCCTAAAAGTTGAAGATGTTTTAAAAGGGGATAATTGTGGGGCGGGTGGCTCATTCGCCGTGGAAATATACGCCTGGAAGGCCGTCTGTTAACACTTGGTCCAATGTGTATGCCCCCAATGCTAGGGCCAGGTGTCCTTGTGTTTGAGCAGCTTAAAGCTCACTTGGGCCCCGGAATTTGCAAACCGGTCCTATCATACTCGGCTGGGGAACTGTTAAGATACCCTATCTGATCCCTCATTTGGATTCGGAACGGTTAAAGTTGACGAGCGGAGGCACGTGGGCCTAGTAAGGCGCTGCAGAACTTATTAATGCGCGATGTTAGGCTTTGCGCCGGACGTTTGGAGAGGGACAGAAGAGTACACCCACGAAGGGGAGAAACAAGCTATACATATTAATTCGCCGGGTTCATCAGGTTGCACACCCGTATTGATTATTTTCTATTGGAAAGTCAAGCGTTTGATGGAACGAGAGGGTCAGAGGCCTGGGCATGGGACACACTACACGCTGGCCTCAGACCAGGCTCCGGATAGGCCATCATCTTGCCTGCATATTTTTATGGCCAAACAAAACAATCGGACTCTGGTGTCTAGACACTCGCTTTTTGCGGGCGATTCTGCGTGCTTATTCCAGGATCATGAAAAACCGTTTCCTCAAAGTCCCACATTGTTTTCAGCGGAAACTAAACGGCACAGGGCCACCCCGCCATCGGTCCACCCCCCTGCCAGAACAGGATGGGAAGGTTTCGTTTAAGGACTACCGCTACGGGGCCGTCTGATAGCAGAAGCCGGCCCACGGTACTCGGCGGGCCTGGAGATGCAGGGGAAAGCTTGCCAATTGGAGAAGAATCTCAACGTCTTCACACTGGAGCAATGCTCAGACAGGCTCTAAGTGTGTCCTGCAGCGCACTGGCGGGCAGGCCAGGGCTAAGCTGGAAGGCATGCCGGCAACGTAACTTTGGATAATATGCGCCGGAAAAATGTGGCCAAACTTTCTACGAGCAGGGGAATAAAGGATGGTAGGTATGACGCGCCCTACGGCTGTGTCGCCAGCAGCATACACTCTTGAAGGTAATTCGTGACATTTGAGATTCTCGGGGGCAATGAAGCGCTTGAATCTCCAGGGAGATACGCACAAGTTCTTGGTCGAATTCTTGGACGGCTTGTACAGAAGCTGAGACAGTCGGACCTGCATCAGGTGCAGGAGTATTTGCGATCAGTTACGCTACGCGGTGACCGACTCGGACGCCGCCGCGCCAACTAGATGCCGAACTTATCGTGATAGGAGGTGGAGCCGCAATTACGCAGCTGAAATCCGGGGGGTGGGGGCAGGGCGCGGATGGCTTCCCGCTGTAATTATTATAAAAAAATTTTACGAGTGCAATTGGCGC